>JALPQI010000809.1:0-217168 GCA_025490895.1 Thaumatotibia leucotreta
ATCCAAACGTGGCGTCACTTTTGTGTATTAAAAGGACCATGCGTCAAAATGGTCCTGAAACCAACAGCATTGAGAGTTATGTCAATAAACAGGTCTTAAAATCTACTTTATTTCATTATATGGGCACAAAGTCAAATTCCATTGCAGAACTAAGATATTTTGTATTTTAGTCGTGGTGAGTACGAGCTACGATAAATTCATCATCATCATCAATGGAAATAAATTAAATTATAAATTCATTCAGAGTTTATTTGATTTTGGGGGGTAGGTATTGAGCAAACCTAATTAAAATAAGTAGACTAAAACTATGAAAACGGATAAACTCGCGTATATTAACTAATTTTAACTTCATTCCGACGTTTCGAACACTTTACAGGGTTCGTGGTCTGCAAAAGATATGTAGATGACACTTTTACTATCCTTTCAAAAAGTAGTGTTTCAACTTTCTTAGATCATTTAAATTCCATTCATGATAAAATTAAATTTACTATGGAGTTAGAAAATGACTGTTCTCTGTCTTTCTTAGATGTTTTGGTTATAAGAAATCCGGATAAAACTTTGGGTCACACTGTATATAGGAAACCTACTCACACTGATAGGTATTTAAATGGCAATTCCCACCACCATCCCAGCCAACTAGCTACTGTAGGCAAATCTTTGTTTCAGAGAGCCCAAAAGATATGCGATGATCGGCATCTAGCTGCGGAGCTTCGGCATGCTAGGCAGGCACTTCGGGCAAACAACCTGAAGATTCCTCGAGCCGATCAGAAGACTCGTATGAAGATTCTCACTGTTGAGCGCAGGCCAGCCGTTCTGCCTTTTGTTGGAGCGGTTACAGACAGGATCAGCCGCATCTTGAAACGTGCTTCTATTAAAACCTATTTTAAGCCAATGAAGAAGATGTCGCAGTTTCTGAGGCCTGTTAAGTATAGCACCCCCTTACTGAATGCAGGAGTGTATAAGCTGGACTGTGAATGTGGGCTTTCATATGTTGGGCAGACAAAGAAGAATATCACTACTAGGGTGAAGGAACACATAGCCGATGTCAAGCACCGTCGACAACAGTCTGCGGTTTGGGAGCATGTCAGTGATGGACCGAATCATTCTATTAAGTTTGACAAGCCTTTGGTTCTCGTTAAGGAGAAGAGAAACATTCCTAGAATGTAGCGTCAGGCTATTGAGATAATGAAATATCCAAACTTTAATAGAATGGAAAGAAGTTTTTCTCTACCACCAGCTTGGGATCCAGTTGTTCATCTGATAAAGGAACAGTCTAGACATAAACCGGGAGGCTGATGTATTTGGCGGTGGTGACCATTACCCCCCCCCCCCCCTTTTTAGTACTGGCAAAATTTCTTCAAAATTATTTTAAATTTCCTTATTAATCAAAATTGTATGTTTCGGTTTAATGCATGATGATCTTAAGATGTACTACAAATGTTTTTTGAAAAGAGTTGTCCCGCTGAGTTTCTTGCCGGTCCCAATTTTGGGATACCTTCCTAACAATACAATCATACAAAGGAAGGAAATACTTCTCAGGCAGTGGCGTAGGGATAGAACCGGCGTAGATTATTTATTTTGTCTCTTGTCTTCATTCTGAAAATATTTGTAATGAATAACTAGCTTAATTTGCAAATTTTGTATGTACATCCACCCTTAAAATTTATTGTCTGTGGTTTAGTAATTTTTCTTTGGTGGGTAGTTTTGTACTTATCTTTCTTATTTTGATGGAGGTAGATCTATCAAATTTCCTCCATTGTCAGTCATCCGCAGACCACGAACCCTGTAAAGTGTTTGGAACGTCGGAATGAAGTTAAAATTAGTTAATATACGCGAGTTTATCCGTTTTCATAGTTTTATTTCATGAGTAATCCTCGCGGTAACCGAAGTAATTATTAATAAGTAGACTATTAGGAAAGACTAATTATCTCTGCACTTAAATATTGAAAGATACACTTTAGTAGCGACAAAAATTAAGTTCTTGTATCAATTCTAATGAAAAAACTAGTAAACCTTCAAAACATATCAACTTGGATCATTAAGATCATTTAGTATGGGATACAGTAACCACCGCTCAAATACAATACACATAGAAAAAAGAAATCACTAAAAATGTATGTAACCGATTTATATTATTTCAGGCTTTTAGGTGAGCTATTTTCGGTTTGTAGTATGTAGAGTATAAGTGGTGTCAAAGTAATTCCATTCTCAACGATATAACTTTGATCGCGTTGTATTTATTACACTACTGCCACTGCCAAAAGGAGAGTATATGTGTTCAGTCCCTATGTATGTTTCATATTTTCTTTAAACGCGCAGATCTTCGCGACCACTTAACCGTTTTTAATAGTGTAAGGTATCATTAGAATCCTCGTGACGTCGCGGGTAACATAGTACATGTGACGTCACGTTAAAAACAATATGGCGGCCTATAAGTTCAATAATGTCTGACAAAAAAAAACAATTTTGAAAAAACCTATCGAGTTTGGAATCAAAATGAAGAGCTTTGAACTGCAATTACGAATATGTATTTAATTTATATGTTTGTTACTTATTCTACAAAAGCCAGATTCATTAAAATACAATTAAAGCGCCAAGAATAATATGTCATCCAAATGCTATGATTTGGGTATCAAATTAAAGTATTTAATATGCAGATTGTAAATATATATACAAGTTATATGTTTAAATATATGTTTGAAGAGAAAACTCGAAATGTTCTACATCGCACTATTGAAGTTTTTCTTCGAAGCTTAAGACGTGACATGACTGTCACAGTTGACACATCTTCTTGACCGCTAAGTGTGTATGAAACAGATACATTGTACATACGCGCTTGTGGTCAAGGGGTAAAATGCACGGCTGCTACGCAGCGGTCGTGGGTTCAATCCCCGGCTCGTACCGATGAGTTTTTCAAATAACTTATGTACGATATATAATTTGATATACAGTAAGTAGATACCGGTCAAAAGTTTAAGTTCACTCCATGATTTCGATACAAACTACACTTTCGGGGGATAAATAAAATAATAAATAAAAAATCACAATACTATTGTGGCCAAACAAAATTGCTATATACGTGTTGTAGCATATGCGCATACAATTTCAAATAGAAATGTCTTAACAAAAATTGTATGAAAAACTTATTTTGGATGAAAAACGCCGGCCCACATTAAAGTCTCGTATCTCCCAAACTACGTAGGTACATATTATATCTAATTAGTAATTAAATTAGGTACATGATAGGTGTTGTAACGCCACTAGAAAACGAGCTTAGTCAGACGATATGGCGCGGCTGGAGAGGAACACTAAAGGGGTTAACATTTGTGCAGGGGAGTTGGTAAGAAGAAAGGTAGGTTTGGCTGATAAATTGAGTCTCACGCAGCTCGGCCTTCGCCCTAACAGGCAAGCGCGCCGTCGGGCCACGCTCCAGGCCTTTGGCCCTACGCGGCGCTCGGCTTTTAGCCTCCGCATTTTCTCAAAACAAATTTTCGGGCCTGCGGCCCTGAGATTCGTTTTAATGCTACACTTTTCCATCGTATAGCGAAAGAGCGCTGGGCTCTGGTAGCTTGGCCTTCGGCCTTACAAGCCGGCGCCCCTTTGGGGGACACTTCGGGCCTTCGGCCCTACGCGGAGCACGGTCTGCGCATCTTCGATTCGTTTTCATGTTAAGTATTTCATCACGTAGTGCGGTAGCGCTGGGCTCTAGCTTCGATTGTTAAGGCAGTTAAGAAGGGCGGTTGTACCGCTTGGGCTCACTCGTCGGGCCTCCGACACACCGGGCTCGCGTTTTAGGTACCCCGATAATGACGCTCCAGGCCTTAGGCCTTATGTGGAGCTGGGCTTATTTAAAAGCTTGGTAGCTCAATTTTCTTGCAGCTCCTTCTTCGACCTCGCTTTAAATTTCTTCCAAGTGACACTTGGGCCATCTAAGTGAAAGTCTTCTCTCTGGACTCAGGCTCCGGTGGTCCGGGCCAGGGGCTCACCTTTCAGCCTCGCAAGTCAGCGGTCTCCGAGGGACGATGCAGGCCTTCGGCTCTACGGCCTTTGCAGGTTGTCAAAACGATCGTCGGTTTCATTTTAACGTTACACCATTCCGTCGGCTGACGTGGTAGTGCTGGGCTTTGGCGGCTCGGCCTTCGGCCTCGCAAGCTGTCGCCTCTCTGGCTGCCGCTTTTGGCCGTTGGCCCTACACGGAGCTCGGCTTTCAGTCCTCGCTTCGAAGCGAACCGTTGGGCCCTCTGGTTCGAGTATTCTATTTCGATAATAGTTAAGAGGGACGGTTGTGGGGACCGTGTGGACTCGCCCGATCACACCGACACAGATATCGGTTTATTTAGACGCTGGGGTGCTTGAAGAAGCATGGTAGCTCAATTTTCTCGCAGCTCGGCCTTCGGCCTCGCTTAAAATTTCGACGCGCTTGGGCCCGGTCCGGTGTCGGTGTGACGCGGTTCGGCCTCCGCTAGCTCGGCTTCCGGCCTTCCACCCTGAAGCTCGCCCTGCGGACTCACTCGAAATAGATTTACATTGGTTCCGGTAATGCTCCAGCCCTCACGCGGCGTGCCCTTCGGCTTCGCCCAAAATTAGCGGGATTGGAACTTCTCGGGCGCCCGGAGCGAAGCTTCGGCCCTCTGCAGAATTGGTTTTTGAAATTCTATCCAACTTTAAGGAATCTCCAGATTCACTAAAAGGTTTCAAATAAATAAAATAATTAAAAAATTAAAAAAACACGACTGCCGTTTTAAGCGAACTGAAAAGTAACAAATAATTCCTTCTTCAGGTTAATTCTTGTGAGCGTGTCTATATAATAGGCGCTCGTCTTATACTTACTATATTTTGTTTCGGCTGCAGTCGGGGAACCTTTCATTACGGAAAATATAAATATATGGAGGTTCCCCGACTGCAACCGAAACAAAATATAGTAAGTAATAAGACGAGCGCCTATTATGTAGACACGCTCACAAGAATTAACCTGAAGAAGGAATTATTTGTTACTTTTCAGTTCGCTTAAAACGGCAGTCGTGTTTTTTTAATTTTTTAATTATTTTATTTATTTTATATTTATTAACTAAAGGTACCACATTTTTTTATATAGCAGGTTGATTCTTGAAGAAAACCGATACTTAAATCTGAATTTTAAATTAGTACGTCCGTTAAATTCATCAAATTTGTAACCAAAGTTCAAAATTAATCAAAGTACTAGGTTTATATACGGTACCTATAAACATGTTCCGACAATATGTACCTAAGTAAAGAAATAGTTATTTGTTGTACAAGGGAGGAAAGTGGTTGCTTAATCATCGTGCCAATATTGAGACACGAGCTAGCGAGAGATTCCATAGTTGAACCACGAGCGAAGCGAGTGGTTTAAAAATTTAAAAATAGAAATTTTGACAATAAATTGTCAAATTTCTATGATTTGCCTATTTTTTGGCATATTCTGGACTTAAGTCTAGCATATTTTTAAATTCCGAGTAAAACAACACTACAACACTAAAGGCAACACTACCAGTTTTTTTGCTGTTGTTCTGTTACTATCGTGAGATAACTTTATTTAATAAATACAAAACTTTAAAATATCAAAAATATGAGTGATAGTGACGATTGTTTTTTTTTACACGTTCGTAGCTGCTTCCTCGCTTTAGTGTGGGGAAAAATGTTGTGTTACACATGGGAGCAAAGTTTGTTTAATTATCGTGCCTTAAAACCCTCGCAACGCTCGAGATTCCATTTTTAAACCACTCGCTTCGCTCGTGGTTCAACTATGGAATCTCTCGCTAGCTCGTGTCTCAATATTGGCACGATGATTAAGCAACCACTTTCCTCCCTTGTACAACAAATAACTATTTCTTTACTTAGGTACATATTGTCGGAACATGTTTATAGGTACCGTATATAAACCTAGTACTTTGATTAATTTTGAACTTTGGTTACAAATTTGATGAATTTAACGGACGTACTAATTTAAAATTCAGATTTAAGTATCGGTTTTCTTCAAGAATCAACCTGCTATATAAAAAAATGTGGTACCTTTAGTTAATAAATATAAAATAAATAAAATAATTAAAAAATTAAAAAAACACGACTGCCGTTTTAAGCGAACTGAAAAGTAACAAATAATTCCTTCTTCAGGTTAATTCTTGTGAGCGTGTCTATATAATAGGCGCTCGTCTTATACTTACTATATTTTGTTTCGGCTGCAGTCGGGGAACCTTTCATTACGGAAAATATAAATATATGGAGGTTCCCCGACTGCAACCGAAACAAAATATAGTAAGTAATAAGACGAGCGCCTATTATGTAGACACGCTCACAAGAATTAACCTGAAGAAGGAATTATTTGTTACTTTTCAGTTCGCTTAAAACGGCAGTCGTGTTTTTTTTAATTTTTTAATTATTTTATTTATTTTATATTTATTAACTAAAGGTACCACATTTTTTTATATAGCAGGTTGATTCTTGAAGAAAACCGATACTTAAATCTGAATTTTAAATTAGTACGTCCGTTAAATTCATCAAATTTGTAACCAAAGTTCAAAATTAATCAAAGTACTAGGTTTATATACGGTACCTATAAACATGTTCCGACAATATGTACCTAAGTAAAGAAATAGTTATTTGTTGTACAAGGGAGGAAAGTGGTTGCTTAATCATCGTGCCAATATTGAGACACGAGCTAGCGAGAGATTCCATAGTTGAACCACGAGCGAAGCGAGTGGTTTAAAAATGGAATCTCGAGCGTTGCGAGGGTTTTAAGGCACGATAATTAAACAAACTTTGCTCCCATGTGTAACACAACATTTTTCCCCACACTAAAGCGAGGAAGCAGCTACGAACGTGTAAAAAAAAACAATCGTCACTATCACTCATATTTTTGATATTTTAAAGTTTTGTATTTATTAAATAAAGTTATCTCACGATAGTAACAGAACAACAGCAAAAAAACTTGTAGTGTTGCCTTTAGTGTTGTAGTGTTGTTTTACTCGGAATTTAAAAATATGCTAGACTTAAGTCCAGAATATGCCAAAAAATAGGCAAATCATAGAAATTTGACAATTTATTGTCAAAATTTCTATGATGTTTAAGTATAAAATCTGTATCCGGCAGCTAAAACATCAATCATTTTAAAAAATGTGTGAGGTAAACTTAAATTGCCTACTTTTTGCCTACATAGGAAACTTTCCTTACAAAACTGTACATTCGAGTATTTTTTTATAAGTTGGCAACATTGACCTGCAAGACGTCAGTGTTAGCGGGTTGCGTTCTGAATGTAAAAGTATACTATCTGGTTTCTGTCCAATATGATAAGATTTTGCGATAGGTTTTTATGAAATACTAAAAATCTAATTTATTATCTTGAATAAATGAAATAATCTGGTGTATGATAAAATTTTCATTGTGTCCGTCAAAAAATAATTAGCGAATCATAGCCATACCAGCGTTTGACGTTCCATGGTTTTGAACGTTTCACGGTTCATCTGTCAATTTACTTCCCTCACAAGTGATTAAAATGCAACTTTCCTCACTGAAATTAGTGAGGGAAGTAGGTGTTTCCGAGCTAGTGTGGGGAAAAAGCTTTGTCTGGTTCAGTTTTCTTAAAAAACAGTATTTCTATGTTTCAGACATGATTTTATGAATGCTTTAAATGAAATAAATGCTTATTTTTTTGTATTTGTTGCCTTTGAATGAAAAAAAATATCAGAGCTCATGTTATTTTTTTATGCAAAACGGACGTATACATACACTCATAAAACTTGGCACAGCACATATTACTTTCTAATAGTCAAACACATCAAAAGAGGGTTGAAATGCCTACAAATTGATATATAACACATATAATATTAATACTGTAAAAACATTTTGTGAACAAAAAACAAATACAAAATATTTGAACAGCTCCCCTGTAAAAAGTAAATTTTTGACTTGTGTCGGTTTTGTATTTAATGGACGACATGAACTGCCCATCGCACTCGCTTCAATTTACGTCAGTGCGAGCGCGATAGAATGCATTACGTACCGAGTAAAACTTACGTATACTTTCCAACGCATGGTACGGCTATACTGGTTTAAGTAGATACTTACTTACAATTGGCTATGTAAAATTTTCTGAATGTTTGAATATCAATTTGTCAGCCTCTGTAGCCTAGTTGGTAGTGACCCTGCCTACGAAGCTGGAGGTTCCGGGTTCGAATCCCGGCGAGGGCATTCTTTGTGTATTTATTTATCACAAATGTTTGTTCCTTGGTCGTGGCTGTGTATGTATCTAAGTATCTATACGTATCTATCTATTATATATATCGTCGCCTGGTACCCACATCACAAGCCTTAATTGAGCTTACCGTGGGACTAGGTTGATTTGTGTAAGATGTCCCAAGATATTTATTTATTTATTTATTTATTTATTTAATATTATATTTTTCCCTGATAGCCGCCATCTTAAGGTTCAAGAAAATACGGCTCTTTTATTTATATGTCCTAAAATTTGTTAACAATCTTTTTTTAAGTGAGTGAGATGAGATTTGTGCAGTTTTATGGATGAACAGAGCCTAATGTCACCTCACACACTTAAAAAAGATTATTAACAACTTATAGGAAATAAAAATAAAAGAGCCGCATTCTCTTGAACCTTAAGACGACCTTGTGACCGAGATTCGACTTCTAGAGATGTATTTTCACAATACCTACAAGATTTTTTAAGTTCCGTATTTTCCACATTATATGACTTAAACTTAACTTAGCCACAGATATTGCGAAACTATTACGGTCCGTAGTTGACAATGGAACCCTAGAAAGGCGACAAATAAAACAGGAGCATTTCATTGATATTTTTTTGGCGGTTTGTATCTTGTATTCATCTAATTTTGTTTGAAGATATACGACCAATTTTTTGGTAGATATTTTGCCGTAGGTAGGTACAAATATCTCAACATATGGTAATAGTTGATCTCCTCCAATAAATACTTCACTACCAAAAACTTCCTGTCCGAAATAATATTTTTTTTAGAATCGAATCGCGGGCCCCCCTTTGCGCAAGCTCCGTAGTACTTACTGCTGTTAGCTTAATCCGCCAAGCTATGTGGAGGACATGACGATACCTATTAAGAGCAAAGGTATATTAATATGCTCTTAATCATTATATTCATTATCGTCATCATGTCCCGATGATGACGAGGACTTCACCTTTCCGCCCTCCTACTAACTGAGTAATAAATCCCACCACCCCTACGGTTTGTTGGTCATTTAATTACGTCACAATGCAAGGCTCCGGGCATGCGTTTAACTACCAGAGGTGCCTACTAATTTGTTTAAGGCTGATTAGAGACTAAATATGGTGTGCTATCGTGAACATCGAAATACGTTCATTTCGAGCAACTTTAATTTCGAGTCTTTGTTCGTTACAGTGACGAGGCGTTATTTATTTAAAAAAATATTTTTTCCTTTCTTATAAACCCGAAGTCTAATTGTTAGAAACGGACAAACGAATCAAAATAGTACATTACGACACAAGTGCGAAAATCACGAAATTCGTTTTTGCACGTGTTTCGTACGACGTTTTTTAGTACAGATGGCCCTCCGAAGTTTTGGACCTGACGTAAAATGACCCACTTCTCGAACTAGAGCCTAAAAAGTACACCATTTTTTAGTACAGATGGTGTACTTTTTAGGCGTCACTCGCCACTCGTTTCGTATTTCGTATTTTTTGCACTTGAGTCGTAATGTACTATTTTAAAGCATACACAGCTTCATACAGCATTTTATAAAATTAACAGATAGAATGCAATTTTATTTCAAATCTACTCTCAAGTCAAATCTACTCGAGTTTACACCTGTAAGAGGATTTTTATAATTTGCTCCAAGCACCAAAGTTAGTGCTGGTGCTGCGGCATCTTCGGCAGAAGACCTCAAGCGTCGCAAATATGCTGCCATCTGTAGCAGCTACATCTTTGCTGCGTTTGGGTTTGAAACTTTGGGGCCGTGGGGGCCAAGTGCACGTCGCCTCTATAAGGACTTTTCCAAGTGCCTTATAGAGGCGTCGGGTGACTAGAGGGTTGGCCAGTATTTCGTGCAAAGACTCAGCATAGCAGTCCATCGCGGCAATGCGGCCAGCCTTCTGGGCACTCTACCTCCCCAGCAAGACATGGGGCAAATTTTTTATTTATAATTATAAACCAGCCTTATCTTTACTGTCTTCATACTTTTTTATTGTGTTTTAAATATATAAATTTGAACTTTTGAATGATATTCATTTGCTTGATGACTTCATTTTGTGAACTTCGATGTTCGCGGTAGCAGGCCAGTACATATTTCCCGTTGTTAGTAGATTTTGGGTATCTAGAATATTATACAGATCAAGCCAATCAAGTTGTTCAATGATTCCTGGAATCACTAGGGTTGCTTTAGAGTATCAAATCTCCTACTGAAGTTGAGCGTATTCAGTTCAACCAAAGACAAGTAAATAATATAGACTCTGCGACCATAGACAAAGATGAGATAACACGAGCGCAAAAATGCCAAAAACGACGCCTCGGTGGGAAGGAAATAGTGCTACTTAACCTACCATGTTGTTAAGGTTGATAATTAAGAAAATTAGTAAATAAATAATAATAAATAAATATCTTGGGACATCTTACACAAATCGACCCAGTCCCACGCTCAGCTCAATTAAGGCTTGTGATGTGGGGGTACCAGGCGACGATATATATAATAGATAGATACATACCCAAAGTCAAAATCCAAACTCAAAGGTTGTCTGGCAGAGATAGCTCTTTAGGGATAAGGCCGCTTTTTGTTTGCCTCTAACATTTGTTTTTTTTTTCTGTACTTGTAATTGAGGAGCAATAAAGGATTAATATTAGTAAGTGTTTACTATTATTTCCTTAGGTACTAATTTAGTCAGCACGATTTTAGTAACGTATAAACGTAGCATAAAAGTTCAGAACATGCTGTGTTCATTATCCTCTACCTATTTTTTTTACCTAAGACATGTTGAATGGTTATTCATTGCCCTGTATTTTATTTAAGAAGGTGTATTGATGAAATAAAATTATGAAAACGGATAAACTCGCGTATATTAACTAATTTTAACTTCATTCCGACGTTTCGAACACTTTACAGGATTGTCATCTGCAGACCACGATCCCTGTAAAGTGTTCAAAATGTCGGAATGAAGTTAAAATTAGTAAATATATGCGAGTTTATCCGTTTTCATAGTTTTATTTCATGTGTAAACCTCGCGGTAACCGAAGAAAATATTAGGTGTATTGAGTAAAAACCGCCAGGCTGAAATGGGATTGTACTGGCCGTTTCGCCAAATGCATCCACAGAGGTGGGCGCTAGCTACGGAGTGGATACCGCAGCGGAAACGGTGAATCGATCCACCCAAGAAGAGATAGCGGGTTGACCATTTTCCAACAACTGGCTGGAAATTACCCTAAATCGGGAAGTTTGGAAATCTAAGGGAAACGACTTTGCCTAACAATGGGACACAATAGAGGCTACGTGTAAAAAAAAGATGTATATTTATACATTTGTGCATAAATTTTACTAGAGTAGGTAGGTATCTTATATTGGTTATGTGTGGTTGCATTAGTGCGTATCATACCTCTTAGTTAAGCATAAAATAAATTTAACTGTGAGTTTCTAATTGGCTCCTTGTTTTTACTTTATGTCTAATGTCTATGTAACAGCTAGTATGTTTATGTATGCATAAAAAAAATAATAATAACAATTTTATTATGCCTATTGTCTAGTATGTTAGATAGAAGCAACTGCAAATGTGTGTTAAGCCGATAGCCTACTGTTAGCCTCATTAAAAGCTTGTATGTGTGGGTGAGTGCACTTCAATCGCTTCTTACTACGGTTTAATCAACTGAGTCTCCTGGTTAATGCACATCCTTGTTAAATAATTAAACAGAGAATTATATTGCACATTAAATGAAGGTACGGCAAATTGCTTTGCTATCGTTTTGCAACTCTTAAGATTGAGCAAAAAGTTTGTTCAAGGGATTTGCTTCAATATTTTGACGCAGTCACATTAATGTCCTGGCCACGACATTGGTCTAAGGCGACCAGCAGCGAGCGAATCCATGAGTTGGAGCGGGATGCCGATATGGGTACTCCCTCTCGCACGTATGGTTTTCTGCTAAGTCGGTCTCCTTAGACCAATGTCGTGGCCGCGGCATAAGTAGGTACCTAATTTTTCATTAATTAATTCACTAAATTTCTTGCAATTGCAAATCATTCAACTCAACTCTGGTGAAATTACCTACAGGCTATAGGGTACGAGAATCTAACATTCTAGACAAAGTTGAAAACATGACACGACCAAATAAAGTAGGTTAATGGCAGGTGATTCAATTACAGATTCAGTTGATTTTGTATTTCTTTGGTTAACCAATAAAATGTTATTTATTACTAATCCAATATTCGAAATCTAATAGTTAAATGTATAAATGTTTATATACCTACATTTAAATATTAGATGCCTAGGCATAAGAGACGTGGGTTCAAACTTTCAAACAACCATAGGGTTCAAATCCCATCTTCAGCATTGGTAAACTTCGGTATTTTTCTTTGACATTGACGTCTAATATTTAAATGTATGTACAGTCACGTCTAATAATATGTAGGTATACATTTTGGGGCGTATTTGACAGGCATAAGGATCAAAATCGTATACATATTATTAGAGCCGACCGTACATAGTAGTGTTAAATGCATCTAAAAAAATTTAAGTTTTTCCATAAAATGTTTGTATCACCATCATCATCATCAGCCTATGATAGTCCACTGCTGGACGTAGACTTCTCCTATATTAACTATGCGTATAGACGCATTAGGAGGTAAATGCCCATAATCATCACGCTGGGCATGCGTATTGGCGATCGCAGTAATGTGTCCACTATGAAGACGCTGCTGCCCATCATCAATCCTTATCAAATAATGGTCAGTGACACTTCAATCCCTTAGTCGACTCTTACGACACCCGCAGGAGGAGTTGGGGTGATGACAAATATATTCTTACTACCGTCACCACACGGCACATGTTTGTATACATTTATTTAAATACTTAAAATAACAGACTATAGGTAGGTATTCTACCGGCCTCCAGGTAAAAATAACAGTCACTAAATGCCTTGCACTAGGTCAGTACATCTAAGTATGGAACAGATGAGATGCGTCGCAAATACTCTGATAATGGACTTGTCCATTGTGTGCTATTCTTTGTTCCAGTTTGCTCTTGTGGGCGATGAAATACATCACCTGTCCTTACCATGAATTTTCTAGCCCTTATCTACAACAATAAAAAATAATACCATGAGTTGATGTCGTGAGCTAAGTGAATCGACTGCATAAAGGCCCGGCCTACTACCGCGAAAATCGAAATTCGTATTTCGAGGATTTTTCTCTGTCACTCCAACGAAGGCATCATTAGAGTGAGAGAGACAAATCCTCGAAAATTACGAATCTCGCGGTAGGGCCGCCGACATTGGTCTAAAGGTGCGTTCAGACCAAACGAACATTCGCTATTCTAACCCCCCACTCTACGAAATACGATAGTTATTACAAATCGTGATTGGTTGATTTCGTAGAGCGGGGGAGAGAACAGCAAATGCTCTTTTGGTCAGAATGCACCTTAAGGCGACCAGCGGCTAGCGAATCCATGAGTTGGAGCGGGATGCCGATATGGGTACTCCCTCTCGCACGTATGGTTTTCTGCTAAGTCGGTCTCCTTAGACCAATGTCGTGGCCGCGGCATAAGTAGGTACCTAATTTTTCATTAATTAATTCACTAAATTTCTTGCAATTGCAAATCATTCAACTCAACTCTGGTGAAATTACCTACAGGCTATAGGGTACGAGAATCTAACATTCTAGACAAAGTTGAAAACATGACACGACCAAATAAAGTAGGTTAATGGCAGGTGATTCAATTACAGATTCAGTTGATTTTGTATTTCTTTGGTTAACCAATAAAATGTTATTTATTACTAATCCAATATTCGAAATCTAATAGTTAAATGTATAAATGTTTATATACCTACATTTAAATATTAGATGCCTAGGCATAAGAGACGTGGGTTCAAACTTTCAAACAACCATAGGGTTCAAATCCCATCTTCAGCATTGGTAAACTTCGGTATTTTTCTTTGACATTGACGTCTAATATTTAAATGTATGTACAGTCACGTCTAATAATATGTAGGTATACATTTTGGGGCGTATTTGACAGGCATAAGGATCAAAATCGTATACATATTATTAGAGCCGACCGTACATAGTAGTGTTAAATGCATCTAAAAAAATTTAAGTTTTTCCATAAAATGTTTGTATCACCATCATCATCATCAGCCTATGATAGTCCACTGCTGGACGTAGACTTCTCCTATATTAACTATGCGTATAGACGCATTAGGAGGTAAATGCCCATAATCATCACGCTGGGCATGCGTATTGGCGATCGCAGTAATGTGTCCACTATGAAGACGCTGCTGCCCATCATCAATCCTTATCAAATAATGGTCAGTGACACTTCAATCCCTTAGTCGACTCTTACGACACCCGCAGGAGGAGTTGGGGTGATGACAAATATATTCTTACTACCGTCACCACACGGCACATGTTTGTATACATTTATTTAAATACTTAAAATAACAGACTATAGGTAGGTATTCTACCGGCCTCCAGGTAAAAATAACAGTCACTAAATGCCTTGCACTAGGTCAGTACATCTAAGTATGGAACAGATGAGATGCGTCGCAAATACTCTGATAATGGACTTGTCCATTGTGTGCTATTCTTTGTTCCAGTTTGCTCTTGTGGGCGATGAAATACATCACCTGTCCTTACCATGAATTTTCTAGCCCTTATCTACAACAATAAAAAATAATACCATGAGTTGATGTCGTGAGCTAAGTGAATCGACTGCATAAAGGCCCGGCCTACTACCGCGAAAATCGAAATTCGTATTTCGAGGATTTTTCTCTGTCACTCCAACGAAGGCATCATTAGAGTGAGAGAGACAAATCCTCGAAAATTACGAATCTCGCGGTAGGGCCGCCGACATTGGTCTAAAGGTGCGTTCAGACCAAACGAACATTCGCTATTCTAACCCCCCACTCTACGAAATACGATAGTTATTACAAATCGTGATTGGTTGATTTCGTAGAGCGGGGGAGAGAACAGCAAATGCTCTTTTGGTCAGAATGCACCTTAAGGCGACCAGCGGCTAGCGAATCCATGAGTTGGAGCGGGATGCCGATATGGGTACTCCCTCTCGCACGTATGGTTTTCCGCTAAAGGTTGGTCCACACTTGTGACATTTTGCCGAACATTATTCCGTGACCGTAACAGTAGGTAACACGTGTCAGTACCGTTAATGTGGACGTATTTTGTACGCGAACAATTTGTTACAAGTTGCAGTACGGCACAATCCATTCCGAACACTCAAGGAACTGTTTTGACACAGACCATGTATGACCAGTCTGCAGGACAATGTATGGAGTTACGATCTACTAACCGGGCCTAGTGTGGACGCTGGTCTGTGTACTGTCACGCATCGAAGTCACGTGTTACGGGCCGATCCATCTCGAGTCGGTTTTCTTCAAAGCATGTTCGCTATTTTCCCCGACCTGTGACGTGACCACGACACGTCCACATTTGCATTTATGACACGCGTACAAGTACGCCAGATGACACAGACACAGCCATGGGTTAGGAATGGATCACGTCGTGACCTGTCCGGCGGTACGTCCCCCGCCCGCACCTCGCCGCCGCCTCGGTAGTCCATCATTCACGGAATGCACGCATAACTTATTTGTTGAAATTCTAAATCCCTCAACAACGCATTTCCGCCACATGTATTTCTGTTTCTGAAAAAATCAATTTGCCACCATCGCCGCCTTCTTTTTTAGGGTTCCGTAGCCAAAATGGCAAAAACGGAACCCTTATAGATTCGTCATGTCCGTCTGTCCGTCTGTCCGTCTGTCCGTCTGTCCGTCTGTCCGAAGTTTATCTTAAGCTAAATACTTTTAAAATTAGTTCAAGTTTTGGCCTCGTTTTTTTATTTAGTTTAAAATAATACCCTGGTGTCTCACAATGAAACACTTTTATGTAATGTACAATGAAACAGGTCCATGTTTCGTTGTGTACTGTACAGTTTTATTGTACACCGAATGTGAAATTGCAATAGGTTACTATTCTATGAGACTGTTTATTTAAACATGTTTCATGTTTAGTACCTCATTATTAACCTATTAAGGCCTACTTGTATAACCTAGGGTTAAACACTGACCAGTAAAATTGTCACTTTAGCTCCTGCTGGTGAATACCTGGTTATTTGGCTAAACCCGGGTGGTACAAGAGAGTCTAAGTAGTACATTTCTAATATTTTTGGTTGACTAGTATAATTATATTTTATATTAAATATTTCGTAAAATTATATGCGTAGTAATAGTGGTAATAAAACATATTATTTATCTTTTAAAACATTCTGTTCCTACATATTGTATTAATATGCGATTTGAACATTTTTCGGTTTCTTAATGCGCCAATGTCATAAAGATTCGTTAATAAATTAATCTTCCCAAGTATTCTACTAAGAACAACCACATAATATATAATAACCTGTTTTACTACTGATTATGTAGCTCTGTTGCAATGTTGGTTACCCGTGATATTTTTGTTTACAATGAAACAGCTCACGGTGTTTCACTGAACACTATTGATTAGTACACATTGGAACAATACACTTTTTTCAAAAACATTTTAAGAATATATACGCAATTTTCAGAACTAGAGCCACTTTTTTACATGTCATAAATAATTATGACTATTAGTCTATTTTATGGCAAAATATACGATTTTTAACTTTCAAATTGGCTGAGATACGACAGTTTAAAAAGTTGAATGTTTCATTGATGGTAATAATTTGAGTAATATGTTTAACAATAAAACATACGTACACAATAAAACAACATGATATTTATGTTGTCACAAAGTGTATGATATCTATCGTGGAGATGCCCAGGACCTTCCCGCGTTCGCCTGGGTTGCAGTCATACTACGAGGATACATAAAACATAACTTTTTTTGCAATATGTCGCAGTTATCGACGACATTGTTAAGTTACTATGAAACTTGGGTTGTATACAACGAAACATTCTTTCGGTTTCATATAATCTTTCAGTGGTCTTATTAATCATTTAACAAATTAGAATCCTACTAAACTAAAGCTACTCCAGCCTACCGTTATTATTAACTTTTCTTTATTTTGTATTCATTGCAAGCGTACTTATTATTATTTATTGGAATCATAAAATTATGTAACATTACAGTTTACACCAAAGCGTTACATAGCAAGCGTTATATATATGTTACATATAACACAGTTCCAATGTTGGTTAAGTCTGTTTCATAGTTCATTGGATTTATCACATCTGTTTCAATGTAAAAAATCAGGTGTTTCATTGAATACATGCACGAGGACACAATGAAACAAATCTCATTTTTGTTTAAAGTTGCATAACACATATACTATTGAAAATAATTAGAAACCAAGAATGCGATTCGATAGCCAACTAAATTGTTTATCTTCGAACACAATATCTCACTCGTAACTTCAAAAACACCAGAGATACAATGGTTTGAAATTTAGTTGTTTCATTGATCCACAACTTACCCTACCTATAATAGTATCTCAATGATAATGGATGAAATTTAAGGATAGAAGGGCATTTCTCAGAGCGTAAACGGACATCCCATTCACGTTTTTTTGGAAGGGGCTGCATCTTTTGGTACCTTTTTCGGTCGTCAGATACAGCACCCGTTTCTCTATAAGACAACCAAAACCAACCTCAAATCATTCAGCCACTTGAGTGACCCACTTCCAAAAAACGTGACCAGACGAATGAGATGTCCGTTTACGCTCTGAGAAATGCCCAGAAAATGTTGCAATTTGACCAAAAGAATTTAGAACTTTTCTATTTTGTAAGATCCCCCAAAATATTGTATATTTATTTGCATATTCTTCAACGGTAGTACCTATAGAGAGTCGAAATATAGAACAATACTATAATATAGTGTGTGTCTTTGATAACGACATTGCTTTTAAGGGGTGAAAGTATAAGTCTTAATGAACTGAAATTAGCATATTTAGTTAAAGTATTAAAACATTTTTTTTTTCATACAAATTAATTCAGCACGCAATGTATCAGTAATAACTAATAAATTAAACCTAACAATTGACATACGATTGCATTGAAATCTCGCTCTTAGTGACATCTTGACAATTACAATTAGGTAGGTATTTACATCCTACATGTCGGTGACACTTTTCGTTGACAAGTCCGTCAAAAATCATGACCCTTGTTTGTTCATAAGAAAATTACTTTTCTCAAACTTGCTACGGAATGTTGATGTTACTTACTTTAAATTAAGCCCGGAAATACTATGTATCCGGTGTCATATGCTAAGATGATATGTAAAGAGATTTCATGTATTTATTTCACACCTAGGACTGCAAACAAACTGTCCTTTGTTTTGAAACGTCAAATTGTGACACTAAGTCTTAACATTCAGCCACAGAAAAAAAAAATAACCTAAGAACTAATGTCTATACCAACAGGTAAAAGGATACCTCAAACAGATTAAAAAAAAAGTTAGGCGCGAATGTTTTTTTTTAATGTTGTACGATACTGTACTATTGGTTTATTTACAAATCAAATAGTATGGTTCGGCGAAATCAGTTCGTTTTATTTCATGGCAAGTTTGAGAAAAGCACTATACAAATCTCGGCGAGAAACAGAGGCCGCGTATTCCTATCTGGCCTCAGTTCCTTCGGCCAGATATATCTACTTGGCCTGTAACCCTTCGTTTCCCGTCCTCTATAGTAATGTACTATAACAGCCCAGGGTGCCTAGCCAAGTTGCCAATCGCTATCGCTCAGTAGCGTATTGTAGTTTTCCGTCTTTGTCATGCTTTCGTTAAGTGCGACAGAGACGATTAAGCGCTAGGTAAATTTGTGTTAACTAAGAAGGCGGAATCAGATACCTAATCGTTTTGTTTATGTACCGATTGAAAACTTCACATTGATTGAGTTGAAGTGTCAAAATAACATCAAGTTTGTTGATCAACAGACTTTCCTAATTTTAATAAAATGTTTGAACTAGGTAATGTGATTTTTAAGAAGTGATATGATAATGTATGTGCAGTGATTTTTGATATCAGTCTCTAGTTCAGTGAATAATGCGATTCAAAATGTGGTGGCTAAGACAGTAAGATACAGAAAGAATTGTTGATGTAAATTTGTTGTGCTAGTGTAGTCAAAATCTCGTATGTTTTAAATTGTAGTGTTTTCTAGTAATGGATAATTCAGTAAATAAGTTAACGTCGGCAACAGTTCACAGTTACTTTAATGATTTGATCGAATTAAAATGGAAACGAAACTAGCTTTTCCTCTCAGAAACGTCAAATAAATGTTTGCATTACATTGCTGCTCGAGATTTTTTTAAAAATTCATTACTCTTAAATAATAAAGGTAATCGTTATATTCTTTTAATAAAATGGTTAACAACATTTTAATCTATCGTTACTTAAAAGCAATGTCGTTATCAAAGACACACACTGTATAGTACGGTTTGCAACCCTACGCATGCGGCCCGCTCATATTTAGAGGCCGCTAGTAAGGACACTGTTTTATGTCTGTGCGGAAAATTATGGCGTCTCGAAATAAGGCACCCTCATATGCCTTCACTTTTCAAACTTTATTTAAAAAGGTCATAATGTCCACACAGTTCTAGCATAAAATGTCGTTTATTTTGCTATATTGTTTAATACCGACTTTGAACATTTATTGAAAGCCGGGTCGAATGTATCTGCAATTAGCAGCTTCTTATCAGGAGAAAAAAAATCCGATAATTGCCATACTTCCTAAAGTAGTAAAGCAATATTTTTAAAAATAACGGCATTTTACGAAGTAGGTAGGTAACGTATATTAACTTTTTTTATGTTTCTTATTGCCATCGTTTTGGTCACCTAAGTCACGCTGGTTTTATGCAGAATTGTGCTATTAGACTATGCAAACATGCGTACAATCCATGTTTTTTAAGTAGCCCTATTAAGTAAAGAGCTTATTAACCCCAGAAAAATGCATGTTTGCATAGATTAAATAGCATAATTTTATTAATTTTGCATAAAACCAGCGTGTCTCTGGTTACCATAACTATACAGGGTGTAATCGATAAGTGTTTACAGGCTCTAATTGCGTAAATATGAGAGATATCAGAAAACTTTTAACTGATATCGAAAGTACGTTACCCAACGAGTAAAATTACATTAATAACTTTTTCTGAATAGATGAAGTAATATTAAAAATAGGTACTAACTTAAAACCCTCCCATACATTTAGTATGTCAACTTACAGCCTTAAAGAATGTCGGGTGTCGTAAGAGATAAAACTGTTAAGAGATTCGTTATTTGTACGAATACATTGTAATAAAAATAATAATACTACCGTTTATGGAATAATTAATCTAACATTTATTCTTAAATGAAAGAATATTCGTATTAAACTGGCCTTTGAATGAACGGTTACGTACTAAATGTATGGAAGGGTTTGAAGTTAATATTTGGGATATTTCTGATTTCATTTCAAAAAAGTTATTAATGTAATTTTACTCGTTGGGTAACGTACTTTCGATATCAGTTAAATTTTTTCTGATATCTCTCATATTTACAGAATTATGGCCTGTAAACACTTATCGATTACACCCTGTATATGGCAATATAACAGAGAGAAAAAAGTTTGATCCGCCCACTTACGTTCAACTAAGTACTACAGAAAAGAAAGTTTGGGAAATTTCGTCAAAGATTGAGGATATAATATATTATGTTTGATATATTAAACTTACATTCCATGTCCCGATGGACGTACTGAAATAGACAGTATATTTTGTTTCTTTCAAGTATTCTCTGACAGTAACTGACGAGATAATTCCCACTTGCAAAGCTTGATTCGGCGGAAGTGGAATGACATGTCCTTTAAATGGGCTCTAAGGATAAGTTATGTAAGCAACAGCAATATACTACTGTATATTAGAGTGTCCCGAATTTGACTTTTTTACGCGAGACCTACCAAAAGCCTCTAAATAAATTGTAGATTACGGGAAAAATAATAAAAAAAATTTTAGACTAAATCTTTAGGGCTCTACCATCGTTTGAAGTTTTCAAATAAAAACTTTTTTAATTCGGCTCCCTGAGTTGAAAATTAAAAAAATATATTTTTCATGCAATATAGATTTAAGACAAGCTATAAAATTAAAAATGAGAAGAAAAAATATTTAATGTAATATGGATTTTTTTTAATTATATTTTTCCTATATTTTTTTATTTAATTTATTTTTATAAAATAAATACTATAATAATATGTAAACATATTTTGGCATATAATTTTTTTCGGAAAAATAGAAAAATAACAAATCTTCACACTGCGGTAGAGCCCTAAAGATGACATATATTTAAATTTTTTTTAATCGTTTCGGTATGTGCGTAAATTTACAAAAAAATTGATGCCTATCGGGAAACTGTACCTGAAAAAAATTTTTTTCCATACATTGACGGGACACTCTACTGTATATACATGTACTGTTACTGTTATACTGTATATAACAGTTTAACAAAAAAAACTGGCCAAGAGCATGTCGAGCCATGCTCAGTCTCAGTGTAGGGTTCCGTAGTTGGGTCAAAATTCTTTTCGTTGTTTTATATTGTGTCCCTAAAAAACGAGACACAGTTGTGATTTTTGTATGAGATGATGTTTTGTTTCCAATGTATAATGTTTGGATTAAAATCTAGCGTGGGAATGAAATACATGTGCGCCGGTTTTTTTATATACTGAGTTGAAACAGCAACTAAAAGCGGGACAGAGTGGTATGAAACAAGACAACGAAAAGAATTTTGATCCCGTTATTCAAAAACGGCTGGGCCGATTATGTTCGAAATAGTTTTATTTTAAAGTATTCTGTAAGCCTACGGATCAAAAGTTAGAGGAGGGGATACAATTTTATTTTCTTCTGGAGCGATTATCTCCGAAACTTTAACACTTTAGAAGATTTTCTTTTAAGACCCCTTATTACTTTTGAGAGACCTATTCAATGATATCCCACACTATAGAACTACATGAAATATAAAAAAACATCCCCACTTCACCAGTAAAGGGACAGTGTAAACGCCCACTTATTACCAAGTGATGCAGTGAGTGTTGTGTGCAACCCCCTTTATGACAAAAGTAACACTGAGGGTAGATCTTTCCTTGCATCGCCCCCGCCACCACCGCCCGCGGCCAGTACCCGTTCTAGCAGGGCGCAGGCCCGCAGTACGCGTCGGGCTTTGGCCGAGGCTACTCCGGACGAGGACTCTCTTAATGGGTCGAAACATGTCGAGCAATCATTGACTTAAATACGTGAGTAGCCCGGTTTGATAATATTTTAATACGTTTGAGTCATTTATCTCCTATATACGCATAGGCAAGAGGCCTATGTCCAGCAGAAGACTGATATAGGGTGATAATATGTGATGTACGATTACCACGTTTGTATAGTATGTCTAATATAATGCTAATCCGCTGAGCGAAATTGTGGCCTGCTGTTTGATTTTTGCATGCATAGACCATGACGTACTAATGCGATTATGTTTAGGTTCAGGGGAAAAGACAGAGATATAAGACTCGTATAGCCTTGTCCCTTTTTCTCGACCTAAACTGAATCGCATTAGTACATCATGGTAACTCCCCAGGATGCTTAGCCAAGCTGCCAATCGCTAGCACTTGGTAGCGTATCGTAGTTTTCCCTCTCTGACACTCTTGCATATTAGTGCGACAAAGACAGCTAGCTGCCTTTCGTTTACGATTGACGACTAAGCGCTAGCGATTGGCAACTTGGCTAAGCACCCAGGTGTCAGGTGTCTATCACATCGGATATCCAGCACTATTAAAGTAAAACTTCATTGGTACAAGACTCCCGTCCCTCGGGACAAAGCGGCTCAGATTACAAAGAACGCAGACGACAAACTCTGATATTACTTGCGGAAACACTACTTTTAATTTTGTCTTCGAAACTCACTGTGTGGTTCAGCTAAAATAAGTTACTTATAGCAAATCTAAACCTGTCGATCCACGATAATACAACTTTTTATTTTAATATAGGTAACCTTTAAAAAATGGTCGAGTATTTTTTCAAAACTTAAAATGACATACATATACAAGTAGGTATATAGATTGAATATACTCGTATTTTTTCTTGAGACATAATAGTACATTATTGCTGAGTAGGTATGGACGGCCGAACGTAGTGAGGCCGGACAGTGATACGAAGCCGGTAAGCCCATTTCACGACGAGGCATGTATAGTGCTTTTCTCAAACATATGCAATGAAGTAAAAATACGAAAATCAAAAAGCGTTTAGCTAAACAGCCTGTTCATGAATACTGACGCCATGTTTTAAAAAAAATATTACTTACCGGCCTAGGCCGTTAAATTCGTATGAAAATCTTTTACTATTATCTCAAGGTCATCGTCCTGCAACGTCATACTTTAAAGCCTATTATGTCGAACATAATGACAACATTTCATTGCATGTTTGAGAAATAACTCTAAACATAATTACACGGTAAAGCTCACGTGTATTTAGTCACTACGCGCGACATTTCGCGCTCGCGAGTCGCGAGGCGTGAACGCGGGCTCAGTGCTTGATAATGGAGACTTAGGCTCTCCGAAACATGTCGCGCGTAGTGATAGTGACTAAGTACATGTGAGTTTAAACGTTTAATAGGCATGATGACTGGCAAGTCAAATCAGCATCTTTTTTCGAACTGTCAAAACGATCACCACTAAGGAATATTATATGAAATACTCAAAAGTGACGTCACGTTTGAGTACTGCCAAATGACCTACTATTTTAAGTTCTTTTCAATTTGTTAAATAGAAGTTCTGTACATAAATGACTGCAATCTACATCTTAGTAATAATTTCTTCGTGTATTACCTATGTCGTGTTAAATAATTTATTGTAACTACAGTCATCATCCCTATTAATCTACAGGGTGAAACATAAGTCGTGAACAGTAATACGTTTTTGTAACTCTATAAACAACTAACAATTGAATGCCCCACAAGTTACTTAGAAATAGTCATGTTTTTTTTGATATTTGTGTTTTCTAATTTTTAGGGTATTTTTAGAAATGATAACGGCTATTTAAGCTATTTAATACGTTAAATGTAATAAATATCATTTCGTTTTACACGAAATGACAAAATGGCCGGTATTAATTACTTCAATTTGATTGAATTACTTCTGTAATTTAAATTATTCCATTAATTTATCTTAAAAATCCTTTTGGATACCTATCCTAAAGTCGAAAAATACATAAACCCAAAAAAAAATACAAAAAATAAATAAATAACTTGTCAATTTTTAAGTAACTTGTGGGGCATTTAATTGTTATTTGTTTATACAGCAAACACCCTGTAGAGTTAGAAAAACGTATTACTGTTCACGACTCATATTTCACCCTGTATAATGTATACAGATATTACAGAATAGATCTTTTTCCTTCGGTTTTTTACGGAAACGTCCGAATTCATGTTATAACTTCAGTTCAGTATTTATTGCATTAAAGCGAATTGAGACGGAAACATAAATTCTTACTTTAAATAACTAACAACAACAAGATATTGTATTTACTTATTTGTAGAAAAGCCGTTGCATTCTTATTTTCCACAAAAACATACGTAAATGGGATTTTTTTTGTTCTGTGTAATGTTAATGTAAAGATGGATATCCCAGTTATATCACAACACCAAATTCAAAGACGATTTATTGCTTCAGATTTTACATATCGTATCGAAAGATCGGAAGGAAATTTACGACCAGACTATTGGGAAATCTTGTTTCTACAATGGGACGAATTAAGGAAAATCTTTATTTTATTTCTAAACGCCTTTAAAGGCCTGTTACCTGTTATATATTATGATATTTACTAGAAATAGTTGATTGCACCATCAGCGAAAAAATAGACTATACCTATACCCCATTCTTCAGTTAAAAGTAAAAAAAGGTAAACAAATATGGCTGATTTTCAATTTTGACGTCATTTGGCATTTGACGGCCTTGACACGTAGTGAAACACGGTCGCATGTATGTGAAAAAGTTCGTAATAAAACCAATGAGTGTGTTCTAAAAGTGATAAAAGTGAAAATAATCCAAGTTTTTAGGTTCGTTTAATTTTTTTTGATTCTACTGAAAATTGGTATAAATATGCGAAGTCGCTACAAGAGCTTCTTGAGTAGGTAGTATATAAATAAATAAATTGAACACTGACTCTAAATATTTATTTATGTATAATATACTTGACACAATGTAACAATGACACGGCTGTGCTATGAATACTTCTTACAATTAAATTCATAATCAAACTTTTAGATTGAACGTTTCTGTTTTATTATTAATCGAGCTATCACAAAACCTCACACAACACACAACCCCACACATTGTACACACACACAACCCCACACAAAGTTGGAACTTCCAACAATATCTCCACGCTTATCCCGACGCTTTGACATGAACTTACAGTTCAGAACACCTCTAACTTATTTTAAAGCGAAGTCTTGATGGCGTCTACAATTTCCTAGCCTCATTACTTCGCTTGTTTCTACGAGATTGCTAAATGTGTACTTTGACATTTTGCAACTGCTGAACATTCATAACCTGGTAAAATATTTTTCCTGTATTAATAGAGCTAAATATTAAGACTATCAAGTAAAGTCTAATTTAGACTGGAAAGATGTTTTTGTACATACGGCCTATGCAGTTGTGTTCCGATTTATTTCACATTATTTGCCTGGAATTTTGTAAAAAGGAATAATTATATTAATAAATATGAATAATTCTACGTCTACTATAGTCGGTATGTACAATCGACAACACAGCTGTGAATACAGACAAAGTGCCAGAAATATGTATACACACATTAATGTCCAGGCAATAAAGTTCTGTTTACATATTTTTGGCACTTTGCCTGTGTTCACAGGTGTGTACCTACAGCCACTATCAGATACATCGGAGCTGTCAAGGTGCTCAAAGATATCTGAACATGCACATGACAATAAAGGTATGTTCGTAGAGATCTGAGCATATATGATATGATAAAAGATATACCTACTCATTTGTCAGCCTCCGTCGCCGAGTTGGTAGGTAGTGACCCTGCCTACGAAGCTGGAGGTTCCGGGTTCGAATCCCCGCGAGGGCATTATTTGTGTATTTATTTATCACAAATATTTGTTCCTTGGTCATGGATGTCTATGTATTTAAGTATCTATACTATATGTATCTATCTATTATACAGTGTGAGTCTTTGATAACGACATTCCTTTTAAGGGGTGAAAGTACAAGTCTTAATGAACTGAAATTAGCATATTTAGTTAAAGTATTTAAAAAAAAATTTTTTCATACAAATTAATTCGGCACGCAATGTATCAGTAATAACAATAACTAATAAATTAAACCTAACAATTGACATATGATTTCATTGAAATCTCGCTCTTAGTGACATCCTGACAATTACAATTAATTACCTACCTATTTACATCCTACATGTACCGGTGACACTTTTCGATAACAAGTCCGTCAAAAATCATGACCCTTGTTCATAAGAAAAGGACTTAACAGCCCAGGGTGCCTAGCCAAGTTGCCAATGGCTATCGCTCAGTAGCGTATTTTAGTTTTCCGTCTTTGTCATTCTCTCTTATAAGTGCGACAGAGACGATTAAGCGCTAGGTAATTTTGTGTTAACTAAGAAGGCGGAATCAGATAATCGTTTTGTTTATGTACCGATTGAAAACTTCACATTGATTGAGTTGAAGTGTCAAGATAACATCAAGTTTGTTGATCAACAGACTTTCCTAATAAATTTAATAAAAATGTTTGAACTAGGTAATGTGATTTCTAAGAAGTGATAATGTATGTGCAGTGATTTTTGATATCAGTTCAGTGAATAATGCGATTCAAAATGTGCTGGCTAAGACAGTAAGACACAGAAAAAAATTTTGATGTAAATTTGTAGTGCTAGTGTATTCCAAATCTCGCATGTTTTAAATTGTAGTATTTTCTAGTAATGGATAATTCAGTAAATAATTTAACGTCGGCAACAGTTCGCAGTTACTTTAATGATTTGATCGAATTAAAATGAAAACGAAACTAGCTTTTCCTCTCAGAAACGTCAAATAAATGTTTGCATTACATTGCTGCTCGAGATTTTTATAAAAATTAATTACTCTTAAATAATAAAGGCAATCGTTATATTATTTTACTAAAATGGTTAACAACACTTTAATCTATCGTTACTTAAAAGCAATGTCGTTATCAAAGACACACACTGTATATATCATCGCCTGGTACCCACATCACAAGCCTTCATTTGAGCTTACCGTGGAACTAGGTCGATTTGTGTAAGATGTCTCAAGAAAAGTTATTAGTTTAAGTTATTATTAGTTATTTATAACCAACATTCCATGAGATGAGAACTTGATTCTGCCATTTTGAAATATTTCAATTGTATGACACTATCATGACTCTTTATCTGTCTGCCCATAAATTGTGTGCAAAATAAGACCAACAGAAGAAAACTGCCGAAAATTGTCCATCTGCACTACACGCTTGTTGAAATAAAGTTGACAAATTTACTTTTGCCAAGTTCTGATCCACCGCAGCCAAATTTTACTAAAGTATAAGATGTAAAAAGGTCATAATGCTCGTGTTTTATGCAACGAGGTGCTATCATGGGCAATTTGGTGAACTGCCGCGGGCATGGATGTTTAAATTATGTATAAAGTCTGTCGCAGCTCCAAATGATTTCGATGCAAATCGGGCTACACTTTTTAAGAGAATGTCGAAATAATCACATCGCGAATGTTTAAAGGTCAGGAGATATTCTTTGAAACGGTAAAAACCCTTAAAATTCTCAGAAGACGTAATGTGGTCGAATTTATCATTAGGTAGGTAACGCTTTAATCTCATTTTGTCATACATATAACGGGAGTCATGGTAACAACCATAACGTACGAATGCGATTCAGTTTAGGTCGAGAGAAAGGGACAAGGCTATACGAGTCGTATATCTCTGTCCCTTTCCCTGGACCTAAACTGAATTAGTACGTCATGGTAACCCCCCAGGTCCTTCCAAGCAAGAAAAAGTTTAATTTAATACCTTCTAGGAGAGTTTATTGGGTTTCCTTTACTGTCACATTACCAACAGCCAAAGGTGTCTAAGAGCCTACCCCGAACCACAATGAGGGTTTTCTGACATGACGTTGACCAGGGCGGCAGCACTGATGCGTCAGGTCCAGAAACTTGTCTGAATTCTCTGAGCGCCTATAGTTTCGTGTTTAAATGTTTTGTACGAGTTAATAAAATTATATAAAAAAATAAAAATACCTTATAGTTAGTTTTTCTTTGGAGCTAGATAATTGTGTTTCTTAGCGGGACCTTACGGCTAAGTGGCGCCAACTGGTGGCATACGTTTTCGAGAAAGCCCTCATTGACGTGGCTTTCTATCATACTTATGCTGCGGTCACGACATTGGTCTAAGCCGACCGGCTTAGCGGAAAACCATACGTGCGAGAGAGAGTACCTTAACGGCATTCCGCTCCAACTCATGGATTCGCTCGCCGCTGGTCGCCTTAAGCTGCATTCAGACCAAACGAGCATTCGCTATTCTATCCCCCACTATACGAAATCAACGAATCACGTTTTGCGTAGCGATCGAATTTCGTAAAGTAGAATAGCGAATGCTCGTTTGGTCTGAATGCACGTTTAGACCAATGTCGTGGCCGGGCCTTTACGTACGGAATAGAAAAGCGCGAGAGAGGCAGCCGAGTTGCCCGTGTTTCACGACAAGAACCCTCTGAAGCTAAACCAATGCACGATGTTTTAGAGGGTGGCTTACCTTTATTGCGCACTCTTGCAAACAAGTAGCACATGGTAAGCCAAAAGTAATTGGATATTTAACCCTCTGCGTTGACGTCTAATTATGGAATCGTATCCACCTTCGGCGAAAATTTTGTTTTCCTTTAAAACCTTGTATGTGGGTAGGTAAGGTACATTCGATGTATTTTAATCTTCATCTTAAATTTAATTTTCGGAGTTTAGCCTGTAATGGGTTAAAAATAGATTAAAGCTGAATGAGACAATTTCATTCAAGTTTTACAAATTAGTAAGTAGGTACTTACTCATTTGTAAAACTTTTGAATTATTTAAGTACCTTCTACCCACAATTTGATAAGAAGAGTGTAATGAACTCAAATGTTTTTAAATTAGTACAAACTGTCCATAATTAAACGAAAAGTCATTTTACTTGTGGGATGGGATCAAAAAAAGCTGATGGCCGCATTTAATGGGCCATTATTTTCAACTATAGGTAGATGAAATATGTGGCTGTGCACAGGGTAAGGTACCTAGTCACGGCATTTAGTTACTGAGTTACATGCGTTTTTGTCGAAGCGGGTGAAAAAGTGCCAAAATGGGTTTGTTTGTGCTATAATTGGGTTATTTACATCCTAAGGAACACAATATGTGTACAAGAATATCAGTAAAATTATGTTTTTTTAGTATATTTCTCCGACAATAAAGTTTAGTACTCAGGGTACCTTGTCACGCCATGTCTTAAAAGCGTTTAAAATTTGAATTATTTTGTCAATATTTCCGTCGCGGGTAGTCAAATGCATCTTTCTAACAAGGAAGGGTACCCAACTGTCCGACTCCGATTTGATTCATTTTGATATATGTTATAGAGTAGTCTAAAATAATTATTGATTTTATATTGATTTTTTATTTATATTGATTTTTGCAATAATTGTACCAAATAACACTTTGATGCAAATATTTTTTGCGTTATAGGTACTAAAATAAAATAGTGCCTTTACATTTAAGTT
The DNA here is from genome assembly GCA_025490895.1 of Thaumatotibia leucotreta. Taxonomy (NCBI): domain Eukaryota; kingdom Metazoa; phylum Arthropoda; class Insecta; order Lepidoptera; family Tortricidae; genus Thaumatotibia; species Thaumatotibia leucotreta. The sequence goes on from JALPQI010000809.1 coordinate 29,982, forward strand.
ACTAAAGTTTAGTAAATGTTATGACAAGGTACCCTAGTTACGTTTACATACAAAAGTTTCGACCGGGTCACTAAACTAATTAATGTTATAAATATTGAAAAGACTTAATAGATCATAAAGTAGGTGTAGGTAGGTTATGTATATGTATAATTGGGTATTTTATACTAGTTTTACTCTATTTCTTAAAGATAATGACTTACCGTGACAAGGTACCCTGTTTAGTAAAATGTAAAATTTTATGTTTTAGACGACTAAAACAGAACTTTTTATAAATGAAAATGTTTTGATTTCTGCAATAATTGTACCAAATACCATTTTGATACAAATATTTTTTGCATTAAAGGTACTAAAATAGTGCCTTTACATTTAAGTTACTAAAGTTTAGTAAATGCCGTAACAAGGTACCCTAGTTACGTTTCCATACAAAAGTTTCGACCGGGTCACTAAACTTTATTGATTAAAAAAGTCCTTTAACGTTATTTGGATAACACCATTGTGGCACACTATGCTAAATACAGTTAAATTATGGGATACATCATCGATATACCTACACATAATTTTGTTGATTTTTAATATTATAAATGACCTTTTTTGTAATTGTAAAAGTGCGGAAATTATTAAATTAATTGTTGATTATGGTATTTCTTTTATTCAATTATTTCAAAATGCCTTAGAATATGTAACTACGATAAGAAACTAACAGTTCTAATCTCATTATATTATGAATTGGGTATATTGAACACTTTCGTATTTCTTTCGCCCTTGCATTGCATGTTCAACCTTAGAAATCGAAATAGTTAACATGTATTTTTAAACAATTAACCTTTATCATAATTCTTGAACTTCCAAAGATTATAAGTATACCCTTCACTATGTAACTTCGAAGTAGAAGTGCGTTTTTTTGGCATTATAAACTTTAAATGCAATTTTCTCAACTTGTGCATTTCGGAAGTCGCAAATTCAAAAATTTATATGACGGGATACCCCCTAACTACAGCCGAGCTAAGAGGTGTAGGATTTTAGCTATCTGCCTACAGCTACTCATCGCTAACTACTCTAAGCAACTACGCATTTGCGCATGTAGGCAATACTGGCATGTAGGCATGGACTCATAATTGAAACACAACACACGTGACTTACTATGTTTTTTTTTTATTACTCTGGTTCGCAAGAGTTAAACCACTGTCTGAGAAGAACCAGGAAGAAACTCAGCGGGTTGTATTGTATTCTTTTCAAATCATTGGTATTTACAATTTTAGACAATCACAATAGGTAACACTTGAAACATAATTAATTAAAACATGATTAAACAACATAGAAAATGACTGGAGAGTTCTAAGTTTGAGTCCATGCTTCACTAATATCAAAACACAAAGAAATAAAGTCTTTCGTCAGGAAGAATGACTTTCTAAGTCTAACACGCGAATCAGAATGCTTCATAAACACTGCGCTAGTGACCTTTTATACGGTCTGATCATAAACTACCTGCTCAAAGACGGGTAGATCCCAATATGCTGCCGTGCAATTCCTAAACCACAGTAACTGCCAATTTTCCGGTTTTTGGTTTATTGGTGATCTATAATCAGCAAATCAAAACGCATAATCCCAATCGATCGGTTTTTAATTTGGAAAACTGGAACATGGAAACTCGAACCCCAAAAAGCAGTAAGTGACTAGTTTTTCCTGCACAATGCAATATAAAACGCAGTAAAATGGTCGACGGCTACGGTTTTTAGGCTGATACTAACTAAAACGCAGTACAGGTGTAGATTTTTATGATTTTTAGCATGCAAACTGATAGTATCTCGTTTATAAAGAAACTAATTAAAACACAGTATACAATTTTTATGCTAAAAGTGTTGTACTGCGTTTCCAGTTTCATAGATTAATAAGCATTATTACCAGTGAAGACGCAGTAGGAATAAAATAACGATATTTAAAGTGGTACACTACTGTTAAAATAAGTATCGTATTACCATCTAAACTGCAGTAACAAGTTCATTAATGTACACATTATGCTGTATGTTGTATTACTTTCAATAGCAATTATACTAGCTAAAGGACAGTAGCACCCCAAGGGGCTGCAGTTTAGGCAGTATTTTAATGTTATTTGACTATTTTAACTGCATTTAGATGTTTATTTTAAGCGGCAAATTCGAGTTAGTTCCATCTCGGACGTTTCTTGAAGACAGAGAGAGCTTATAGTGATATCGTTAGAACATCCTGTTTAAAGTAGTAAAATAATTCCTGACCTATTTACAATTTAAAACAACCAAGGTGTCGTCTGTTGATAAACGAATAAAAACTTATATAGTTAAACATATAAAGGTATTATTACCTAATTATTAGGTTCTTAAAAGACAAAAAAAAACCTTCTCTTTAGTTTGTACACATTTAATTTTGCTATGCGAGTTATGGTTCATAGGCGGCGGTATCATCTTATTAAGCAATGCCTTGCCAACAAATATCATCGTTATGTCATAATATTGTTACATTTCTTATTGATTGCGATACCTCGCCGTAACGTATGAAGTAAATTATACATATGAATTATACGAATACCGCCAATACCGGTCAATAATCGAGTATTTAGAAATTTGTATTTACCTGTTTTGGGATTTGATAAGATTGCTACATACTTTTTGGTTTAAGTTTCTTATACGGTAATCCCAGATGCATTTAACAAATTTCTTTATGTTAGTTTAAATTCAAAGCTAAACATAAAATATGAAAGTAAATTCTTAATCATTTCTTGAATGAATTGTTACATAATATATATGTCGTAGGATGATTTGAAACTTCGAATCTTCGCGAAAATCCTAGGTTGATACTTCGAATCTTCGCGAAAATCCTAGGGGTTTTGCAAACTAACCTAACCTAACCTATTATCCGCGTTTTCGCAAAACCACTAGGATTTTCGCGAAGATTCGAAGTATCAAATCATCCTACGACATATATACGGTGTTATTAAATTAGTCACGGATATTTAACAAAACCTATAACGTGTCATACATAAATATACTCCAGGAGCGGAGTACTATTGTAGTAAAAGGTCATAATTAATGATAATTTATTCTTTTATAGGGTTTTGTATTATAATATACAGTATTCTAAAGTATTTTTGAATTATGACTGACACGAATACGTAAGAAATTATATTTATTAAAATTAATCGTAGAAGTGCTACGCCATAATCAGTCGTGAGCTTACTCATTGAAATCAATGTAAGGCTATATTATAATGTGCCATTTGCTATGATTACAACCGATACTGGTACCTTAAGTTGATTGTTATTTCATTGCTTAAGAAAATGTGGTAATAAACCTTAATTTTTGTCTAATTTTTGTATTATTGACTACAAATCCCTAAATAAACTGCGTTTTTCAAGTAACTTTTAAATCGTTTTTTACTTCCTTCTGTGTCTTACATTGGCATGAAACTTGATAAGCGTGTTTGAATTTCTTAATAATAAAATAATGCAATGCTGTTACAAAGTTTTGTTGTATTTTAATTACTTTATTTTTAAAAAACTATATTTTACTGCTGTGAATGAAGTTCGTAGCACGAAAATTCAATCAAAATACTAGTTAAATTACAGTACACTAGTCCCTTTTACTGCAGTTTAACCTGTAAAATGCCACCTATCTCTATAAAGCACGCAAAATTTGTGCAGTAAGTGGTCATTTTACTGTGTCTTAATTAGTAATTGTTATATTTTTCCCTGTTTTTAAAAGCGCAGTACAAACACAGAATTTCGAAAAAAACACATATTTAATTTTAGAAAATGCAGAAGCACGTTTTTTTTAATTTATCATATTGTATGATTTTAATACTTCATTTTGGACAAAAAAAAATTAATAACTATCATATCTTGGAAAATATATTACTTTAAAACTGTTTTTTGCTATTATCTCAAAATCGACTTTTGTCAGTTACTGTGGTTTAGGAATTGCACGGCAGTATGACGGTTAATGTCTACCTGCATGGAACAAGCAAAGACCAATCCAAGCAAAACATTGCTTATCGTTTTCTAGATATCGAACTCTTAACAAATTAATTTTAAACATTGCAAATAAGAATATTCTAATGTTCGACACTCGACGTGTCGCACAGCTCCGCGACGACTGAAGCATGTCTCCGACATATATAATAGTGGTTCAACCTAGAGTCATGATTCTTTTTTTTATTGATAGCAAATTTAATCTCTTTTTTGGAACTATGCATAACTCAATACCTGCAACTAGGTACTTTTCCCCGTGCACAACCACATATACAGCGTGTTCGTTTCGATTTACGATAAATTAGACAGGTTACTTGGGCCATTAATAGAAGTTGTCTGGTATATCCGGCTTTTGGAAAATTCGATAAAAAATATTTTTTTTTGTTTTCATACATAATAAATGAAATGGTAAGTGTGAGAGAACCTTAAGATTAAAATAAAAGTTTATCTCAGGTGACTGACGGCACATGTCAAAATAAGTAACATTAGAATGTAATAAAGGTTGCTATACACATGTTCAGTGATTAAACTTATTTTTTTAATAACTCAATAACGGTAAGAGTTAAAACACTAGTTTCTTAGAGAAATTAATTATATTTGACCTAAATAAGCTTCCCTTAAAGTTATAGCATAATTATGAAGAAAAACACGCTGTATTAAGTATGTATCTAGTCTACCTATTAGCAATGTACTGAGGAGAAGTTTCATAAGTTATGAAATATGTAAATAAATGGTCTCGGCAATTTAAATTTTTCAAGCATTCAAATCATGCCAAAACCGTTGTATATACATGCCTTTTAAGGTATATTATCTGCCTTTGTTTACTCAATTCTGGAATACAATATTCTTCATAACAGTTTTTTATGAGTTCTGATGGAAACATTCTCAATGGGAACTTACTCTTAAGTTCTCATGAAAATTCTCGGTTATTTCCGAGTATATTCCCGCAATTTTGAGAATGTTCTACAACTTGTACATTGCTAAGTCTACCTAATTGTTTTTCTATTCAATGATAAAAATGTATAGTCATTCCTAACTATACTCATCGTTGTTTTAGTTTGGGAAAATGAAACAAAACTGGGTGCTTAGCCAAGTTGCCAATCGCTAACGCTTAGTCGTCTATCGTAAACGAAAGGCAGCTAACTGTGTTTGTCGCACTAATATGAAAGATTGACAGAGAGGGAAAACTACGATACGCTCCTAAGCGTTAGCGATTGGCAACTTGGCTAAGCATCCTGATATTTTGATGTAGTAACATTTTATTTTTCTCTGGAAGACACACAAGTAACAATTACGAAACAACAATCGCTATTGTATGTCGATCGCCTCTGTTTACTTTTAGCAGTTTCAGCCCAATCAGTTCTGTCAACCCCATTCATCTTTGTAGCAAATTGTCACTTTGACCCTTACTCGACAAACCGTATCAGCTGTCAAAGCCCGGAGTCCTTACATTGCTCATTCATTTTGAGTTATCCTCTCGACGTTTTTATCACACAAAGATTCGCTGATACTTCGCTGGGTCAAATGTAGAATTATTGCATGCATCAGCCTATGATAGTCCACTGCAGGACGTAGGCCTCTCCTATTAACTATGCTATACGCATTAGGAGGTAAATGCCCATAATCGCCACGCTAGACAAGCGGATTGGCGATCGCAGCAATGTGTAGAATTATTATTCTATTTATTATTATTATAGGTCACTTCATTTAATTTTTTTATTAGGCTAGTTTATTAAATTGTAGCATGATTACGAAAGTAAAATACAATACAAAATAAAAACCTAACCTAAGGTGCCGCCGTCAACGGGGTGAGCCCAAGCTACCGGTGGTTAAGGTCGAAGAGAGAGGAACCGACGGACTATCCGCACCGTGTCCAGGATTACCGCCTTCTGCACCTAACCCTTGATCCAGCAATGTAGTGAGAAACTCTTAAGGTATTGGTCGAAACTCTTTGCTATTACCAATGCTGTAACGACTATCGGGACTATGATCGTCGAGTAATACTCGTATTATAGATACCTATTACATTTGAAAAAAAGTATGAGTACTGAAACAACAGTTAAATGAAAATTACGAGACCATAAAAACACATTTTATTTTAAATAATCGAATACTACAACTACTAAGCAAGGATAACCACGAAAATGTTCACCTTAAATTAAGACTTAACTAAAATACGCGTACCTGGACCTAGCCAATGTTCAGTTTCATTGGATATAGCCATATTCATTTTAAGTGGCTGACAACCTGGTCGTGTTTTCTTTGGTATATGACATCCAATATGTTTAATCGATTAAAATTAGTTTGTATAAGTTCCTGGTTCTATTTCATAGATCACGCTAACGTTGTAAAATATCAGGTAACCATGCCAAAATATCCGGTCTTAAGAGTAATTTCTGTTTAGTCGGATAGAAATGTGTCGAGTACAGCTGACATACAACTGTTTATAATTAAACGCGATGTGTTTGTTTATTCGGTTCCCTTTCGATACTATGACGCTAAATTAATCTGTTAATATATGACGTATTGTTATTAAAATTAATAATTATACACAGACTATATCATATTCAAAATATAAGCCTGTTTTAATAAGGTAAGTAGAACATTCTACCGCTAACGGTAAGAAATGAGGGCATTACTTACTGGATTAATTAACTCCAACGTTTGCTCTGGAGCCGTCACCTACGCAACAGGTGGGTACGTGCCCTAATGATCGGTATATTGATATTAATAACAAGCGGTATTCTGGCGAGTGTTTACTTCGATGACGTGTTTATGTGAAACAGAATGGGAGTTATGTTTTTAACCCTTAAATAGGACGATTTTTTAATTTTTGCTGACTTTTTTTCTTGCTGTTTAGGAAATACTTATAGCAGCGTTTAAAGAAAACCAATTTCATTTTTTTCATTGTTAAGTACTGTTATATTTTAAATCCCGTTGGGTTTTAAAGGGTCTCTGCCCATTATCGGTAGTGCCGTGTGCTAAAGTATTCTATAAGCCCACTAATCATGATTTTTTCATAGTTTTTGGACCTACGGATCAAAAGTTAGAGGAGGGGGCACAATTTTTTTTTCTTCTGGAGCGATTATCTCCTAAAATATTGACTTTATAAAAAAGCGTCCTCTCAAGACCCGGCTTCTTTTTAAAAGACCTATTCAATGATATCCCACACTATATGATTACAGTAAATAAAATAAATCACCTCAACTTCACCAGTACTTACCTACCCGGTAGGTAGGTACCCGAAATAAAAATTTCTAGTTTTTATTGTACCACTTTGTTGGCATGATTAATATGTATACCTGTACCAAATTGCAGATTTCTAGTATTTAACGGCCACTGAGCTATACTGCGGACAGACGGACAGACGGACATGGCGAAACTATAAGGGTTTCGTTTTTGCCCTAAAAAGCACGCAACACCAAAAGAACGTAACACCTAAATTCAGTTTTTCTCAAAATTTTAAACCAACTATAACTTACCGCGTCAGTTTTTTGACGTTGAAAAAGTGTCACATTAGTAGAAATATTAGAACTGAAATTCCAGTGGAAAAAATGGGCTACGGTAATTAGATCTAGACGAAGACATTTGGGAAAGACCGAATTTCTATCAATCTTATTCACTGGAGTAACAGATACATATTTACAGGTCGTATTGTTCTTGATGATTATGCTTCCTGTTTCTTGAAAGAATCATTGATCAGGCGGCAGGTGGGTGCGACGTTGACTGCCGTGGGACGTCCGTGAGATGAACTCGATTTGCTTCATGACCGGAATATTAGCGCATTACCTATTTTTTGAAAAGTCTATTTTCCATGCAATTAATTTTGTGTATATTTTTGATGCCCTTAATATTAGACACTTCTAAGGCGTGTTCTGTATATCTCTATTTCATAAAACAAGGTACTATCACACATTTATACCTACCTATTCCAAACATATGAACTGACAGTAAAACAACAGGCAGAATTTTCTTACAAAATCCTATATTAAAAATCGCTCAGGTAGGTACTTATTTGTTATTTTAACGGAGGTACGTTATGTATTTGGGAAGTAGAAATAAAAATACGTAATGTTAACCAACTTTTAATAAGTTTTTATGAATAAAGAGTCGTTTACAGCCATGCCCCATCACCAGATACAACGGATCTGTCGAAGATTTTAAAGAACTGACAGAGGACGCGAGTGTATATCTGCAAAACTGTAAATTTTAATTTGATGTAATCACTATTGTCTAAACCAGTGTGTAAATGCCATACGATAAATAAATAACAGCCATGGCAAACATATGCCAAGGAATTTTACATGAGCTCAATGTGGCGCCGGCGCCTAGTAATAGTATCAATCTTACTTACTTATTTAGCTGCAAATACTCCAATCTGTATTTATGGCTCGATTTGCATAAGAGCATTGATGATGAGAGCCAATAAATGTCCAGTAGGAAAGCCAATCACGTAAGTATGTATGAATGCACATACTTGAACATATAGTATATACAGGACGCCCCAAAACTACGGGACTTGAAGGGAAAAGACCTTAGGGTATTTTGCTGGTAAGACTTTAAGACAAGAAGAAACTGAATAAGACTTTAATTAAAACTATTATTTGAAAAAAAAGTCCCGCTGAGTTTCTTGCCGGATTCTTCTCAGGAACCGTTGTGTAGGGTTAGAACTGGAAGTAGCTTTTTTTTCTTTCATTTGCTACATAGTTTAACGATTGAAAAGCGCTCGTTGCTGGGCCTAATTGAATAAAGAATATTTTGACTTTGACTTAACCGGGCGGGAGCGTGGCAGGGTATCTCATACCAGTCATACCCTGCGTTTGACTTATGACAATATATTTAGAGTTTATTTTTGTTTAACTTTTTTTCACCACATTTTCGCCGGGTTAATGAGTAATTCTGTATTCACTTTTTTTTTTAATTACCTCGCCTGGAGATCGAACCGACTAAACCAATGCCGTCCATAGTAAGCGACAAAGAAGGACGTTACCTACTAAAATGCACACATTTTCCTAGCATCATTATATTACTTTGTACACAGTATTAAAGTCGCCATCAAATTATATCGTACCGTCCGGAGCGCTCAAAAATATCTGTAACGCCGAAAATATACCTGTGAGTTCTTACGTAAGTTGTAGGTGTTATGTAGGTAATATCACTATCTCATTCCTTAGTATAGCTCCGTTCCTACAACTTACGTAAGAACTTACAGGTGTAAGGCTGGCCTAATAACGCCTTTATTGCCATAACGATAAAAGCGTTTTCAGATATTTTTGAACGCTCGGACGCTACGATATCATCATCATCATCATCATCATATCAGCCGAAAGACGTCCACTGCTGAACATAGGCCTCCCCCAATGATTGCCACAATGACCGGTCCTCCGCCACCCGCATCCAGCGGACTCCTGCGACCTTCACCAGGTCATCAGTCCACCTTGTGGGGGGCCTACCCACGCTACGCCTTCCCGTACGTGGCCGCCACTCAAGAACCTTCCCGCCCCAACGGCCATCGGTTCTACGCGCAATGTGCCCCGCCCACTGCCACTTCAGTTTAGCGATTCGGAGAGCTATTTCGGTTATTTTGGTTCTGCTGCGGATGGTCTCATTTTTAATCCGATCACGCAGAGAGACTCCTAGCATAGCCCTCTCCATTGGGCGACGCTACGATATATCTGATGCTGACTGTACAACGAGCGGCACAAGGATACAGTTCGATGAACAATTTCAATAATTCCTCACTTTAGAACAATTCTATTCCAGGTTTCAATTCGGATAACAAAACACTCTTTGTACCTGAAAAAGACAATTAAAAAATTGCTACGGAAAAATTAAAGAAAATAGAGTTGAGCACTTTTCTACTTGAAACAAGTAATTAAAATGTGAGTTTTTAGTTAAATTAATCGCATCAATAGAATTTAATATTCAAATATTTTTTAAAAGTGTCGCCGACTATTAAGGTACGTAAGTACATTATACAGGGTGGTCCAAACCTTGACGTAAAAAAATTTTTTTTAGATTCCTCACGTCATGAGCTATCAAAATATACTCCATGTATGTTAGCCGATTTTTTGTAGTTTTCGAGTTATGAATTTTTGAAAATTTTTTTTTTGAGAAATTTTGGAATGAAGAAATTTATTAATAAAAAAACTGTTAGGTTTTTTAACTAGTTTCTTTTTGTAAAAGTATTACTGCAAATAAAGCATTTCCTGACAAAAAAATTAGCGTCCTCACTTTGATACAAGTAGGATAAAAAAATACAAAATTCAAAATTTTACGCTAAAAACGCATCAAAATAGCATTAATGTACATAAATAAAAAAATTAAAACATATCCCAAGGATTTCTGCTAATGTAAAGACTGCCCTAGACCTTAAACCTTCGCAAAAGCAAAAAAAAAGTGATACTTAATAATGAGGATTTTTTGGAGTAGTCGGTCAAATAAAATTAAAAAAAAACATCAAAATTTTTAATTTAAAAATAAAGTGAAATTTCGTCTCTTTTGTTGTTCTTATCAATAAACAAAGACAGAAAATACCACGAAAACTCAATTTGTGTAGTTATATATCAACCATGTCCGTTTCAAACCGTTTTAACCGCTTTTTTCATCTGACGCTAATTGAGTGCAGAGTTGGGCAAACAGTAATATGATTACTTCTATAAATTACATTTGTATGTGTACTTTGTAATAAAGTACACATACAAAAGTAATCGGAAGGAGTAACCATATCGACGGCCCCTACGTAAGTTGTCGTAACTTGAAATTTGGGATTTTTTTTTTATTTCATAAAACATCATATCTTTTAGCAATGTTTCCGTTCCACGAAGAAAAAATTTAAAAAACCAATTACAAATAGGTTTTTGACACCCGAAAACTGTCGTAACTTAAAAAAGCACCGTCGTATACTGTAGTAAGTGTACTTACGACAGTTAATACGGGGCGGCCACTCGCGCTCGCGCAGTGTAAGTGTCAGTTACGATCTTATACGCGGTGGAGCAGAGGTTTTTCGTGAGTGGTCATTTTGTATCAAAAACTAACAACAAGATGAGACAAAAATGGATAAACGATACATTTTATTCGATTAAAGTAAGACACTGCATCGGGAACAAACTCAAACTAACTGCAAGACTAAAATTAATTTTCGTATCGGCCGTAGAAGTTAAAACAAATGGTGGTCCGAGATGAAATAAAAGACGCTTCAGAAATAAAAATGATTTAAAACCACTAAGCAAAGTTGGCAATCTGTTCAATTGTACTCAGAAATCATGTGCAAATTTATAAGTATGGCATTTGAATTTTTTTTAAATACCGGTGAATACTGTAGTATGTTATCACTTACCACAACTTACTTCGGAGTTTATGATCGGTGGTTTGTCTTAAGTTTAACATACTACTATTTACGTTGGATTTTATTTATTTTTTTGTGTTGTATGTGTACTTGAGACATTTTTCGTCGGAAATTGTTTTTAAATTTCTATTGTAAGTGATATTTAAGACAGTATACGCCGGATCAAATACCGAGTTACTACAATTTACAGTTATAATGTTGGCGTATTTCAATAATTTCTGCTCGTTATACAGGTTTGCCGCTTCCTTTTGAACCAAACGATAAAGAAATGTAGAAGTTATTGTAATAAAACGGCATTTTTTGTGATGCGACGAAGACAAAACAATACACATTTTTACATTATTAAATACTGCAGCAGTTGGTGGGTTCATTCATTGACGAGTATTTAGTCATCAGTAATCAGTTAAATCATCGTCTGCAGATCGCCGATTTGACTGCTGCCTGAATGAAACCGCCAACAGCTGCAGTAACTAATCATGAAAGCGATGACTGTTTATTAAGATTTATAATTACGTTGAAAAACACTTAATATTGATCTCATATGATGTGAAGCTGAAGGCATTTTTGTGAACTGATTTTTGTCTTTGCACTGTGAGAGAAGTCATTAATCTGCCATGTCTATGATTACAATTTCAAAATTACGTTCCTAATGCTGAATTACAGACTGTTCTTAAGTTCTAACTAAATGCACAAAATTATAATTTAACGGTTAAACTCATGTATATTCGGTAAATGGTGGTCTTGCGCCGGCACTAATGTCATGTTCGACTGCGGGTTTGTGTCACCGAACACTAAGTAACAGATGATAAGCACACGAAGTCACTGTGTGCACAAAACTATCATTATTGGCTCGGAGATTACCGGCTTCCATGCCGTGGGCTCAGTCCAGCCCCCATCCCGATTGAAATTAATCTTAATCGCTCTGCTTATCTTCCGTGGCAGGTAGCACCTCGTACCAGCATCCTCGCTTTATCAAAGCGTTTACGAAATGCAATGTGCCTGTGTCGTATGTGTCCACCACAGCCGAGTTGTCTATCTCCCTGTCCTTGACACTCCATATGTGCTTCGAGTCTTGTAGACTCATTACGTCGTTCTTTACCAAAGTCGTACGGAATCTCATAAACACCCGAGCTGCCAAGTGAATTCCCATCCTTTGGAGAGCGTAAAAAGCACTCGTATTGGTGTGAGGACGCAAAATGATCTTAATGATAAACCTCCGGCGTAATAGGCGTCCAATTTTGTTTGCCACTCCTTTAGTATGAGGCAAGAATGCTGGTGCCCTGTCTACTGTGTGGTGATGTCGAAATGTCCCTGAGCTCCTTGTACGCTGACTTTGTCTCCAACCATATCTGTTCCTCTCCAAGCTATCCAACGTCTCGTCTCGTCTGACATGTTGCAACATTTGTAATAATTTTGATAACAGGAGGTAATAGGAGATACCTGTGTCCAGCTGTGGACTGAAATAGGCCAATGATGTGATGTGAATAAACGATATAAACTCATTTCGCATGTATTGTGAATCACAGAGCTCCGCGAGAACAGGTTTGTGAGATAATGGTCTAAGGCAGTTAGCAGGTAGCTTTTCTATAGACTTTTTGTGACAGATGATCATTCTGACCTAGCATTACTAACCCATCAAGAAAACGAAGTGTCCCATCGACCTCTCTATAAATTGTGAACTTTATTCTGAGATGCATCACATCAAGATCGGTTAGTAACACATCAACAACTGTATGAGGAATTACAGCAAAAAGGTCATCCACATTTCGTAATCAGCATCTCAGCCTATTCAGACAACTCTCGAATGCCCTCTGCTCAAATTTATCCATAAACATGTTGACCAGTACCAAAACTACATTATAAGAGAACTTTTTGCTTCAATCTGCATCTGCAAATAATAAACGTCTCCCCTCGCCAAACGAAATAGCAACTATTCAGGAAATTTTCGATAAATTTTATGTGCACAGTAGGTAAGAAGTTACGAGCTACAATATCTTTAATTATTTTTATAGTTTCCAGTACTCGCAAACAAATAAGCTGCATGTAACTCAACTACATAATCTCGTCTTCATTCAACACGACATTTTCCAGAAACGGTACAAAAATACTGTACCTGATCTATTTTTCATAATAAAACATACAAAAAAAATATTCACCAGCTTAATTTTCTCAAAATATTTCATCAGAGTTCCATAAAAATACTATTAAATTATTTGTTAAATGGCATAACATAGTAACTAACAAGAAGTTTTTATAATGTTTCCGCAAAATAATGTAGTAAACAACAGATACAACAAAACTTACACGCATAATTCCGACGTAACCTGTAGTATGTATGACTTACGATCAATGACCATATATGACCACCAGCGTAAAGTGACGTTAGTAATACATACCACAATTTTTAGATAATCTTCTCCGTCATATACTGTCGTAAGTGCAATTCCGGCAAAAATATGAAATATATCAGAAAAGTAATTATATCACTATAAAGACAATATCTTTGTTATTGTTTATGCCAATTTTCAAAGCAATCCATTGAACTATGTGACCACCATACACATTTCAAACTTTAAAGTGCTCTCCTGTAAACTTGCCATTTTTAACTTACGACAGTTTACGTAGGGGCCGTCGATATTACTTTTTGCCCAACTCTGAGTGTCCCTAAAAGTCAAAAAGCTCATAATTCTCATAAATGTCAATCTCCACTTAGGTTTGTAGTGCGTTCATTATAACAATGATATGTCATGTGTTCTTACTTCCTTCCACTAGCGATCGCATATAATATCTAATTACAATTATAAAACTATCTAATAATGTCAACGACCACTCACCATTGAATGCCACTCATAGCGAGGCTTCTTGAAAAAATGGAAACAATAGCAGATTACGTCCAGGTAATCGGCTCCATTCGTGTTTATTGGCCGTGTGTAATTGCATCGCTGGCTGAACGCTGCCACAGCACCACTATAACAGAGGTTACAGAATGCTTAGCCAAGTTGCCAATGGCTAACACCGCGGCAGAGTTGGGCAAAAAGTAATATGATTACTTCTGTATATTACATTTGTATATTACTTTGTAATATATACTACAAAGTATACATACAAAAGTAATCGGAAGGAGTAATCATATTACTTTTTGCCCAACTCTGCACCGCTGCCACGACATCCGTCTAAGGCGACCGGCTTTGCGGAAAACGTATGGTGATTGGTGCTCCCTCTCGTACCCATATCGGCATCCCGCTCCAACTCATGGATTCGCTCGCCGCTGGTCGCCTTAGACCAATGTCGTGGCTGGCCCGTAACGCTTAGAAGCGTATCTTAGTTTTCCCTCTCTGTCACTCTTTCATATTAGTGCGACAAAGACAGTTAGCTGCGTTTCGTTTACGATTGATGATTAAGCGTTAGCGATTGGCAACTTGTCTAAGCACCGGTATACCTGATATAGCCGAGCCACACCGAATGCGTGTGTAGCACGTGCACTATTGCGAGGCGTGCGCGTTGTAGTGAATGCAATGTCATAGTAGATGGCACACCGTTTTCTGGTCATGCGCACGTGCAAGCGCATCCGGCGTGGCGAGTATCCAGCTACCTGCATCTACCTACCTCTCTTTCTAGCCAATACGTGCGTGCGTTCGATTGGCAAAGAGCGAAATTGTAAAATGTATCTTTATAAAACGCAACCCTGGTAGGTATTTCGATTTGCCTCAACCCGGCTTGGCACTATCTAATGTGAATCATCTATATGTTAGAAATGTACCCTCATTTCTTATCTTTTTCAGTAGGTAGCGGCACCGCTTTCCCTACTAAAAAGTTAGCAGGCTTTGTTTTTGGGGTGACGGCGAGCCAAGTCGGCATTAGCCCGGCGCTGTCTATTTATTTTAAGCTGACTTCAAAAAAAGGAGGAGGTTCTAAATTCGACTGTATGTTTTTTATGTATATTAGATATTTCAGAACTTCCGACTGGGTGAATCGATTTTTATATTACTTTTTTTAAAGCTTATTATGCTTACAAATTTCTACATTAATTTCGTCCAGGCGCATCTATGAAAAAAACATATAAATCTTAAATTTTCATTAACCACTGCACTGAATTGTACGGTATTGATGGTCCTAAAACCTGTCTCAAGCGCAGACGTCAGGACCTGAGGAGTGGGAGGCGACTGTTGCCGATAGACAACCGCATGGAGTGCAAGGCTTGATGGTCCGTTGCTGAGCCAGTTCTGTGTTTATAATGACGAATAGGGAGTATTCTACATGCACGACAAATAGATAAATAACTCAATATTTCGATTTCGATAATTATTTTTTAACAGGCTTCAAAACAAACCGAGATTGTTCCGTTGGCACCTAGTCAGGATCTAATGAAGGGATCTGGGAGAAATCGGTTGAAGTCGGTTTATTTTTGGGCATTTCTCCCGTTTCTCCGAGCGTTTCAACCGCCGTGACTTCGGTGGCCGCCTTATCTCCACACGAATCTCTTGAGATGTGCAAGAACTTTTGGATATATTGGTAGACGTAGTTGACAACCTACCAAGATATCCAAAAAATGTTTAAGATACTCACGGAAATCGAGTAATAAATAATGTTGCCACTGAAGTCACGGCGGTTGAAACGCTCGGAAAAATGCCCTTAATTTGGTAATTATTTATACCGCGATCTCTAAACCGGGAGAACAACAACAAAGGGGAAGGCCTTTGCCCAGCAGTGGGACACTAACGGCTTGGTAATATAATAATATAAAAATGGGAATGTAGCCAGCCTTGGCACCCTTCCGCTAGGGACAGATCTGAAGGACCTACGGTAGGTATTTTAAATTTTTAGTTTTTATGTATAATTTAATAACAGTTTTTAGTTTTGTTTTCTTTAGTATTGTACTTTTAAATTAAAACTTGATTACTTATACTTTAGAATGTACCCGTGTACCCTCATTTCTTATCTGTGGAAAGGACATACAGCGTGCAATAAAAACGGCACGTGGCGAGACAGCCGCCGTAAAGTCAGGACTAGTGGCTATTGCTAATATTGCCTGCCCTATAATTAGCTCTCGGTACTTGATAGACAAGACTTAATTAGCTTAGCTCTCTTTTCATATTTTTCTACCTCATCTTAGGAACCCCGTTTTTATTTCATCATTTTTTAAACCCTAGTAAAACAAATCAAATAGGCCATAGCAAATTTTCTATAATTGACGATTCAGTGCGTCTATCATAGAGTGATGTAGCAGTCTGTTTCAGAACGCAGTAGGTACGTTTGTGAGTCTCGTAGTCGAATAGTCGTAGTCGAGTCTCGCAGTAGGTACGTCGGAAAGTGACAGCTTCTGGCAGTGAGAGACGTCCATTTTACAGTGGTCGGAATTCTGGTAGCGTTTTTGAGCTGTCATAGGGAGTTCTCATATATCGACTACCGATATTCATAATTATATCAATAAATGTATTTTTATTCATAAAACCAATGTAAAGGAGAAATAGAATAAAACAACACTTAGGTACAAATTATTAATTAGGTCAACAAATTTTTATAAATAAAAAATAGGCTCGAGCTCCGTGCCTGATGGTAGGGTGCCCAGAAGGCTGGCGAAATTACCTCGCTGAACAGCAATTGCTAGCGAGGTATTACCCAGCTTCCTGGTCACTGGGGGCGTCTACGAGCCGCTTCTTAAATCGGATCCAAGATGGCCGCCGTAGGGCCCGTCAAAGTTTATATGGGAAAATTAAAACGGGGGGGAGATAGGTAAGGGGTGCTCGACCAAATATCATAGAGGACCCCGAGAGCTTTCAGACAGGCAAAAAATTTTTGCAAGAAAACATTTTTATTTTTCATAATTTTTTCTTCATTCAATCGAGCTAGAAATTGCTGTGCGTGACTTTTGGGCTCCCCAGGTTCATAATTTTTTTTTTAGATTTTTTGCACAAAAATAATTATATGGGTTTTTCGAAATAATGGTCCGATCGCGCTGAAATTTGGCATGCGGGCACTATTTGGACCCAGGAGTGACAATCTGAAAAAAAAAACCAAGATGGCGGCGCCCCGGAACAAAAAGTCAAAATCCCGAGTAAGGTAAGCGAGCCCGGGCGAGCTTCAAGCCGGGAAGCCGAAGGCCGACCTCGCGTAGGGCCGAAGGCCCAGAGCTTCACTCCAGGGGCCCGAGGGGGTCCCCGACTCCAGTACTATTGGGCGAGGCCGAAGGCCTCGCTGCAGGAGGGCCGAAACAATGCCAGAAGCAATATAAATCTATGTTAAGTTCAGGGTGGAAGACCGAAGGCCGACCTCGCGGAGGGCCGAAGGGCCGGAGCTTCACCCCGAGGGCCCAAGCACGTCACCTCCAAGTAATAGCTCATGGGCTCCAGGTAGGGCTGCCAACTGTCCCGCTATATGCGGGATGTCCCGTTTCTGGGGCCCTAAAGTATGGGTCCCGCAAAGGGTTCACGCGGGACGCCAGTTGTCCCGCTTTTCAAGGGATACTAAACTGAAAATACTAAAATAAGTAATAATATGAATATGTAAATGAAAGCATTTAAGATTGAGACATGTTAATTTGAATGTACCGCGACAACGGCGACTATAGCCTGCAAACACCGTGTACTGAGCGTGTATAACTGTGCAACTAAATTTAACCGATATGCGATATGAAATTAAGCATTATTTTTTAATGTTAACGTCATTGCCGTCCCGCATTTTACAGCAAATATTTACAAATAAAAAATAGGCTCGAGCTCCGTGCCTGATGGTAGAGTGCTCAGAAGGCTGGCGAAATTACCTCGCTGAACAGCAAAATAGCCAGCTTAGCATAGCAGATATGCGATATGAAATTAAGCATTATTTTTTAATGTTAACGTCATTGCCGTCCCGCATTTTACAGCAAAGTCCCGCAATTAATTCGCGAATATCCCGCATATCTGCGATCTTTGGTTGGCAACCCTAGCTCCAGGTCCCAGGGGCCAAGTGTTTCTATCCCAAAACAGCACAAATATGCTGCTGGAATCTATAGCATAGACAAATAATTCAAAAAATGTTGGTCAGAGTAGGTATGCGATACCTAGATGCGAATTGCAAATTATTGATTTACGACGTGGAAATTCTACTCGTGTCAAAATATTTCTTGTCTTAAATTGTTACCGGAAGTAGGTAGTCAACGGCCGGCTCTACTTCAAGATAATTTCAGTATTGTCAAGTACACTTACTATGAGTTTTTTGCTGCCATATACCACCGATTTAGAATACAATCGGTAACCTTACCAACGCTACAAAAAAAATTCTGCTGAAGCTAAATAAGTTTTTTTTTCTATCTTTGACATTTAAATATCTAATCGTTTACCGTATTTTTGTTCGTCCAAAAAATCACTATCATGATTTTGTATAGACAACTACCGATTAAGTCAGAAACGATACTTCTCCACTACAATCGAAATACGTGTGAGTTAACGCTAGCAGTTGGGTGAATCAACTTTTTTTTCTGTCTGTTATTGCCATGGTTACGGTCGCCTGAGTCACGCTGGTTTTATGCAAACTTATGACACTTAAATTATGCAAACATGCATGTAGTGCATGTTTGTAAATGGCCCATTAAGGAACGGACTTAACAACACCAGAAAAATGCATGTTTGCATAAGTTTAAGTCGCATAATTTTGCATAAGACCAGCGTGTCTCAGGCGACCGTAACTATGGCAATACGTATAACATACAGACAAAAGTTGATTCACCCAGTTACATCCGTGTCAAATTCATGGTAAGGGCAAGTTGCACTGTCACTGACGTTTGATATCATATCTAATCTGTACGGAGACGCAAATTGTTACCTTTGAGAATGTTCCTTTGAGAGATATTACCAGAAACTGTTCGACGGTAAAATCTCATTTTACAGCCAGAATTCCTAGGTACGGGTTGAATACAAAAAAATGTAGGTACATAATAGGCATGATGACTGGCAAGTCAAATCAGCATCTTTTTTCGAACTGTCAAAACGATCACCACTATGATGCCACTATGGAATTTTATATGAAATACTCAAAAGTGACGTCACGTTTGAGTACTGCCAAATGACCTACTCTTTTAAGTTCTTTTCAATTTATTAAATAGAAGTTCTGTACAAAAATTACTGCAATCTACATCTTAGTAATAATTTCTTCGTGTATTATGTCGTGCATAATGTTAAATAATTTATTTTAACTACAGTCATCATCCCTATTAATGGCTTTTATTGAAAACAAAATTTAACGCCTAAATGTTTGTGTTACAAAGTAAAATTTTGTGTAAAGATTTTTGGCACTGAAATAAGGCGACAATATTTTATTTCGTATTAGTAAATCGTGGTAGCACCAGCTCTAGAAAGACATCCTGGGACTCGTACACAACAACCTTTAGGTAGGAACGCACTAGCAAAACGCACTGATAAAAAGGTTTATCATATTGTTAAAATATAACCAATGTTCTTCGACATATAACCCATAAAGAGTGACTACATAACTAGGGTAATATCTTACTTAAACAACTGTTTAAGTAAGCCAAATCAATTTGATTTTTAATCATAATTGTATTTAAATATTTAATAACGCCTATCAAATCAGATGGTTCGGTGTAGCTACTGCGATGATGAGCAAAGTAGTAAGTATAGAATGCGAAACCTACTAATTATGAATCGGAGTTTTCTTCATGTAAATAAATGAGGGCGAGTAAACGTTACTAATGATATCGTTAATATTTTAATTACATAAAGAAGCAATATAAGCGATATAAGGAAGTACGCAGATACACGTATCATTTTATTTGTTTTTTTTTTCGATACATAACTTTGTTTTGCAAAACTTTTAACGTCAAATGTCAGAAGCGGTATAAAAGAAATACGTAAGTACCTTACTAAGTTTTAATTTAATTTTCGATGCTGCTAGTAGAAAACTCACATTTAGCGATTTGTCTTGCGAAACAAAGAGTACTTAAAAGTTTAAAACAATAACAAGCTTTAGAAAAATATACTTTTTATACATTTCCTTATTACACGAGCCCAAGAGACGTAATAAACGATTTTATTAAAGACGCTTACAGCAAAATACAATTTACGCTGTCCTTTATACGTAACTCTAACAGTACATTTTGATTGTTCACATCATCAGCCTATCTCAGTCCACTACTGGACGTAGGCCTCTCCTATTAACTATCCTTACGCATTAGGAGGTAATAATCGCAGTAATGTGTCCACTATGATATCGCTGGTGCCCATCATCAATCTTCTATCAAAGAATGGTCAATGTCACTTCAACCCCTTAGTCGTCTTAGTCGTCTCTTACGACACCCGCGGAAAGAGTTGGGGTGGTGATAAATGTATTCTCAATGCTGTTACCACACGGCCATTGTTTGTTCAAGAAATATATAAATAAATATATTCATTTGAAAGTAATCCATATACTTACTAGCATTCTTTTATGACTTTCAAATGAATATTATTTATACCTATAGGTATTACAAATTACACTTATGAATTCACTATGGAGAGGTTTCCCGTCATTTCCCTATTTCGTTTTTATTTCCTGCGATGATGCGATTTTTAGCGAGATATTATTTACCTAGCTATAATGTACGAAACTGGAAAAATTAATAGGCTTGCTTTCTTTACAGTCTAGTAAAGCTTGGCTTTGCTTTTAATAATTCAAAAGTAATTATTTTTAAATGTAAAAAGCGAAGTAGGTATAAATGTTGTTCTACGATTTTCTGGTAGTTGCCGAAAGTTTACAAGCTTATCTGTCTTTCACGGATTAAGTTTAGATTAATTAATCTGTACATCCCAATTTGTCTCGTCAGCTTACGATGTTTTTATTCTATTTACAAAAGTTTGAACAAATACTGTAACTGAATGATGCATCGCTGTTTTGTTTATTAAATTTTAAAGTTAAAATTCATTTTGATTCTTTAACTGTCAAAATTGTGCAATCAATCAAATGTTGCAATATTGTTTTAACATTTTGTTTAAAAGCAAAGCGGGAATTCTGACGCTTGTGTGACTTCTAATCAGTAGCCGTACCATGGTTTGTTTTACTCGAAAGTAAATGCGATGTTTTGGAACAGGCGTGATGGACTACTTGGACGTAGTTATGCAAAAGGGAACCAACCCACAAGAATTTTTCATTCTAATTAACACCATAAATCAAAATAAACAAAATATTTTCTTCGGTTACCGCGAGGATTACACCATGAAATAGAACTATGAAAATGGATAAACTCGCGTATATTAACTAATTTTAACTTCATTCCGACGTTTCGAACACTTTACAGGGTTCATGGTCTGCGGATTACTGTAATTCATCCGCAGTTTTGCATAACTACGTCCACTTAATTACTTATACAGGGTTATTTTTTCATATTTTAAGACATAATTTAAAACATTCGACAAACTTCACACACAGAAAAATTCTTTTTTTTTACGGTCCTAAGCCCGTGCTGTCTTGTAGTGTACTTGTAGTGCAAGTATGAAGGAAGATTTGGGATCAAGTAAGATTGTTTTCAAGCATCGGTATTTTAGTTTTTTTGTTCTAAAGGAGTGGTAACAAAAAATGCTAGTATTCTGTAACTTGGACTACTATTACGTATGTTGATTTTTTGTACTGGTGAAAAAGTAACCCTGTATGTATCGAGTGAACACTAACGCAAACCTTACTAGCCAACTCATGGTACTGCAGGTCTAGCCAAGATGCCATTCTGCAATCGTATACGATAAGCGATAGGTAATAAATGTATGTGAATGAGATTCGTACGAAAAGTCACGTACCATTATAGTTCGTGAAATATAAATTGGTAACTTTCTACCTACATTATAGTAAAACTAAACGTTCAATTTATATTTCTCGAACTATACCACACATTATTATGGTCACGCGACTTATCGCTTATCGTATACGCTTGCAGGATGGCATCTGGGCTAGGCCTGCAGACGATAGCGCGATATAATGCATTAGGTATCGAGTAAAACCTATGTGATCCTTTCGTATCATAAATGTATAACTAACCATAATTTTAAGATTTAGTTATGGACGCAAGCCTAACAATAAAAATATTTAATTTGAATTTGAATTAATAAAGTAATAGTGATTTAGTTCTCAGCAAGAATAATTTACATAGGTATATAATAATATGGTATCTTATAATATACACGGTGCTCGCGAGCATTCCGAAAGATTTTAATGCTGAATTCCTAACCATATTTAGAGTCTTTAATGTTATATAAAATTTACTGGATTCGGCTTGATTTCAGAGATAATCAACCTTTTTTCGAAATAAGTTTTTCGATGTAACTCGTCATAAAACTTCTTTTTGATTACAATGCTACCACAATGTGTTTTAATATTACCACACCTTTTGCTTGACAATCAAATAATAAGAATAGACTTGACGGAATAACATGTCCCATAAAAAAATTATTAAAATAGATAATTTTACAAATTGTTGTTGTGATAAAAAGCACTGGAAATGTTGAAAAATATTCAAAAAGTCAAAAAAAAAGAAAAAACATTTTTTGGTGATATTTAACATTAGGTCTCATAATATTTTTTGTTTATTTTATGTCTAGAATGCATAGTTAAAATCTTTCGCAATGCTCGCGAGCACTGTGTATAGGCACCATTGCTTTAGGTTAAGCCTGTAATATTGATCAAATAAAATCAATATTTCAAAGACCTACGGCTGACGTCATTGATGTCTTAATTTCCATAAAAATTATGAATGTCGTTTAACATAAAAGCTAGCCTTATAATTGAATTGATAATTAATTAACGAGGAAACTCATTCCCACGCCAATCGAGGGTAAATAGATTATATTTTAGACGAAGTTTGTAATTAGGTAACAGAAATACCATCATTTCCAGAACAGAGGGGGTGGTGACTTAGTACAGTAAGCTTAGCACATACAGTATACATCGTGTTTTTATTGATTTCCGTTAAATTAAAGGGAAGCTTATTTAGGTCAAAAATAATCAATTTGTCTAAGAAACTAGTATCTTAACTCTTACTGTTAATGAGTTATTAAAAAAATAAGTTTAATGTCTGAACAAGTGTATTGACATGTGCCGTCAGTTACCTGAGATCTTATTCTTAAGGTTCTCTCACATTTACCATTTCATTTATTAAGTTCAATTCAATCAAGCAAACGTAGATACGTTTGCTTGATTGAATTGTCATCATCAATTCATCATTGACAGAGTTCATTTGACACGCTAAGTAGATACTTAAAGTAAAATCTACTGATATGTCCGTCTTTAATCGCAGCTTGCAGCTTTCGGACGTCAAATTTTGTAAATTGAAGTGAACAAAAACATTAAGAATGCCTCCTTAAGTAATATTAATTGCAACAACACAAAAAAATATGAATACCTACTCAAGGGCCTGAGACATATTTAAAATCATAGGCAAGTAACAACTTCAGTACAAAATCTGACACGCTCGGCCGCCATATAAATGAATGAACTTGTTTTTTCTATCCAAATCTAATTCTGTGACTACGCTGCTGCCCATCATCAATATTTTATCAAGAATGGTCAGTGACAGTTCAATCCATTAGTCGGCTCTTACGATACCCACGGGAAGAGTTGTGGTAGTGACAAATTTTCTTTAATTTTTAAACGGTTTTTATTAACTTCACCGCGTATCAACTGTCGTCGATGCTTCAAATCTTGTGATCAATTTTTCGACCACTTCTACTGCACCGAAATCAATAAAATTTGGAACTCTTATCAAGTCCCCATGACAATGCAATATTATAATATTTGTATCCTTGTATCCTCAAAGCCTGATGCTGCAGACGTACTGCTTACCTTAACCGAGAGTGTTAGACACGTGAAAATGAAAGTATAGCATGTTCGGCATAATCAAATACTAACAGCCTGATCTTGACTTCCAACTCCTCACTCCTGATGCTGCAGTACTGCCCACAATAACCGCAAGGTTTATCATTTATCGATATCTTGATTTTAAAGAAGTTCTTTAGATATTAACTAGAAACATGCGAATTTAATACTAACGTCCAACTCCTCAAATCTGATACTCCAGTATTACTGCCTGCCACAACCGCTAGGTTTAGTGATATGTAGATTTTGAAGCATTGCTTTAGATATTTGGTAGAAACATACGGATTTCATTATTATCATCATCATCATCATATCAGCCGAAAGACATTCACTGGTGAATATAGGCCTCCCCCAAAGATTGTCACAAGGACCGGCCCTGTTGCCACCCGCATCCAGCGGCCTTCACCAGGTCATGAGTCTACCTTGTGGGTGGCCTACCCACGATGTGCCTTCCGGTACGTGACCGCCACTAGAGAACCTTCCCGCCCCAACGGCCATCGGTTCCACACGCAACGAGCCCCGCCCACTGCTGTTTAGCGATTCGAAGAGCTATATCCTACGAACAAATAAAACATGGAAGCCGCACGCCATACTAAATTGCCTTTCAAAAACGGTCTTGAATTTTAGTTGACAAATGTCACCCCCTGTTCAATGCATCACGTTAATGAATTTCAATATCAACCTATAAAAACTTAAACCGCCATTTAAAAATAGTTGTGATTGGTCCATCAAAGTTTTGATTGGCTGCATTCTATAAACATTTGTAAAACATGTTGCGCCGAAATATGCGCGGTGTTAAGAAAAGCGCTATGTCCTATACCCATCTTGGCACAAGTGAAAATTGGTTTCGGGGGCATTTTTGAGCTGGCGTTAGACGTCCATGTTATGTATGGTTGCAGGCTATATCGGTTACTTGGGTTCTGCTGCGGATGGTCTCATTTCTAATCCAATATCGCAGAGAGACTCCTAGCATAGCCCTCTCCATTACCCTTTGGGTGACATTGAGCCTTCTATAGTGACAGCGTGAGTGGTTCGCGTAGGGCGAGCCGCCGAGCCTGCGCCCCTTCAGCTGCCAGATTGACAGCGTGAGTGGATCGCGTAGGGCGAGCCGTAGGGCCTGCGGCTCTCCAGCTGATAGAGTGACAGCGTGAGTGGATCGCGTAGGGCGAGCCGTTGGGCCTGCGGCCCTCCAGCTGATAGAATGACAGCGTGAGTGGATCGCGTAGCGTAGGGTGAGCCGTCGGGCATTCGGCCCTCCAGCTGATAGAGTGACAGCGTGAGTGGATCGCGTAGCGTAGGGTGAGCCGTCGGGCCTTCGGCCCTCCAGCTGATAGAGTGACAGCATGAGTGGATTGCGTAGGGCGAGCCGTCGGGCCTGCGGCCCTCCAGCTGATAGAATGATAGCGTGAGTGGATTGCGTAGGGCGAGTCGTCGGGCCTGCGGCCCTCCAGCTGATAGAGTGACAGCGTGAGTGGATCGCGTAGCGTAGGGTGAGCCGTCGGGCCTTCGGCCCTCCAGCTGATAGAGTGATAGCATGAGTGGATCGCGTAGGACGAGCCGTCGGGCCTGCGGCCCTCCAGCTGATAGAATGACAGCGTGAGTGGATCGTAGCGTAGAGCGAGCCGTCGGGCCTTTGGCCCTCCAGCTGATAGAGTGACAGCAGAAGTGGATTGCGTAGGGCGAGCCGTCGGGCCTGCGGCCCTCGAGCTGATAGAGTGACAGCGTGAGTAGTTCGCGTAGGCCGAGCCGTCGGGCCTGCAGCCCTCCAGCTGATAAAGTGACAGCATGAGTGGGTCGCGTAGGGCGAGCCATCGGACCTGCGGCCCTCTAGGTGATAGAGTGACAGCGTGAGTGGATCGCGTAGCGTAGGGCGAGCCGTCGGGCCTTCGGCCCTCCAGCTGATAGAGTGACAGCATGAGTGGATCGCGTAGAGCAAGCCGTCGGGCCTGCGGCCCTCCAGCTGATAGAGTGACAGCGTGAGTGGTTCGTGTAAGGCGAGCCGTCGGGTCTGCGGCACTCCGTTTGATAGACTGAGTGTGTGAGTCCCTCGGGTTCGCGTAGAGCGTACCATAGTACTGATAGCTTGAATTGACCCTTTGGACCCTCGGTACGCGTCGGACTTGCAGTCAGACCTACGATCCTCCATTTGGTCGACTGAGAGTCTGACGGCCTTATTCATAAAAAGTTACGCGCCCGCTGATGGGTCGTTGTTGACCGGATGGCTAAAAACGTTATTCATAAACGTTCAATAGCGCTATTCAGCCGCTCAAACCTACTATAAATCCCCCGAAAGTTATAGAGCCGAGGACCCTTCTATAACGGTCTTATAACTTCTTATTTAACAAGATGGCAGCCAAAATTTTGATCAGCTGATTTTTGACAGGTGCATAAGCATGCGTTTAAAGTAGGCAGAAGAGAAAAGATAAAGGTATGAAAGTCTGATTTGGTGTATAGTTTTTTATATCGTCTATTCATCTGATTATTATTAAATATGTATCCAGAGATACTTAATTATATTTAGATAGGTATTTAAAATAAATGTCCGATGATTTATTGTAAGTAGTTACGCAGTTTCGATTTTCTCTACATGCAACATTACACGAATCAGAAATGGTGGGAAAACTAATCTCCAACTTTTTTAATTTAAAATTTTGTTGATAGTTTTTCAACCATTTCAACTTCAACGTCAATACGCAGTGAGACTCCATCATGCAGGCCTTAAACGCTATTGACGCCATAAATAATTTGTGTAATCCGCCGCGGCGTCCAAAAATATATAACATAAGGGCAGATCCCATTGAGGATCTGCCCGATGTTGAATTTAGGCGGCGATACCGCTTTAATAAGGCGACTGTTTTGTATATAGTAGAGTTGGTGAAAGAAGACCTGAAGAAAGATCGCAGAGGAGCTGGCCTCACACCAGAACTTCAGGTTCTAACTGCAATTAGGTGTTGGGGTCGCAAGGAAGTAAATATTTATTTATTACTTACCCGTACTACTAACTGCCCATACCTAGGTACTAACTAGCCATACAATTATGTTTCGTTATCTGACCGTCATCGCAAGTACCTAATCATAAAGCTAACTGTTTTGATTACTTACCTAGGTAAAAGAATACGTAGTAAGTACCTAATAATTTCAGGTTCAAGATGATGATAATATAATTCTTTGAGATAAAAGTAAGTAACAAGGAATTAGGAAATATTTGCGAATTCCCGCCAGACAGCTGTCAAACTTTTTTTTAATTTGCGGTGAGACCACATTTTTGTCTATGATTTTGTCAAGGCGCCAACATAACGCGTCTAATCCGTTCAACAGCGGCTCAACAGTTATCGGAGAGATATTGAGCGTTTATGAATAACACTTCTTATAAACCGTTCAACAAGACTTATCGGCTCGATAACTATTGGGCCCCTCAAACCTTCAACAAGGAATTTTTATGAATAAGGCCGTTATTAGTCTATATTTTATAGTCTGGAAATCCGACTTTTTTAATGTGTGAAATATGAAAACGTAAACTTGATTTTCTCAATAAATCAATGATATATTCCTTATTGCCAGATCTGTACTATCTAAGATATAGTATAGTATAAGCAGGAGAGTATAGACGCTACTATGCATAATTATATTGCATATTACAAACAAAATCCTTGATCTAGAATAAGTATAAATAGTAACAATTGCACTAAAAACTTGAAAATAAAATAAGTAAAAAAAGTTTTAAGTTAAACGGTTTTTATTGCACCAAAAACTAGAAAATAAAAATTTGTTACCGGCGTTGATGATATTTTCTGTACATTACTCACGTGGAACTATTATTACTGTAGTCTTTCAGAGTCGGATGCTAAAAGCCACGTTTAGCCTCTATGTCAGTGGATTAAGCGTTTAATCGGAAACTTTTACCAAACTAAAATAAAAACGTGGGGCGTTATTATAAAGAAACATACAAGCACAAAATATGTTATTGTAGCTTTAATTTTGGATTTAATCATCCATCTGTTCAAACACTTCTACAGAGGAAAATAGCTTAAATTCATTACACTATTGCAGTCTTGACTTTCTACGTATGTTCCTAAATATCTATAGTGACTTAATCGCAATTGCGTACGCCCCACGTTTTTATTTCAGTTTGGTAAAAGTTTCCGATTAAACGCTTAATCCACTGACATAGAGGCTAAACGTGGCTTTTAGCATCCGACTCTGAAAGACTACAGTAATAATAGTTCCACGTGAGTAATGTACAGAAAATATCATCAACGCCGGTAACAAATTTTTATTTTCTAGTTTTTGGTGCAATAAAAACCGTTTAACTTAAAACTTTTTTTACTTATTTTATTTAACACTAATCTTTGGTATTTGGATTACTTTTTGGACTACAAAACAAATGCCTATTGCTTAACTTTTAAAACTTTACCTTGGATTCTTAACTGGCTGTGGCTACCGAAAATAATCTCAGAAATACCTAGGTATTTACTAGGTTTCTCAAGTTGAATAAAAAGTTAGTACTTATTCTTTGCTTCAGTATACCGATTTACTACAGAAACTTTGCGTAATTGGCTGAAGAAATTTTGAAATAGAATTAGTCAATAAACTTGCATTATGTAATGCCTACATAACTACATACTTACATAGGTAGGAGACTTCAACAAATTGAAACACTCACTAGGTCCCCCTGGAATCAATTCAAAGTGGCATCTCGGATGTACCTACATAGTAAGGAATCTCAGACAAGAGACAATTTGATTTATAACATTGATTGTTCTATATTTTAATCTATATTTATCAAAAGTTCATTCATAATCATAGAAATAGGCAGCTATAGGAACTACACCTAACCAATCTGAACTGTCCTACTACCGCGAAAATCGAAATTCATAAATTTCGAGGATTTCTCTCTGTCACTCAAGCGAAGGCGTCATTAGAGTGAGAGAGACAAATCCTCGAAATTTACGATTTTCGTTTCTCGCGGTAGGGCCGCTGACTCTAAAAACATGTATTGTCAACTTGAGACGACAAGTAAAGTAATTTCATACTATTTTAATTATCGGCCAATCAACTTTTACGCTGACACTATAATTATCCGATAGCATAACGCTGGACAAATTTATCGAGTTAGTTCGAGAAATTGTTTATAAATTCTAAAATTTGTACATGCACTATGCCTTGTACATGCAAGTTCACATTGACGCATTTCGATTTCAACGTTTAAAATATGTCTAGGTATACTTAGTATTCATTAACATACATCCGTACTTTTTACAAAGTATCGCAGGAGACAGAAAAATGTCGGTTGATTTGTTGAGTGGTACAGTGTATGTCTTCCAATTGGTTGATTTTACAAACATTAAAAGCTATGTAAAGCAAAGAATGGTCTGCACTAGAAAATACCGGGCCTTCCGATATTTCACCTAGCCTCGGTCTAAAGCCATACTTTCCAATGAAATCGAAATGCTGGAGAGCTATCAACCACGGCCCGAACTAGTATGAATCTTTTAACTAGATTCCGGTTGGTATCAAATAATTTTAGTTTTTTTTTTTACTTAAGCTGTTTATGTCATGGTAAGTTACATAATATTTGGGTCATTGTCAGCCCGAAAAACAAAAGTTGTCCACTCGGTGGTCAAAAGTTAACAGCTTTTATAAATCTATGTCCCGATTTGATTGCATAGGGCTATAGACCGGGAAACCTAGTTGTACCGTCAATTATTTTTAATCCAAAATTAGTACATTAATTCCTTGACTTTAGGTATGTCCACCGAAAAGACGAGAACCTAAATCTGACAATGACCCATTTCATAGTCTTAACCTATAATCTTAATTATTTAAAGATTTTGTAAGTTAAGGAGTCTTAATTAATTTTACTAAAATACAGATTTGAATTCGACATGCACATTGCGTTACACAAGGTAGGTACTATGATACTAATTAAACATTTCATTTTCTCTTACATGCAGCAGGTACCTTTTAATCATCTGATGATCTTGAAGACTGTTATCTTTCGAGATCTCAACATTCTTAAAAAAAACTGTTCATTTTATCTGAAACCAGTGTGCGGATATCTTTGTTTAGGCTTTTCCGCTTTTGGCATACTTACCTATAGGTACGTCTACCTTTGTGAAGTGGGATGTTTTTCCCACCTCGGGAAATATACGTCTTGGCATTAGTCATTCATTGATATTCAACAAAACTGACCGTTTTATCTTGATGCAGGATACAGTACAGATACGTAATGATTTGCGTTTTCCGCTACAAGTGTTTAGGTATTTTCTACGTCGTCGTCATCATACTCATCAACATTAGCCTATGCCACAGTACACTGCTGGACATATGCCTCCTATTATTACCCATAATATAAATAAATTCCTATAATCGCCACGTTCGGTAAGAGAGTACCTAGTGTTGTTTGTTTACTATGATAAGTATATATCTCTGCTACCCATCATCAATAAATTAATGGTCAGTTGACACTTTACTCTTTGCCATCACGAAAGATTTAGGGTGTCGCAAAGTATACAGGGATATCTGGATCGTGAACAAAGGTGCAGACAGTTTTTACCACAAATTTCGAAGACTGAATAATAAGATTTGCCAGCGAAGTGCCCTGCGCGGACTTAATATCAAAATATACAGGCTGTAAGGTCTAATACGGGCTAAGCTCTTAACGGGGGTTAGTATAGGACATAATACGTACATTTAGGTAACTTTCACTTTAAATCAGAGAAACAAAATTATCCGTGCAATTCGGCGCGCAATGTAAAGCAACACAAGTTACAGATGTAGTGCAAAATCCCTTTCCTTCGGCTTTTCACGGAAACGTCCAAATTCATATTGCTGTCACAGTGAACTTCAGTAGCTAACTAACACAGAAAGATAAATTCGGATGTTTCCTTGAAAATACGAAGGAAAAACATTTTGCACTACATCTGTTGCATGCTCTATTTCATCAGCCTATGATAGTCCACTGCTGGACGTAGGCCTCTCCTATTAACCATGCGTATAGACGCATTAAGAGGTAAATGCCCATAATCGCCCAGCGGATCGCCAAGCCAAGGCAAGCGGATTGGCGATGTTGCATGCTCGTTGACAGCTAATTTCAAAAGCAGATGACGTAACTGCTATATCAATATTAACAGATGTTCATACCAATACCAACATTGCTGCTCCGGAGATCTTTAAAAATATCTGTGGTGTCATGTCAGAGGTAATCATAATTAAGTGTAATTTTAAGAAAACTTCGTAATCCATTATTACACTAATGAATCCCATGCCTGGCTTAATTTGGCCTGAATTTACACACGGTATTAACTGATTCGTCGAACATCATTAAATAAGTACCTATCCCGAACATTTCGAAGAAGGAAAACCGCTAGCATCTATTTATATGCATTACGGAATATGGATTTTGTTTACACCAAGCAAGCATTTGTAATCCAAGATATTTCAATAAGATTTTAGGTTCTTACGTCAATATCCGGTTCTTCTTTAGCAAGTTTGAATAAATCTGAAAATGTATAAAAAATTGCATAGGTACTTGCAATAATTGTACACTTTAAAATTGACTTTGATCGAACCATGAATTTTACGCGTAAGAAAGCACTTAAGGATTCATAAGAATTATAATAGAAAAATATGTACATGTATTTTATATATAATTTAAATGTGGATTTTAATAACATAAAAAATTACATTATAAATTAACTTACAATATTGAAGTAAAAAACTAGATCTTAAAAGTAAACTTAACTTAAAAAAACAAAATGATATAGGTAATAGAAAATACTAATTTTAAGTAAATATAAAGTGACACCTTAAAAAAATACCGATTTAAGATTCCTATTATTACTTCTTTTTCCTGATTGACTGTGGTCAAATGCAGTGCCGTAGCTATAAATTATTTGCTATAAATTCGCACCCTTAGTCAAATAACGCAACATGTGATCATCCGTCAAAAGTGTTTTTATTGCGGAAATAGCCTTTAAAATATGCGTTTATCATTATACGAAAACAATTTTTACTCTAAGTTATTTAGTTTCAGAGATAATTTACACGGAAAACGACGTAAGTGATTTGTGGTCCTAAAATAATGCTACTTGTGCACATGCTTCGTTGTTTTACGTCGCTAACGGTGGCGCGCGCGCAGTCGTAACATCAGATACGTCATTTTTCTCGGACAGTTATTATGTGTCGTATGTTGAATCAAAATTAACAAAAATGGAAACGGGAAATGATATCTTCAATGGTGAGTTATTTTAAATGCTATTTAGATATGTTTGTGCAAAACAAACGTATGTGCACTTACTGCTGTTTGGGTGCTAATAATTGCCATAAAATGACCCGTCGCATGTTCATATGCGATATTTTTCTCCGGATAACGATATGTGAATAAAAATTAATTTTAAACTAATTTAATATATACTATGGTATGTTATGCTATGAGTTTTACGTAAATTCAAGATTTTTTAAAGGGTGATCTTATGTTCACTTGCGCTTGTATTCTACAAAATCTTCATAGTCGCTTGTCAAGATGCTGCATTATATGACGGAATTGTTAGTGATGTACGTGCACTTACGTCATTTTATTAGGTCATAGTCTAACTTGCGTCGTTTTTAAAAACTTTAAATGCTAGAAAACACATATTAACTGTATAAACGTTAAAGTTTTTTTATGTATTAATTGTATAGTATACCTATGTAATTGTATTAACACATTTTTAACCTAATTACTCTAAACTTTTTTTTACACACTCCAAACTTTTTCCTTAAAAATACAAGTACATTGAGTTTTTACGTGTTACTATAAATTTCATAAGCTTTTCACATACATTCTGCCTCTTGTTGGAGTGGTTATAGGATCGGCCGAATCACGAAACGTACATACTTCTATTGAAACTTATTTTCTTACACTTGCAATGAAATTTTTACATGACGTACCTCAAATCAATCAAGGAAGTACGTAGTTTTGGGTACTACCAGCGAACAATGATTTAAAGGGATTTCATACAAAATGTCAGGCTTCAGCCGGCGAAGCACCTTTCTTTTATTTTTAAACGTCGAAGTATGACAGACTTGAATCAATGAAACTGACTAGTAACATTTCTTTTTTTATTTCATTACAAGTTTGAGAAAATCTCTATACAAGCTTCAGCCGGAAAAGGCTTGCAGGCTTCATATATCTATTCGGCCTGCAAGACCTTACTTCTCGGATTTTGTGGTAATGTACTATTCAAGCTGATGAAGAAGATAACACGGATTATTCGACGTTTATGACATTATTTTTTCTTCCTAGTCGTGATTCTAAACAAAATTAATTCCACACAGCTGAAGTTTATAACATGCGTTTTTCTTCACAGTCATCAGTTCCACACAATCTTGTTTCTACCTAGCTGCGATTCTGCACAATATTATTACCACACAACAGACATTTTTCGCACGAGTTTTTCTTCACAGTCATTAGTTACACACAATCTTTTTTCTACCTAGTCGCGATTCTGCACAATATTGTTGCCACACAATATAAATTTTTCGCACGCGTTTTTCTTCACAGTCATCAGTTCCACACAATCTTGTCTCTACCTAGTCGCGATTCTGCACAGTATTAATAACACGCAACATACATTTTTCACATTCATCATTTCCAGACAATATTGTCTCTACTTAGTCGCGATTCTACATCTGCACATTATTAATCCATATACATTTTGAATCCTTGTGGTGACGGCAGTAAGAATACATTTGTCACCACCCCAACTCCTCCTGCGGGTGTCGTAAGAGTCGACTAAGGGATTGAAGTGTCACTTACCATTATTTAATAAAAGATTGTTGATGGGCAGCAGCGTCATCATAGTGGACACATTACTGCGATCGCCAATCTGCTTGCCCAGCGTGGCGATTATGGGCATTTACCTCCTAATGCGTCTATACGCATAGTTAATAGGAGAGGCCTACGTCTAGCAGTGGACTATCATAGGCTGATGATGATGATGATGATGATGATGCTGATGATGATGATGATGATTTTGAATCCTAATAGCAGTGAATAGAGATCAAAACCAAAGTGGCCATTATGGCTTCGTCTGCATTATCTAAATATAAGATATGGTACCAGGCGCGCATGATCGTAGGCTAGCAATACAGCTTTTGGAACCTATCTTTGCAATGTTGTGGGTAATGAAAATTATATAATCGAATCGGTACCAGGGCAGCATAACTCACTTAAGTAAGTTATATAATTTTTCTGCTGCTGCGTGTACCGTCTGCGTATTTTTTTGAGCATCGGTCTGGGGGGCATACCATGGATGCGTCACTGCGATTCCGTACCGTCTCCGTTTTTGAGCATTGGTGCGGTCGCACCTTTAAAGGTTCCCACCTAGGGCTTGTTCATTAATCACGTCATACTGTATAGGAGGAACGGATGAAGAAAAATCACTAATTATCACCATGGGGAGCGGGGATCATCGGACAAATCACGTGTAATTTTTTGTTACTCTCTGCTGAACAGCATTATAGCTAGTACCCCGAAAATGTCACCAAATATCACCATGGGGGAGGGAAGGGTCAAAAATAGGCCAAAATCATATGAAACGTATGTGAAAAATTTCGGTTGCGTGGTAATAATATTGTGCAGAATCGCGACTAGGTAGAGACAAGATTGTGTGGAACTGATGACTGTAAAGAAAAACACGTGAGAAAAATTTCTGTTGTGTGGCAACAATATTGTGCAGAATCGCGACTAGGTAGAAAAAAGATTGTGCGTAACTAATGACTGTGAAGAAAAACTCGTGCGAAAAATGTCTGTTGTGTGGTAATAATATTGTGCAGAATCGCGACTAGGTAGAAAAACGATTGTGTGGAACTGATGACTGTGAAGAAAAACGCATGTTATAAACTTCAGCTGTGTGGAATTCATTTTGTTTAGAATCGCGACTAGGAAGAAAAAATAATGAGATAAACTTCTGATGATCCGATAACACAGTTTGTGAGGCCTGTAAAATGTAACACCCATTTAAAGAGTGCAGTAGGCTTAGCACAGGATGAGTGCGACAATATTTGCCGCGAGATCTATCTCTAGTCTACTGTCCATCCCTCTTTTATTCATATAGTTAGTAAAGATGGAAAATCTATCTCGCGGCGTCATACTGACATACCAATCATGTGCTAAGCATACAGGAATGTATAAGCTGGACTGTGAATGTGGCCTTTAATATTATGTTGGGCACACGAAGCGAAGCATTAGGGTTGAAGGTGCTCTGCCGATATCAAGCACCGTCTACCACAGTCTGTAGTCTGGGAACATGGCCATAGATAGAGCAAATAATTCTATAAAGTTTGACAAGCCTCTGGTTCTCACTAAGGAGAAGATAAACGTTCCCAGAATGCGAACGCATTGAGATAATGTAATATCCAAACTTGAATAGGATAGAAAAAAGCTATTCTCTACCACCAGCTTGGGATTCGGTAGTTCATCTGATAAGATAAATGAACATACTGATCGACTGTGAGGCTGATGAGTTTGACGTTAGGCTTTTTAGTACAGGCAGTATTATTTTCCAAATTAATTTTCAATTTAATGTTATTTAAAATTGTATGTTTTGGTCCGATGCATGTTGATTTTAATGTTTTTTGTTTAATTTTAAAAATACATATCATGAATTACTAGCAAAAATTAAACTTGCCAGTTTAGTACCTACCTATATATACAACCACCCCTAAAGTTTACCGTCTGTCTGTGGTCTAGTATATATTGTATGTGGGCAGTTTTTTAATTATGGTCTTATTTTCATGGAGGTAGATGCATACAATTTTCTTCACTGTCATACACCCGTAAAGCACGAACCCTGTAAAGTGTTCGAAACGTCGGGATGTAATTAAATTAATTAATATTCGCGATATAATCTATTACTATACTTTTATTCCATGTAATGTAGAAAGTTTTATACTTTTAGAGACGCGACATAATTAGGGCTCTTTATTTTTTATTGTTTAATTTGAAGAAATGTGACTAGAATTCGAGGTATTCTATATTACTTTTGGTTATTATTCCAGATAACTAGTGAATTTTATTTTTGTTTATTAATATTCTTATTAAAATGAAAATGTTGTTTAAAAATACACATTTTTATTCTTTTATTTAGTATCGAACCCTCATTTATGAATATATTTTTGACCCCTGGCGGGTTTTGCTACACGTGATTGAGTTATTTACTTTAAGAATGGCCTATTTCTTGTAAATAATATACTATTGCTAGGGGCAATTTGATGATTTTCAATAGAAAAACGACCTATTGTTACATGCGTCATAGGATGCTTTGTAAAACAACGCTACATGTGCACTTGCGATTCATACTCTTTCATCAAATAACGACGGATGACCACATAAGTCACCTAGTACGTGGTAAAACAATGCCATATGTACACTTGCGTTATACAATTTTCAAAAGTAATGTATTAAATAAGATGCAATATAAGGCATTCAGTTAGTTTTGTTAACCAAATTACATATGCAAAATTTCATATAGTTTCCTTCAAAATTGAAAAAGTTATCCTCAAAATGCACTTACGCAATCTTTAAACCTCTCTCCTGAACATTTGACTTTTTACAGATGTGGCGTTGTTTTACCAAGGGTACGAATTATTTGTTTCATATTAAGAAGTACCTACCTACCTATTTATTAAATTGGTAGGAAGATGGAATAGAATCTGTTAAGCAAGAAGCTCGCTAAAATTGACACGACTTTATAATAGATTGGTGCAGAGAATAAATTATTTTCGTAACAATATGACGACTTTGGTCTAAAAATAGTAACTCACCCTCCGCTATCCCTACTCACCTCATTTTACAGAAGATACAGTATTTACGGACTTAAATCATTGTAGTGTATTCAAAAGATTACTCGACATGAAAAGGTGGCATTTCAACCCATTATAACCTGAATTATTTCGCGTCTCAGAATAGGAAAATATTGTAGAATATTGGTTTTGAAGTCAATTTC
This sequence comes from Thaumatotibia leucotreta, assembly GCA_025490895.1. NCBI lineage: Eukaryota > Metazoa > Arthropoda > Insecta > Lepidoptera > Tortricidae > Thaumatotibia > Thaumatotibia leucotreta. Next base: position 67,150 of record JALPQI010000809.1, read on the forward strand.
TTAGGCGATATGAAGCCTTATATTTTTTTTTATTTCTGGTAACAAAAGTCACAAATGTAGGTCACAATGGGCTGTGACAAATAGCTACATATACAGTGTGACTAAAAACTTGTGCATTCCCGCTGCAAGTGAGGTTTGGGAAACAGTGGATATAAGACTCTTTTTTTGTAAGTTCAATTTTCAGAAGTAGTATTTCTAAGTAGCACCTAAGTAGGTAGATGAGTATTACAAAAAAAACAACTGTTCTGAAACTTTTAAGAACCTCCTATTGGACCTGCTCCTGAGTGAGTCCCAAAACCTTACAGGCTACGAAAATGCACTTATTTTTTGGCCACCTTCTGTAAGAGCATCTCTCAAAAAATTGTACGTTTGGATCGTGTCTTCGTATCGTTCCTACGTATTGATAAAAATTTGTAGGCTGGTTGAGTCAATGATGCCGAGCAAAATCAAGTAGATTTCCTACATTGGAAAACCAGCCTACCATTTTTGATCAATATCGAAGACCACCAAATGTATTTTTTTTTTTGAGAAATGCGATTACCGGAATACCATAGGTAGTTGTCGTTGTTTCTTTGAAGGATGTAACATGTGAGCTACCAAAGACAGTCTCGCGGGAGCATTGAGTTGCATCTTTGATGGATTGTGACATCGCAATGTTTCTGACGTGGCTGTGATAACGAGAAATTTTCCAAGCCTTTTTTAAGTGGAAAATTCACAACACATCGATAAAAAATGGATTTCCAAATTTTCAATCCGCATGTTTTGTCAATCAAGCTAATTACCTACAATATGTAACTGAACGAAAGGCAAACACGTTCGGTATTAGCCCGGTGGTGACAGCATACAGTTCTTTATTCGAATTATATGACTTTTTTTTTAACTCATGAAATAAAACTATGAAAACGGATAACCTCGCGTATATTAATTAATTTTAACTTCATTCTGACGTTTCGAACACTTTACAGGGTTCGTGGTCTGCGGGCGATTTTCATAGTTTTATTTCATGAGTAATCCTCGTGGTAACCGAAGAAAATATTATTTTTTACTTTTAATCGCCATCGTCCTTCGTGATAGTATTCCCCTCCTCAGCGTTTAAATTTTTGGCTGTCCTCAACTGCTCAGCTAAACTGTGTAATGATTTGTCGCCTATGGGGTTTCCGGACCGTAACGATCTTCAAAATTTCAAGAAAAGAGAGTATACCCATCTTAAAGGTCGGCATCGCTCTTGTAATACCACGGGAGTTGTGTGTCCATGGGTGACGATGATCGCTTAACATCAGGTGATACGTATGTTCACTTGCCTTCATTCCATTAAAAAATGGAGGCAGCCAAGGCTATATTCGAGTAGTTAGTAACATACTTTATAAAAACATTATAATTTTCGTTATAGTATTACAGTTCTCAAAAGTCAACAGATTTTTGTGAGCGAGTAAATCGTAATAAGATCAGTCACAGGCAATTTCGGCCACTAAGATCGTTTTGGTACCCCCACCAACCGATTTCATCATCATCATCATCAGCCTAAGTTAGTCCACTACTGAACGTAAGCCTCTCCTATTAACTATATAGTATAGACGCATTAGAAGGTAAATGCCCATAATCGCCACGCTGGGCAAGCGGATTGGCGATCGCAGTAATGTGTCCACTATGATGACGGTGCTGCCCATCATCAATCTTTTATCAAACAATGGTCAGTGACACTTCAATCCCTTAGTCGACTCTTACGACACCCGCAGGAGGAGTTGGGGTGGTGACAAATGTATTCTTATTGCCGTCACCACACGGCTACCAACCGATTTGCACGGTGCCAATGCCGTCTATTACAGCTGCAAAATTGCATACCTAGCTTATGAATGAATTCATTAGGTGCGTACTTTTGAGGGCTTTAAATACCCCATGGTGCCTTAACAATACGCAATAGTCATACATATAGCAAATCTAGGTTTCATGTCTGGGGCAATATTTAAAAAATATTTTGCAAATTCTAGAAACTACGCACTGGATCATCAAACTAGGAATTTTCGTTTATCTCTGGCGATATCTATAGTACTTACCGATAATTTCCTCGTATCGTGAGACAAGTGATATTATTTAGACGGAATAAACTAAGATGTTGTGACGAAAGCGATTGATTCACTTTATCTTTTAGCCACTCGCTACATTGGTGCCTTAGTACAGTTGCACTACCTATTTAAAAACCCCTTATCGTTGTGATACGAAAACCACACTTTACGTTAGTATTATCGAACCGAAATCAGAAAGGGATTCGAAAATACTATTGACACAACAAATGACACAACATTTACCAAGAAAAGTGTTGTTTATAGATGTAGTACTTAAGTGATTAATTAATTTGAATATTGTCTGTAAGTATCTGCACACAATGAATATAATCATGAATTAATCCTAGAATGACTTATACACTTGACTGTTGTGTCAACAGTACTTTCCCTTTCTATGCGTGGTTTTATATTACAATTTATATAAAAACATTCATCCCTTATGCCCTGGCTACGACATTAGTTTAAGGCAACCGGCGGCGAACGAATCTACAAGTTGGAGCGAGAAGCCTATATCAAAACTTCCACTCGCACGTATGGTTTTTCGCTCCGGCGGTCGCCGTAGACCAATGTCGTGGTCAGGCCATTACTTATGGCAGTTATGGCTTTAAGGTGTAAGGAAAATTGTAATGCAAATAAATATTTCATAAAAGTAGATCTTCTGTAATTTCCTCAATCATTATTGACCGTAGGCGATATGTACGAGTAAAAGATCCGAAAGGAGAATCAGGTACAAAATGCTGGTTTGCTAACTAAAGATTATGTATTCATTAAATAAATTAAATAGGCGATATATGTACGATGGCAGTTCATTTAATTACATGCTATTAGGCTGCAGCTCCATTGAGGCGGAGAGGAGCGGAGATGTGCAAAATTGACATCACATTCTTCAAATTCAAAATTCGAAACACTGTGATGCGGTCTCATTGGCCAATTTTGCACATCTCCGCTCCTCTCCGCCTCAGTGGAGCCGCACCCTTATGGTCGTCTGAGGCTGTATTAAATAATAAAGCGCTAATTTTTGGGGTTCTGTACCCGATAAAAAAGCTTCGCTGCCTGTCTGTTTTCTGCCCATCTGTCACCAGGCAGGCTATATCTCGTGAACCGTGATAGTTAGTCAGTTGAAATTTTCTTACATGCTATTACCGCTATAATAGCAAACACTCAGTAGAATAGAATAGATATTTAAGGGGAATACTGGCCCCTATATCACAAAACTTTACAAGCGTACAATTCTACAAAATTGTATAAATTCCCATACAAAAAGTTGAAAATTTTGTAGAATTGTACGCTTGTAAAGTTTTGTGGTATAGTAGGCCACTGGACTATACAACAAACGTGATTTTTTATGATAAATTGAGTCCGACTCGAACTTGGCCGGCCGGTTTTATTCACATCATCAGCATGTGTTAGTCCACTGCTGGACGTAGGCCTCTCCTATTAACTATGCGTATAGACGCATTAGGAGGTAAATGCCCATAATCGCCACGCTGGGCAAGCGGATTGGCGATCGCAGTAATGTGTCCATCTTTATCAAATAATGGTCAGTGACACTTCAATCCCTTAGTCGACTCTTACGACACCCGCAGGAGGAGTTGGGGTGGTGAAAATTTATTCTTACTGCCGTCACCACACGGCCGGTTTTATTATTTTATATAAATTCCGTAGACTGTACAGATAGCTACAATTAGATACCTTCAAATCCTATAACACCCACTAAAGCGCCATGTTAGTAACGAGATAACGTCCGTTATCAAATTCGTTACATTCGTTATTATGTAGGTATTTGGATACTTAAGTATCTTCTTTGAAATGCGAAGACAAGTGGAAAGGTTTATCAAGTGTCTATAGATACGTAATACGTCATGTGAGTTGCCGCTGAGTCGTAGTTCCGCCGGCAAATAATATTTAAATGACTTAGGTACTAATGTACTTTACGGGTATTGTAATGAATCGCATAGGTATGAAGAGTGGACGGATTTTTCTTTGTTGTGGTTTTTTTTAATTTTCCAAATTTGGACTTGTTTACATTTTTTCTACTCAGAATCACGGGCTCTTTCGATCCTGTAGGGCCTACGTGTAGGCTTATGATGGCACCGTGTTTAATCGTTTGTCGTTGTTGCCGTCAGGTTCTAACAAGTATGTAAGTGCGAAAGTGAAACGTGCACGATAAATCGATAAAACGGGACCATCATAAGCCACCAGATAGAAATAAAAAAAGTGTACCAAAAAAAAATTCCATTGAGTTATTATTTTTCATACACTATCTTCGACCACAACTCAGTGGAAGACAAAAAAAATATGGAATTCTTGGGATACTTTTTTCTACTAATAAGGATCGAAAGAGCTCGCGATTCTGATTAGAAAAAATATGAAAATATCCAAATTTGGAAAATTAAAAAAAATTACAATAAAATAAAAATGCGCCCGAATATGATCGAATATGAATATGGATATAATATGGTAGGTATGTATTTGTAAGGACGGTTATTCTTCAGATTTACTCAAAAAAATCGAAATTACCTACATGAAAATTAGAGACATTGTAATTTAATACTGGTATAATTATTAGTTAGTATGAAAAGAATACTTGTATTAGGAACCCTATTTTTACTACTTATTTGTTAGTTCGGAAAGTCCAGCCCTTAAAAAAATCCTGGATTCAAGCCTCAACGCCATTATACAGTACGCAAAATTCTGTACAAGAAAAAATCCAAAAAGATAATAGTACTACATATTAGAGTGGTCCTTTTTGAGACAGGTGCCCTATAAAGGTTTATGTAGGTACCTATTTCAACGCGCAGTGACTCAGTGCGAGTAGTAGTCAGTCAGTACACGTAGTAGTTTTATGAATGGTGGTGATGGTACATTTTGTAGCCATTATTGTAGCCATTTTTGTAATTGCTCGTTTTGAAATGTTACTTTACTCCGGCTAATTCCTAACAATCAACCTAAGTCATCATCATCATCATCATCAGCCAATTGACGTCCACTGCTGGACATAGGCCTCCCCCAGAGAGTTCCACAAAGATCGGTCGTGAGCTATCCGCATCCATTGGACACCCGCAACCTTTACCAGGTCGTCGCTCCATCTTGTGGGGGGCCTTCTCACGCTGCGCCATCCAGTGCGTGGTCGCCACTCGAGAACACGCCGACCCCACCGGTCATTGGTCCTCCGGGCAATATGGCCAGCCCACTGCCACTTCAACCTGGCGATTCTTCGGGCTATGTCAGTCACTTTCGTTCGTCTTCGGATCTTGTCATTCCTGATGCGATCTCGCAGAGAAACCCCGAGCATTGCCCTCTCCATCGCTCGTTGAATGACTCTGAGCCTCCTAATGAGTCCCATAGTGAACGATAACCTAAGTGCGTAGATAGAATAGGCATCTACACCTCGTATGATCCATTACCTCGCTTACTGGTATGGTTACCGTATTTGATATTCGATCCATATTTTAATGACTATGATATTCTAATACAAGGTTCCTAATTATCGTGATGGCATTAGGCATCAGGTGGGCGTGATTCCTTCATTTTCGAGTGTGGTTTTGATTAATGTTAGATAGGTACTACATTATTATTATTGTTGATACAGATATCATAAGGAATGTAGTAAGTATGTGAGCAGAAACATTCCTAAGATATAAGTTACAATTATATCATCAATTTATAAGAAAATATATTTGTGACTTTTTCCATACAAAGCTAGGTATTCTTCGGCTTCCTCCCTGGAAATTGACATCACAGCATTTTGTTAGAGTAAAATCTACTTTTCCACACCAATGTTTGGCTGTTTATGTAAAACCACCGAACAATAGTCCAATATTGCAACTACTCGTATAGTCCACAATTTCAATTCCTAATAAACATCAGTCCCAATCTTCTTTTTGGCTTTGTCCATATCTTTTTTTAATTAAATGAGGTTTTTTTACCTACGAATAGCACAAATAATCGTACTATTTATAGCATAGGTAGCCAGATTTGGTAACTGGCTGCCAAATGGGAAATATGGTTTCCCGCCTCGTAGCCAGCTATGAAATGGGAAAAACTGTCTCATCTCGTAGCTGGATTTGGTACAAACCTGGTTACAAATCGGTAATGATAAGTCCCGAATTAAACCAATTAGTTTTTTTTTCGTGAGGAAATGCGTTACGCATACGACCCGGGCGCAGGGGACGGACCCGGGTGGTTATGTGGGACTCCCAGGGCTAATGAGGCCCTGGTCTACCCACTAAAACCCCACGGTCTGCCGCCAAGACGCTTTAAGGCGAGGTATTAGACCTTATTAGTAACCTACCTACCTACTGGGAATTTATTCCCACTTCGAAGCTTGTTACGAAATTTTAGCTACCAAACGGTACTAAAAGATTTTTTTAATACAATTTTATTATTTGGTCTATATTTGGAGGAGGAAACAGAAAACTATGAATCCCTGTTGTCGCCCATTTTGAAGCTGCTGTTGTCCCTTTTTAGGTGCATCGGAGCCCTAAGGCATAGGCTATGCAAAGCAAAAGCAATAGATTTTTCCAAATACCTACTTTCGTAAACTCTTAACACGTTCCACTTCCTCTTAAGAAGGGCCTGGCACGAACGACGTGTAGAGACGCTTGTCTTAATCAAAAAACTTACACTCCGTTTGAACTTTTTTTTTCAGTTTTTACACGTAGATGAAGTAAATAGCACCATTTGTATGGGAACCAAGCGTGCCGACTTTTTAGCTGTCACTGAGACGTCACGGTCGGCATTTAGTGATGGGAAAACCTAAACGATACAAAGACACCAATGCAGCCGCCCCGCAATATCCGTGGGCTCGCTCGCTCACTATTATATTTGTTTTTACACATACCAACATACAAACACACACACCCACACACGTAGTAAGTTTTTCTTTTTGTGGCAATAAAAATTTTGAAGTTTGAAGTTTGAACTTGGGAAATCCTTCAGAACACACAAAGGAAATACTGCCGTCCTGCTTTATCATAATATATGTCACCGTTGTGGCCCGAGCCTTCCGTCTATTTCTTGGATCCGTAGGGTTTTGTAAGTTCAAACGGAGGGTCATTTGCAGAAAAAGTGTACCTTTTAATGTCACGAAAATGAGTATGTAAATTGAGATTTCTCAGTTTAGTTACTCCCATACTAAAAGTATGAAAAATTCTGTAACAAATTTGAGATTTTTTTTTATCAGTTTCGTTACATTTCGTTTCATACATTTAGTATGGGAGTAACTAAACTGAGTAATCTCAATTTACATACTTATTTTCGTGACATTAGGGACAATTTCTTTTGTTTCATAACTGAAAAGTACGCACGATGCCGAGTAAAATGATGTATTACAGTCCATGATCGCAAAAAAAATTAAAAGGTACCACACTTTTTCTGCAAATGATATTACCCAACTAGCAAAATTTCGTCATATAATCGTCGCGGAAACGTAACATATTCAGGCTTTTAGCTTATGAAATTGGTCATAAAAACGTAATAATTACGTTTATATAACGCGATTTGGGCCCATATTATTCAGCTTTTTAGCCATATAAAAGCCATTTAACTGAAACTGCCACCACTTATTAGTCATATAATAATCATCGCCGTGACCACTTTATAGCTAACTAGCTGTATAATAGCGACTTATATAGCTTTTATATGACTTTTAATCATATAAGAGCCATATAACCGCTGAGTTAGTTATTTATTGATCATATAATTGCTACTTATATGCCAAATTTGTGGAATAAAAGTGTCCAGCGAAACTAAACAGAAGACGGATTGACAACTTGCTCGTGCAAATAATTTTGTTAGTGCTAGCTGGTGTAAACAAAATTAAATCACTTAATGCCGTTGAGTATGTTTTGACAGAGCTATCTAAGTAATATATGACCATGTTATAATTGGCATTATAAATTCTATCTAATGGTGAAAATGTATTGCGAATACCACTTTACTGATAAAGTATACTATATTTAGTAGTAAATAATGAACGCGCCACTTTAATTATTAGTTATTACAATATAAATTAAATAAATATTTATAATTATTACGAAGGAAACTACTATATGACATGTATACGATTAACATATCATATAACTGCTTCGTATTAGTTCTTATATAGCAAGTTTAGTGGTTTAAGCGCCATGACACCTACAGGTAGATACGTTAATCATATAAAAGTAACAGCTGAAACCAAAAAGTTCTATAATAGCAATTATTTTTCCATTTACTCGAGCATAGGTCATATAAGATGTAATTATTCGACAAATAGTCAAATAAGCGTCATGTAAAAGCAGGTTTCTCAGCATTAATCTTATATGACTCTTTAGTCATAAAAGATGTCGAGATGCTGAATAAAACACTTTTATAAAACAAGATATATAATTAGCTGTTATATGACTTCATTCACAATAGTCATATAATAGCAACTGCGTTACGTTTACTCGACTTTTTCTCACAAGTCATAAGTCAGCCATATAAGTTTTTGCTACTCGGCAAAAAAGTCATATAAGCGTTTTATATATGTGTCTTTTTCAGCAACTTCTTATATGACTCTTAAGTCATATAAAAAAGTCGTATAAACGTGTATATGACATCTTATACGACTATTATGCAATTGCTGTATAAGTTGGCTTTATACGACAGGTACTGTGTAATTTGCGTTTATATGACTTTTATACGATATATTGTTGTATAAGCTGGCTTTATACGATAGGTACTATGTAATTCGCGTTTATATGACTTTTATACGACTTATTAGCTGAGTAAGCTCGATGTTATATGACTGTTTTGCTAGTTGGGTAAATATACTCCGGGGTATAAATAATTCAACGCAATATATGTCAAATATTTAATAAGGAGCAAAAAAGCGTAAGATTAGGCCGGCTTAATGCAGATATTATAGGCCAATCTTAACACCATGTAATAGGCAATATGTAGTGTAATTCGTGTACAATAAAGTGTATTACTAGTATCTTATTACATGATATCCGTGTGTATGTCATGATTGATCCAAGGTCACCAAAGTGCGCCTGATGCTTGCATGATGTGATGGGCTACTACTGAAATTGGTTAGGCGGCTGTCTCCCTGATGCGATTTCCTATGCGATTAGGCATTCGAGATGCTTTGGAATATCGTCCCTTTATTATTTTCTTGCCACGACTGTGACAAACAATATGCCGCCTGATAGTAAGCAGTCACCGTAGCATATGGAAGCGTGCAACTCCTGGTGAGTCGTATGCACCATTTCAAACACTGGGAGATACGCTGCGTCGAAGGCAAAAATGACTGTACGTAACTACTTACGTAAGGTAAAAGTCATCCTTCTGACACAGCGTCTGCGGGTAGCTTTTTGTCTTATTCATTAAAAAAACCGTTTCGTCTTACCCCACCTTACCTTACCTTACCTTCAATATTTATACCCCACGTTGAGAAGAGTGATATTTTATTTAGCTTTGATTTTCCTGATTTTCTGTAATGTGATTTTTGAGCAAAAGTGAGAAATGCTATTCCGCCAAAATCTTGTTGACAATCGCAGTGATCGACCCATAGCTTTGTGATGTACCTAATTAATAATTTAAGGAAGTCTTTTTTAAATAAAAAACATTTTATGAATAGATACTATTCAAGTACCTATAAGGTCGTCTGTCCATCTTGTGGGTGGACGTCCTACGCTGCGTTTGCCTAGCCGTGGTCTCCACTCGAGCACTTTTCGACCCCATCGACCATCTGCTCTGCGTGCAATGTGGCCTGCCCATTGCCACTTCAACAGGGACAGGTCGCCGGGACACGCTGGATGCAGGTCGCATCTAACCGGTACATGTGGAGGTCCAGAGGGGAGACCTATGTTCAGCAGTGGACGTCTTATGGCTGATGATGATGATGATGATGAAGTACCTATATTTATTTTTTTGTGTCTCCGTACTTACCCAGCAAAGAAAATCAATTGGAGCACAAAAAGCCACCTAAGTAAAGTTCTCCAATCTACTGCCGAAACATGAACAATTTCTCAATTACTACTACTTTGTAGAATAAGAATATCTACAAAACTTGTGTCCATTAATGGATCACCAGCTCTCTATAATAATGTCAATATGATGTCGGTTTAAACCCCACAGCTAATCGCATCGCTTGGCCCGACTTTTAACTGGATAAACCTAACTTCCGTTCAGTCGCAAAACTATCGAACAGTCGCAATTCAGTGACAACCAGACCCCAGGCTAAAGATAGCGGTGATCGACAGTATCGGAGTATCGTCGTTGGCGTTATCACCCTCTTGTGATATAATGATCTCGATAAAATTCACCTCCGCCATCCGTTTAGCTTATTTCTGCCGTGGATCGCTCGGGGTGCATAGCGGTCGAAATGAAGTGTAAGTATTATTTACTTATTTATTATGTTATTTATTTCTTGCACGTTTGACGATTTATCAATATTATTATAAACAATAACCCCCTTATTCATAAAGGTCTCTTAATTTTGCAAGTTAAGTATTGTTTGTCCTTTTCGGTCTTATCAATATGTCTCTAAGAGCAAAAGGGACAAACAATACTTAGTGGCTTGCTCAAGTTGGGAGACGTTTATAATAAGGAGGTAAGAAGTTATTTAATTCATTCATTAGGCTCAGGTTGGGTAAGAGAATGAGCGGGTAAAAAGAAACACTTCATACGTTTACTATTATGCAAGAATTTGGTCCGGGAAAATATAAACGCATTCTTTACTTACTCAACTTAACTTCTATTCTGTTTTTGTGTATATGCTATAATGTTTTCAATTTTGTGAGTTTTGATGTGAATGGCGATGGCGGCAAAGATTAATTAATGATTTAAAATATAATCGATTTTAGTTAAAGGACTTTTAATTGAATCAAAATTTAACGTCATAATTTTTGTGTTAGGAAGTAATTCTTTTAACTTAACTTTTTTGTTATTATCTTTAGTAATGTAATAAATGTTATAAGTAATTTGTCCTGCTGCTTCTTTCTTTTCTCAAATAATAAAAATTGGTAAAGATAAAGTGGCACGTGCGTTAGAGATATCACTATCACAGTATCTATAGGACAGTTTTTCGGAAATTGTGACGTATCAGCATCAAATAGTTCGTAGCTGCCAAATTAGCCATATACTTAGTTAGTATCGTGTACTGAACTTTTTGACTGTAAGTAGTTAAGTATTTTTAAAGAGTCAAGCTTTGTACCTACACAAATAATAGTATAGTCAACCAATAAAATTGGAGCCCTAAGCCAGTCAAACTAGAAGAAACTAGAACTATGTCAAAGTGATGTTCTAAATCTTGCTACTTGTCATTGTGACATGCTTCTAGAGATGGTTAAAAAAAATCTACCTTTCTGAAACTTCCAAAAACCTCCTAGGGGTCCTATTCTGAATACCTAAACTTCATAATTCATAGTAGATATTTGTTGCCCTAATTAAATTAAAGAATTGAAACATGAATAAAACAAATACTTAAATGTGTAATGAAAATTGGGAAGTCTTACTAAATAAAGAAAGGTTTTATTAATTATTCTGTTCTAGTAAGTAATACCTATAAGCAAATGTTTTTTTAATACTCATCAGTAGGGGTCGGAATGGAACTATGGGTGCAAGACTTTAAAATTGACTTATGGGAACACTTTAGCCTAGAAAAATACGAATATTATTGAAAAATCTGTATCCAATTTTTTTCCCTATCTCGGAATCTTCAACTTACAATGTGTGGGTGTGTAGATACGTATGTATATTTTATGGATGTATGTGCTATGTCAAGTCAACTTGAAAAGTTTTGTTAAAGTTTTGCACTCATAGTTGCGACCCCTACTGATCAGCATATAACGCAATTAACGTAAGTTTTAATGGCAGTAATTCCAGTCATTAATAAAGTCTTATTTGTTACTCAACCGGGATTACTTAACTGTAGGTGCAGGATTTTCCGTTTTAACTTTCATTAAAATGCATTGATACATTACCCTCGTTATTTATTCAGTTGCCATGCAAGATGTTGTTCGAAATTCATTAATTGGTAAAAAGGACAATGACATTATTTAAATAATTCTGTAAGGTACCAATTAAAGGTAAAAAGCGATAAATCAATACGGGTATACTATACATAGATACCTAATAGGGTATTTTGGTGGTCAAATAATAGATCCGAAATTTGTAATGTTTACTGTATGATTGCAAATTAGATAACGTTAACTTTTGTCTAAATCGTGAAATTGCACTGGCATTTGATTATTCCGCTGAACATCATCAGATCATCACATAATATATAAATTTTGTTGTATTCATCTTGTGTTACTTAGGAAATCGATATATTTATAGGCACATACAAAAATGTATACGCATACAAATGTACAAAATGACACCTACGTCAAACAAATAACTATTGAGTCTTTATCTCTAAAGCAACAGTTACGCATTGTATCTTGACATTATCTAGATATTTACCTCTTGAAAGGATCGGATTATGAAACTAGCGAAAATGTAGAATCTTGTTTAGAGAACTACAGAAGTCCACAATAATATAATTATGCAAAATGTTTAGTCCTCATCATCATCATTTCAGCCATTTATCGCCCACTGCTGAGCATAGGCCTCTCTTCTAGTACGCCACTCATCTCGGTCCTGAGCCAATCTAACCCAGAAGTGTCCCGCAATCTTACACAATCCTTATATTTAGTACATACCTCGAAACTTTTTCCTGCTATTCTTAGTTCGTCTAAGACTAGGTAAAGCAGGTTTTCCAATATTTTCCGTATAAACTGCTTCTTTGATCTATCATGTGAAAACTAAGGTAGCATATAATAACTCGGCTACCTTGCACTTTGCATCAAAGTACCTAGCACATGCAGGGTTAAAACTCTTCACAGAGAACGTTCTATTAGAGAGTATAATCATTACATTAACTACGTATTATTTCATTGATTGTTATAATTCGCACTACATATTATTATAATTTAAATATCTTTCTACGTTTTAACACATCAGTTTTATTTTTTGATACGTATTTATTAAATCATTAATATATTTATTTTACAGCACAAATTCATCGGAATATTTCATAACATAATAGGTAGTTCAATACTTTTGAGCACTGGGAAGTTGGTACTCTTCCATTATTTTAACGGTTTATGCACTAAAATGATTACGCAAAATTTATTACGATTTGAAATATTGATAGGGAACCTAATTCAATAACAAATAATAATTTAATATAGGTTTGCTGAAATTGGGAACTGGTCATTTCCTTCGGAAAGCTTTAAGCAAACCTAACAAATATACCGAAGTCACGTACCTAATCCTATTTATTTAGGGTAAACCTGGGCTATTGCTGCCACTCGAGAAAATTATTGGCACGTTCCTATCACTGGGTAATACTGGTAGCAAATACATATGTATAATCCGCTAGGTATTGCTGTGTAATTGTTTATCTTCAAAATAATAAATAAGAGTTCAATATTAAATCCTTTGTTATTGTATTTTCCGTCACACACAAAATACTAAAGAGACATACTTACATCAAAAATTGTCCTTCGTTATATTCCCTGAACCTATCAAAAATAATTCGAGGGTTAAAAGCCAAACTGGTTGAAGCAAAATGCTTAAGCATCTATTTCAAGTTTAGTAGTATTAGGAGTTTTTACTAAGCAATTAACAGAGTACAGAGTAGTCGTACTTGATCAAAGATCTTCGATTTACTTTTGGATCATAGATTTCAGCTTTTAGACTGTAGCTAGACCCAGTTTTAAGATTGCAATTACGGTCAAAGGAAGACATATTGCTTAAATATTTTATTTATCTTTCCAGTAGCCCTAAGACTAGTCCTATGCGCTCTGGCGGCAGCCAGCGCCTCCGCTCTCTCAATCTCCTTGAGACAAGACCCGGAGACACTATGCGCGGGACAGGAGAACTTCCTGCGGATAGCCAAGGATTGCTGGACGTACTACCAGTGCTACTCCGGGCGGGCGTACCTGATGGAGTGTCCTAGGGATTCCTGGTTCAACGAAGCTGAACAGGTATGTAACCCTTGAGATATCGTTAAGTAAAGTTCTCCTATTCTGATCATCTGAACGTCAGATCAGAAAAGAACTTCTTGCGGATAGCTAAAGATTTAAGGCGTGATATAGAGCCGAGGAGTGTCCGAAAAACTCTTGGTTCAACGAAGCTGCAGAAGTGTGTATTCAATCTCTTAAATCTCCTTGAGACAAGACCAGGAGCCACCATGGGCGGGACAGGAGAACTTCCTGCGGATAGCCAAGGATTGCTGGACGTACTACCAGTGCTACTCCGGGCGGGCGTACCTGATGGAGTGTCCTAGGGATTCCTGGTTCAACGAAGCTGAACAGGTATGTGACACTTGAGATATCGTTAAATAAAGTTCTACTATTCTGATCATCTGAACGTCAGATCAGAAAATAACTTCTTGCCGATAGCTAAAGATTTAAGGCGTGATATAGAGCGGAGGAGTGTCCGAAAAACTCTTGGTTCAACGAAACTGCAGAAGTATGTATTCAATCTCCTTGAGACAAGACCCGGAGACACTATGCGCGGGACAGGAGAACTTCCTGCGGATAGCCAAGGATTGCTGGACGTACTACCAGTGCTACTCCGGGCGGGCGTACCTGATGGAGTGTCCTAGGGATTCCTGGTTCAACGAAGCTGAACAGGTATGTGACCCTTGAGATATCGTTAAATAAAGTTCTCCTATTCTAATCATCTGAACGTCTGATCTGAAAATAACTCTTTGCGGATAACGAAATATTGTAGGACGTGTTATTCTGGGTGGTAGAGTTGCGAAAAACTAGGGACTCTTGATGCAACCAAGCTGGACAGGGTGCTTAGCCAAGTTGCCAATCGCTAACGCTTAATCGTCAATCGTACCAGCTAACTGTCTAAAAGAGTGACAGATAGGGAAAACTACGATACGCTACTAAGCGTTAGCGATTGGCAACTTGGCTAAGCATCCAGGTATGTACGAGTTATATGGCTTATATTTATTGTTAAATAAATAACGAAAATGATGAGAAAAGGAGAACTTACTGCATGCACGGTAGTGACCTTCCCTACGAAGCTGGAGGTTCGAAATATTTGTTCCTTGGGTCATGGCTGTATACCTATCTATTTAAGTATCTATATGTATCTATCTATACCATATCGTCGCCTAGTACCCACATCACAAGCCTTAATGGAGCTTACCGTGGGACTAAGTTGATTTGTGTAAGATGTTCCAAGATATTTATTTATTTTGTTATTCCTGCAATAAAAATAAGACCTATGTTTAAATAACTTCTCATTTAACCAAACTAACAGTAACTTCAAATAACAAACTCATATATAGTAGTATAACTATAGTAATTTTATACATTCTTTCAGGTGTGCGATTGGTCAGAACCTCCAGCAAGTTGTCGGACAGATCCAGAACCGGAACCAGAACCAGAACCGGAACCGGAACCTGAACCGGAACCTGAACCTGAACCGGAACCGGAGCCCGAACAGGAAAATGAAGAATCTGAAGATCAAGTTGAAGAGCCAGAAGGTCCGGAAGACGAAGAAGGCTCAGGTGAGGACTGGGAAGCGGATGTCGTCCTAAAGTTCTTGAAGTCAAGATTACAAGACGATACGGAAGACCTCATTGAAGAAATAGAGGAGCTGCTCAGTGAGGATTCTGCCCATCATCACCACCACGGCCACGATCACGAGCATCATCATCACGGACATGATTCACAAAATCATCACCACGGCCATGGTCACCACCATAACCATCATGACCATGATCATGAACATACTCGCGACGACGAACACGATCATGACCACGATCATGACCACGAACACAATCATGACCATGATCATGACCATGACCACGATCACGATCATGACCATCGCGATGACGATCATGACCATGACCACGATCATGAACACGACCATGACCATGATCACGACCATGACGAACATGACCATGACCACGACCATGACGAACATGACCACGACCACGATCATGAACACGACCATGATCATGACCACGATCACGACCATGATCACGATCACGATCACGATCACGACCACGACGAACATGACCACGACCATGATCATGACGAACATGATCACGACCATGATCACGAACACGACCACGATCATGATCATGACCACGAACATGACGAAGACGATCACGATCACGACCATGTTGATGAAGAAGACAACGAACCCAACGAATACAGATTCCAAGAAGAGCTTGACGAGGAGGTTGAAGAAGAAGAATTTAAAGATTTAATTCTTAATCAAGAGGAAAGTCGCAAAAAACACCAAGAAGACTTTGAAGACGTTGAAGAAGATAACGAGGAATTAAAAAGACAAGAAGAAGCAGAGGACTTCGAAGAAGATGAAGAAGTTGTGAAAAGGCAAGAGGATATAGAAGATGAAGTCGATGAGGAGGAGGAAAGTAAGAAACGGTCTGCGCAGGAGGAAATACTGGATGAAGAAGAGGAAGAAGTCAAGAGACAAGAAGAGGTTAACGAAGAACCAGAAGAAGAGGAATTGAAGAGGCAAGAGGATGTTGAAGATGATGCCGATGAGGAGGAGGAAAGTAAGAAACGGTCTGCGCAGGAGGAAATACTGGATGAAGAAGAGGAAGAAGTCAAGAGACAAGAAGAGGTTAACGAAGAAGATGAGGAGGTGATTGACAACGAAGAAGTTTTAAAGAGACAGGATGAGATTGACGACGAACAAGAAGTGGAAGATGAACAAGACGAGGCTGTGAAGAGGCAAGAGGAAAATGAAGATGATGCTGAAGATGAGGAGGAAATCCGTAAGAAGAGATCGACCCGTCAAGAAGATGAAGATTTACAAGAAGAGGTTGATGAACAAGAGGAATCTGTAAAAAGACAAGAAGAGAATGAAGACGATATTGAAAATGAGGAGGAAATCCGTAAAAAGAGGTCCATCCTACAAGAATACGACGACGAGGAGTGGCAGAATGCTCAAGAAGAAGCTAACATCCTAGAAACTGATGAAGAAGAAATCAAGAGGTACCAAGAAGAACAAGAAGATGAAGAATCAGAGGAATCCGAGGAAGGATTCTTCCAGCGCTTCAGATTTTTCTAAGCTTCTGGCTAATTCAAAAAGTATTTCCAAAAGGAATACTTTTTTGAAGATCCGTAGTGAATTATTTATTTGTAAATAAGTTGTGTGCGAGTCACTTTGTGCAATTTTGTAAATATTACACTGAGTAAATGTGAATATAATACACATTTTTTGTTTATCTATCCCGAATCATTTACGACTGTAGGAGTCGCCATAAGATTTATATCAGGGGCCCGTTTCTCAAAAGCTTGTACCAGTATGCTTAGCACATGATTGGCGCGACAGTATCTCGCCGCGAGATAGTCTATCCGTCCATCTTTTATTTATATAGCTAGTGAAGGACGGGAGATCTATCTCTCGGCGACATACTGTTAGTCCATTATATTACGGAAAAAAATTGGTGCTGGTATCCGAATGTGAACACATTCGGATACCAGCACCAAATTTTAGTATGTTGTTAAATATGTCATTCTGTATCCAAAACTGCCGGGAGACACTCTCTCAAAGGTCAAGGTCACCAGTAATGACGTCATCAAAATGCCTAGTGCCCGATTTCAAAAAGCGCTTATTTGTTCCTCAACCGCCCAACGTATACCATTGTGTGTGGTATCAATAGAAAGGTCATTAAATATTCTCTAACTTTGTCTTTTCGTGTTATAGCGTACATCTATAAATAAAAAAAATATCGTTGAAAGAATAAAAATATTTTTTTACTCTTTTCGTACAATGTACATTTCATCAGGAAACAATCGGTATTAGCAAAAAATATTGTTCTACATAAATGTAGCCAAACTATTATCCTAAAATATACAGTTTAAATCATCGAAATTTGTTGAAAATAAACAAAGTTATGTCATTTTCTATATTCCGCGGCAAACGCCATACACACGACATCCGCCCGCCCGCCAGTTCGAAAATGTGAATTGCACCCAAACTATGCAATTGATTTATACTAATAAGATATGAACTAAAAGCCAATTAATTATACAAATACTAGTTGTTTTAAAAATACTGTTATTATTAAAATAAAATACATAATTTAAGATAAAACCAAATTAAAAGACATAGGTACTTAGAGTAAGGTAGAAAAAAGGTAACAAATGAATAATAATAACTTCTAACTATCAATAAAAGAATATTATGTATATATTTCAAGGTTTTATTCGGAACAGTAAATTCTGGAGCAAGTTCCTTCACATACACAAAGAATATATACAAATACTTTCTCTTATTTTTTCCAGCTCCAATCGCAGGGATCAATTTTCTTGTGGATAAGGCAAGGCACTTCGTCCATATCTTCGTTTGTTTGTAGAATGGTCCGCTTCAGATTTTGAGTCAGTTTCAGTGCATTTTTAGTTGGTGAGATCATAAATTAAGGTGAGATCCTTTCGATAGCTTTATATTTATATGAAAACATTCCGTCTGCCTATAATTAATTGTTATATCAATTGTAGTTTCTCTGGACACTCGTCATCCAAGTGGTGGACGGTCTTCCTCTTTCCCTCTCTCTAGTAGCCATGGACAGATAGTTTATCACGACATGACTATCCGGTCGGCGAAGGACGTGACCTTACCATCTTAGCTTATTTTTACAACCTTGAAACTCCTCTTTACATGCTTGTTGTGAACTCTGGCCGTGAGCGTGAATCCTCCTGCCCATCGTAGCAGACGAAGTATGCGATTAGAAGCAATCCCAGATATTTCAGAAATGGATGGATCGCTTAAAAAAATAATCAAACTTACCTACAGGCAAAGTTTCTTCACACAAGCTAACAATATGCAGCACGATACTGAGCACGGAAATCGTTTTCCAGGGCAAGCAGCTTACATCAGTTCGTAACAGCAGAATTGTTTCAACTAATAATTCATAGTTAGCTGTAGTAAGAATAACAAGCAAATTGCTAATTTTAATAATTAGTAGGTTAATGAATATTCCGTTAGAATGACAACTGTAATCTGTACATATAAAGGTAAAGTCCTCACTTCTTCCTACGTGACTATGCTCTCGTCTTCACGCGAACAAGCCTATGCCAGAATATTATTTTACACACAGTCGCCGCTGAAACAAATAACCACCATACGTGAGGGCGAGGGTTTTTTTTTTCGGGATGGAAACATTGATGCTTAGAGTTGCTTGCCCTGGAAAGGACTTACATGCTCTCGATACACGATGATAAGATCGTTAGCTTGTTTGAAGAGACTTTACCTCTAAGTTTGATTAATTTCTTATGCGATCCGTCCATTGCTGATATGTCTCTGATTGCTTCTCATCGCATGTAATGTTATGTTTTGGCCGGAATCGAGTGGGCTGTCGAGTATCTGGTGTGCTCATTCATCCCTTTCCCGTTGCTGGAGCTGTAGGTTAATGTCACGGCTGCGTTACCCCATCATTTCCTTCTGGTCTTCTTGTCTTTTTGCAGAACCGTAGAATATCCCTGAGCGACCCCATTCTTTCTCCTGCAACCTATCCCTGCCAAACACATAATGCCGCTGCGTATCTACATAACGCATTCTACCAGAACATGCTGACTAGTTTCGTCTCTCCCGTAATGTAAACAGGCTGCTTAATTACTTATTCCCATCACCTTAAGATGACTGTTGAGGGTGTTGTTTCTCGAAATAATTCCGATCAACATCCTCAAGTCAATTTTTTCCAACTTCGTAAGTATCGGGTTCTCCTCACGTAATGGTTTCCTCTTTCCACTCTCTCTCCGCTTCTATTTCTTTCAGTTTACTCAATACTCTATCACATACATCGTATGCTAAGATAGACAGGCGTAGACACGCTCAAGGACTGCGTTCGCCACTTATGTAATGTAAGGGTTAGTTTCAAGATTGTACAAATAAGCTAAGATGGTAAGGTTACGTCCTTCGCCGACCGGACAGTCATGTCGTGATAAAAGTTATCTGCCCATGGCTACTGGAAAGAGGGAAAGAGGAAGACCGCCCACCACTTGGATGACGAATGTCCAGAGAGACTACAGTTGATATAACAATTAATTATAGCAAGACGGAATGTTTTCGTATAAAAATAAAGCCAACTAAATAGCGGTAAAAACTTTGTGGTCACATAATACCTTGTAAACTGTGGGGAAGCAATAAACGATTGAGTATTGAGTATTGAAAGCATCTCACCAACTAAAGATGCACTGAAACTGACTCAACATCTAAAGCGGACCATGCTACATACAAACGAAGATATGGACGAAGTGCCTTGCCTTATCTACAAGAAAATTGATCCCTGCGATTGGAGCTGGAAAAAAGAAGAGAAAGTATCTGTCTATATTCCAGTTCCATTATGGAAAACGATTCCTGATGCAAGTGCAAGTTGCAAAAAACTTGTGCCTTGTCCACGTTGGCGTATGCGTAATAAACGTTTTAAATTGCACTTTTCGTGTATGTGAAGGAACTTGCTCCAGAATGTAAGGTAATAAATTGCTGTTCAGAATAAAACCTTGAAATATATACATAATATTCTTTCATTGATAGTTATAAGTTATTAATATTCATTTGTTACCTTTTTTTGTCTTACTCTAAGAACCTATGTCTTTTCATTTAGTTTTTTTCTTAAATTATGTATTTTATTTTAATAACAACAGTCTTTTTAAAACAATTACTATTTGTATATTTAATTGGCTTATAGTTCATATCTTATCAGTATAAATCAATTGCATAGTTTGGGCGCAATTCACATTTTCGAACTGGCGGGCGGGCGGATGTCGTGTGTATGGCGTTTGCCGCGGAATATAGAAAATGACATAACTTTGTTTATTTTCAACGGATTTCGATTATTTAAACTGTATATTTTAGAATAATAGATTGGCTACATTTACGTAGAACAATATTTTTTTCTAATACCGCTTGTTTCCTGATGAAATGTACAGTGTACGAAAAGCGTAAGAAAATATTTTTATTCTTTCAACGATATTTTTTTTATTCCTAGATGTACGCTATAACACAAAAAGACAAAGTTAGAGCATATTTAATGACCTTTCAATTGATACCACACACGATGGTGTACATTGGGCAGTTGAGGAACAAATAAGCGCTTTTCGAAATTAGGCAGCAGCCATTTTGATGACGTCATTACTGGTGACCTTGACCTTTGAGAGAGTGTCTCCCGGCAGTTTTGGATACAAAATGACATATTTAACAACATACTAAAATTTGGTGCTGGTATCCGAATGTGAACTTTTCCCATACATAGGTTGCCGTAATATAATGGACTATGTCGCGCCAATCCTGTGCTAAGCCTGCTGGTATTACAAGTTGTAGTCTCTTTTTAACACTATTAATTAGGGCTTCCGCTTGTATTACAAGTTACAAGCTTTTGAGAAATAGGTCCCAGGTCGCGCACGGTATTCAAAAATATCTTAACGTGCACTCTAACGCCATAACAATAGAGTCCTGGGGCCCGTTTCTCGATCGCTTGCAACTTATAATACAAGTGGACGTCTCTTTTTAACACTATTAATTAGATAAGTACTTCCGCTTGTATTAAAAGTCACAAGCTTTCGAGAAATAGGCCCCTGCTGAGAGAGCTTAGATGTTTTTGACCACCCTGGCCGCTACGATTTATCTGATGGTGAATTTAAAACAAAGCCTGCATGCCTAGCCAAGAGTCGATTGAGGGGTTGACGTATCACTATCCATTCTTTGATAGACGATTGATGATGGGCAGCCGTGTCATTATAGTGGTCACATAACTGCGATCGCTAATTGGCTTGCCCAGGGTGGCGATTATCGGCATTTACCTCCTAATGCGTCTATACGCATAGTTAAAAGAAGAGGCCTACGTCCAGCAGTGGACTGAGATAGGCTGATGACGTGTGCATAATGAGATAGAATCATACTGGCTTTTTCTTATGCTAATATTGCTAGACTATACATAGATCTGATACTGGCAGAATGGGACAGTCACAATGTGTACTGCTATGCTATTCTCTTATTCACACATTCGACGCTGCGTTCGTCAACGAGCTCGACGACGAGACAGCCTTCACTTCGACGTAGAGCGCAGCGCTGCGAAAAATAGTATTCAATTCACTAACGTAGAACAGCTCGTCGTCGAACTGTAGGCAGTAACTCTCGACGCAGTGTAGTTCCAGCTCACGCCGCATTCGTTGCCGAGCGCTAATGATTAAAGAATCGATAAAAGCGTATCAAAGTACTACTTTCAAGTCATAAGTGTTACAAAAATGTATGTTTCTTGGCTACGACCCCCATAGTTTTTCGTTCCGCTCCATATTTTTCTTAGTTTGTTCACATTAGAAAAATACACGTGTGGTCTCCTTGTAAGAGACTAACGTGATCTTTCATGATTTTTTCTTGGACCCCCTCCCCCCCTATAGGACCTCGCGTGATTTATGCACAAGCCCGAAATATGCTTAACCTTTTGACCACCACAGTCGGTCACAGATGAGAGATGACAATGGAAAATCGTGACTACGACGACGCCAATGACGACACTTGGCGATAGCTACGTCAATGCAGTACCTAGGAACTTAGGCGGGTCGCCGTAATGTTCAATTTCGCTTAAGCTCTCACATGCTTTGATTTTTATTATAGACTCTATTTCTATTTAAAATAAGAGTGATGACATGTAGCAAAAGCTACATATGCTTCATGTAGCTTTTGCTACATGTCAGTGGCTAAATAATCGTGAACGCATGGCGTCTGGAGCTCGGCATATTCGTTCACCGTCTGGCGATCAGTGTTATTCACTAAGGAAACCGCCTTGCTGTCAGCGCTGTGTCAGCGCTGCGGCAGCGTCGAGCCTAAAAATGGTATTCACTAATGTACTTTAAACGACATTAGTGCTCGGCGACGAATGCGGTGTGAGATGGAACTACACTGCGTCGAGAGTTTGACGTTTAGTGTACGAACTTCGTATTCTCTAACGAAAAACAGCGACGAACTCGCCCACAACCTCGCTCACAGCCTCGATTCCTAATGTCAAATAAAACAGCTAGGATTTTAGGCAAAGCTGTCTCGACGTCGAGCTCGTTGACGAACGCAGCGTCTAAAGTGTGAATAAGAGAATAGCATAGCTGAAGGTTACAGATGAAAACTACAGACCTATAGCTAAGTCAGTAAATTGGAATAATGGGTCACAGTTTGTTTAATAACTAAATAAATAAAAATCCGAAGCCGAAGTAAGACGGTTGATACTTTTCGCTCTTATGACATGGACGTAGAGCTTATTTTCGACTTGCTAATAAAGTGGATCGATCGTCGACAAATGGGGGTGGCCTTAAAGTAAAAGGTTGTTATTGCAGGTATTCTCTTTCGATAAAAACGTCACATTTTATCGTATAAGTTGCGGGTTGTACTAAGTATTCTATATTATACGTACAGAAGGAGAAGTACAAAAACACAGATCAATTTTATCAATTTATTACACCATTATTATACAAAATAAATCTCAAATACAATAATAATATTATAAGTAACACAACCAAAGCAAAACATTAAACATTGGATTTGAGAGATACGTCTATGTCACGGTAGGCCCGCTGATAATCAACCGTAAATGCATATTGACATTACATGGCGATAGATTTTACTGTAGATCCAAATAGTTAACTATAGTATGACTCGATCATAAGAGTAACCCTACTCATTGGCAGAAAACCGACTTCATTACAATACTGGCATATTTTTCAGTCGAGACCCAGTAAGTATCACAAACTTCGCACAGATGGTTCACCATTTAAAAATACATTTACGTACGTAATAAAGCTAGATATAAAAAATAAACTTCTAAAATTGTACACAACATAGCAACAGCGTTAAAATTAAAGTACAAACCTTAATCGTTCGAAAGACAAAATTTAGTCAAATTCGTTTTTTCGCGCTGTTTGGCAACAGAAAGTCATAGGCTAGTCAAAGTACGTTGGTCGTCGGGTATAGTCAGTTACTACAAGCTAAGCCAAAAGCACTGAAATTAAAGGGAACTTTATAATATTAGTAATATTAAAACGGTTTACAATGGTCCACCTAACAGCACGGTATAAAAGAGCTAATGAGTAGATTAGATATGTGATGTATTAAAATATAATCTATAGTCGTGGAGGCGTACCGACTTATCAACAACGATTCGCAAGAGAATCAACGGTATACGAGTTAATATCACAATGCCTAGTCAGTAGAAACTCCACAACCACAGATGCCTACCCTAAAGCGTATAATAGTAGTAGAAATACGTTGTATACCTAGCGATTTATAACCGATAACCATACTTGACCAGAAAACCGCCGCGCTGGTCCGGACTGTCGGCCGAGCTAAAACTCTTTGGCAATACGCACTGACACAACGCTAACTTATCGAAAATATCACTGCTTACAATTCAATGCCCCATTCGACGGCGGTTAAACGTAACAATAATTAAGGAATCCAATTAAAAATACTGTTTAAATTACAAATTCATAGTATAAAAGTGAATATTGCGTTTATAATTCATAAAATTAAACAAAATTTTAAAAATAAATATGGAATAAAACAATTATTTACAGGTATAATAAAGAGGCCACGAGCAGCCGCTAAGCAATTCCATACAAATCCGTGTTCCCAGTCTATTCCTACGGTCTACGGCGGTTACATCAAAATATCACGAGACAGAATACATAGTTTTCATTCCGTTAGTATAAAATTACGACACTCGGATTCACTACAGAATTAAAGCGTGCCTTTACGATTATTGTATCAAATCCTTCAACGATATTCGGTACGAGTAGAAAAGTACGAAATAACTGTGGTTGTACAAAATTACTAGTCTATCGCGGGGTAAACTATCGATTTTCCGAAATATCTTTCTCCGATGTCGCCGAAATCATCTGTCCACGTCTTTCCAAATCTTGTGACCATTCTAATTTCAGATAAAAATCTGGCAATTTATGCGGATGAAAAACTTCGAAAGAGCGATAGGACACCATAGCGTTTACTCCGGCCCTCCGTCCGGATCCGTGGTCCGTTTCGGGTCCGTGGTCCGTTTCGGGTCCGTGGTCCGGTCCGGTTCCGGTTCCGGACGGCATCAGCCGGCGCGCGCGCCTCCGGGTCAAAACAGACCGATGTCCTTCTTCAAGTTGGTCTGCTTCCACGCCGGGAGCACGGCGAACTCTTCTTTGGTCATCCCGAAAGCCTCCTGCAATGATAAGCGATAATGTTAATCAATGTAAATCACCTTGATATCGAAGTTTTAAAACGGATTAACCCCCTTATTCATAAACTTAACAAGCCGCTAAGTATTGTTTTCCCCTTTTACTCTTGTGGACATATTATAAGACCGAAAGGGACTAACAATACAAAACGACTTGCTAAAATAGCAGACGTTTATGAATAAGGGGGTAAGTAAGGATATAATAAAGCTTTTAATAACACTCGTAGAAAACAAACCGATTCAACGCATTCATAGTTATGACGGACAGTATTGTCGGAACGTGGGCGTTAGAGAGTCTGTAATCGTGTGGAATAAATCTGGGGCGAATATTTTTTGCTACCGCACGCAATTTTTAGCATCTTATGACTTAAATTAAATACGACGACACAGCAACACAGTACCACCAAAATAATTAATGCACCTTATACGCATTGTAATGCACTGGTCACAAACAGTCAGTTATTTTTGTTGGCTTGGTATTTAACACCATCAAGTATCAGTTTACACTTGATGGTGATACCAAGTTTAAAATGTTTTAAAGGTAATGTGTAGCCTTTTAATATTGAAGAAAGTTTGATGGCATCTTGGATACTGTTCTGTAGTCTACTTATGATGGCCGACACGCGGATTTATCGTTTGTCGTCGTTGCCGTCACGTTTTGAAAAGTATAAAAGTGTGTGAGTGACACATAGGATGACAAAAAGTAAAAACGCCTTATTTAGTCCTCTAAATGGCAGATACTCCACTCGCACGTTTATTATTTCTATAAAGCTAAAATTGAAAATGAGAATTCCTGTTTAGCTCATGTGCTACTTTCCACATGGACTAAACTTTAGATAGTTTAAAAAAATCGATAAAAGAAGAAAACACTCCAGAGTAATATAAAATAAGCATAGTTTCACACTCGTGTAAGAAATCTTCCAAGGTCTTTATAGCTTTTTTAAAGCATAGCACAGAGACCGATAGGTACTCGGTTTTTGTCTGTCTTGCATGTAAGTGCCTTACTATGTTGTGTAGGTTCAAGTTGACTTTGCTACTTGCGACGTGGATGTTGTTTCTTGATACTGGCCTGTGAAACCAATACAAGTAGCAATGTGTGATGTCATATACGAATACACAATACTCGTAATAATGTTATTGCCTTTTAGATAATTTTTAAAATGCGTATATAAGTGGGTTCTTCTTATGAATTGCTAATGGTGCTATCACATTGGCGTTACAAAATGTTAAACAACATTATCTTTCTCTTTTTGATATTCTAGTGTTCTATAACATTGTCCTTGTTACACTTTGATTTCGTCAGTCGCATCCGTGGGAGCACCAGATAAGCATCCATGGACAAAAAAATCACCTATACATATATTTTTGATGTGTATTTATACAATATACAAACCCACCACCACTGAACAGGATGTTAAGAGTACTCAAATCCTTCTCCAAATGGTGCGGGTCAGCCGAGGGACTTTCCGTAAAACTCCGAAAAAAAACGAGCCGAGACGATTTGAAGGGTCCACGGAAAGAACATGTCTAGTCAATTCAAATTAAAGAAGGAAAAACCACCTTTCTTTAAACAGGATAAGGTGTGAATTTGCCCTGTTTTTTTTTTAAGCACTGGACATGTTTTTTTCCGTGGACCCTTAATTTGGAAACAAACGGGATTTGGCTCGGAATTTTCCAACGGTTCAAAATATACAAAAACCACCACCACTCACCAGGAAATCAAGAGTGCTCAGATACCTCTCCAAATGATGGGGGTAGAGGGTCGACCGAGCGACTTTTTTCCCTAACTTCCAAGAAAAACGACCCGATTCTAGAAAGATACAAAATATACCGCCACCACTCACCAGAAAATCAGGAGTGCTCAGATACCTCTCTAAATGATGGGGGTCGAGGGTTGACCGAGCGACTTCTTTCCGTAACTTCGAAGCTGCAAACCCGAAACTGCAAAGCTACAAAATACACCGCCACCACTCACCAGGAAATCAGGAGTGCTCAGATACCTTTCCAAATGATGGGGGTCAACCGAGCGACTTCTTTCCGTAACTTCCAAGAAAAACGACCCGAATCCGGAAAGCTACAAAATATACCGCCACCACTCACCAGGAAATCAGGAGTGCTCAGATACCTTCCCAAATGATGGGGGTCGACCGAGCGACTTCTTTCCGTAACTTCGAAGAAAAACGACCCGAATCCGGGAAGCTACAAAATATATCACCACCACTCACCAGGAAATCAGGAGTGATCAGACCTCTCCAAATGATGGTCGATCAAGCGACTTCTTTCCGTAACTTCGAAGAAAAACGACCCCAGTCTGGAAAGCTACAAAATATACCACCACCACTCACGAGGAGTTCTCAGAGACCTCTCTAAATGATGGGGCTCGACCGATCAACTTCTTTCCGTAAAAATGTGACCATCCGAACCAAAATAACCGAAATACCTCTCCGAATCGCTAAACTGAAGTGGCAGTGGGCGGGGCACATTGCGCGTAGAACCGATGGCCGTTGGGGCGGGAAGGTTCTTGAGTGGCGGCCACGTACCGGAAGGCGTAGCGTGGGTAGGCCCCCCACAAGGTGGACCGATGACCTGGTGAAGGTCGCAGGAGTCCGCTGGATGCGAGTGGCGCAGGACCGGTCATTGTGGCAATCTTTGGGGGAGGCCTATGTTCAGCAGTGGACGTCTTTCGGCTGATATGATGATTGACTCACCAGGAAATCAGGAGTGCTCAGATGCCGTTCCAGATGGTGCGGGTCGACGGGGTCCGGCAGCGGGCGGCGCTGCAGCGCGGCGAGCGGGAGCTCGGCCGAGCGGCTCGCGAGCCGGGACAGCTCGCCCGCGCCGAGCAGGGCCGCGCCAGCCTTGTATCCGTGCTGGAAGCGTGCGCGACGTACATGTGCGGTGGAAGCTTTTATACAGGAAATCAGGAGTGCTCAGATACCTCTCCAAGTGAGGGTCGAGGGTCAACCGAGCGACTTCTTTCCGCAACTTCCAAGAAAAACGACGCGAATCTGGAAAGCTACAAAATATACCGCCACCACTCACCAGGAAATCCGGAGTGCTCAAATACCTTTCCAAATGATGGGGCTCGACCGTTAATGACCCGAATCTGGAAAGCTACAAAATATACCGCCACCACTCACCAGGAAATCAGGAGTGCTCAGATACCTTTCCAAATGATGGGGCTCGACAGTAACTTCGAAGAAAAACGACCCTAATCCGGAAAGCTACAAAATATACCGCCACCACTCACCAGGAAATCAGGAGTGCTCAGATGCCGTTCCAGATGGTGCGGGTCGACGTGGTCCGGCAGCGGGCGGCGCTGCAGCGCGGCGAGCGGGAGCTCGGCCGAGCGGCTCGCGAGCCGGGACAGCTCGCCCGCGCCGAGCAGGGCCGCGCCAGCCTTGTATCCGTGCTGGAAGCGTGCGCGACGTACATGTGCGGTGGAAGCTTTTATACAGGAAATCAGGAGTGCTCAGATACCTTTCCAAATGATGGGGCTCGACCGTAACTTCGAAGAAAAACGACCCGAATCCGGAAAGCTACAAAATATACCGCCACCACTCACCAGGAAATCAGGAGTGCTCAGATACCTCTCCAAATGATGGTCGATCAAGCGACTTCCTTCCGTAACTTCCAAGAAAAACGACGCGAATCTGGGTGCTTAGCCAAGTTGCCAATCGCTAGCGCTTAAACGTCAATCGTAAGCAAAAGGCAGCTAACTGTCACTAATATGAAAGAGTGACAGAGAGGGAAAACTACGATACGCTACCAAGCGCTAGCGATTGGCAACTTGGCTAAGTATCCTGGAAAGCTACAAAATATACCGCCACCACTCACCAGGAAATCAGGAGTGCTCAGATACCTTTCCAAATGATGGGGCTCGACCGTAACTTCGAAGAAAAACGACCCGAATCCGGAAAGCTACAAAATATACCGCCACCACTCACCAGGAAATCAGGAGTGCTCAGATACCTTTCCAAATGATGGGGCTCGACCGTAACTGCGAAGAAAAACGACCCTAATCCGGAAAGCTACAAAATATACCGCCACCACTCACCAGGAAATCAGGAGTGCTCAGATACCTTTCCAAATGATGGGGCTAGACCGTAGCTTCGAAGAAAACCGACGCGAATCCGGAAAGCTACAAAATATACCGCCACCACTCACCAGGAAATCAGGAGTGCTCAGATGCCGTTCCAGATGGTGCGGGTCGACGTGGTCCGGCAGCGGGCGGCGCTGCAGCGCGGCGAGCGGGAGCTCGGCCGAGCGGCTCGCGAGCCGGGACAGCTCGCCCGCGCCGAGCAGGGCCGCGCCAGCCTTGTATCCGTGCTGGAAGCGTGCAAGACGTACATGTGCGGTGGAAGCTTTTATACAGGTGTATGTACAGGATTTTTAACCCGGGGAGCATGACCCAGGGTATCTCATACCCACCCCTGTCACTTATGTCAATAATGACGAAGTCTTTTTTCCAATGACATTTTTTCACCTCATGCTCGCCGGGTTAAGCAGCGACGTGAAGTTTTAGGAATATTTTGTTGGCATATTTAAATATTTATCAAACGGGTTAGCGCTCTAGCAGAGGGCAAGCCCGCAGTACACGTCGGGCTTTGGTCGCGGGTACAGGTGTAGTGAGAAATTACTTGCCTTCGGAAACGTTCGTAAACACATGCTGTTTCAGCAGTGTCACCGAGTCTGACTGAAGTAGCATGACATCTATTACTGTCAGTCTCAGTGAGATAGACTGAAACAGCATGACGTTGACGAACGTTTCCGAAGGCAAGTCATTTCTCACTACATCTGTACTCCATGATCCTCTAAATGGATCGAAACATGTCGAGCAATTATCGACTTAAATTACGTGAGTAACCCGTTTGATAAATATTGAAATATGAGTCTCACGTTAGTTATAATTCTAAAAAAAAGTTTTGTTAGCAGTTTCGGTATTGTTCACGTCGATGCTTAATAATCGGATATTATGGGATAGATTTACATTTTGTCGGTTGACAATCAAAACTCACTAAGTAACAATACAATACGTATACTAGAAATAAAGCTCGCATATCAGTTTTGATTCAATACTGATATACGGCGTTGCTAAGAGTGATGACAGTTTTTATACTGAGTTTTGCTTGTCAACCGACGATAAATCAAGTTTTATACTAATACCTATAGTTTCATTATTGCGACAAATGTATAAAATACAAAAGAAAAACCATCCTCTCAATTTTATATCTTTAAGGTGCATTACGAATCATTTTTAAAAGAATATGAAAAGTTGCCACAAAGCGGTGTCTTTATCATATTCGAAAGACGATTTGTCTTCAACTTTACGCTTTCCTTATGTATATATACAATTAAATAAATCAATCACTACATCTTTCACCATTTCGCCTCAAATTACCACCACCCTATACAAAATTACAAATTACTGATATCTGGCAACTCAATATTGGTCTAGGCTTGATAGGCCTCTGTATCGAACGAGGCCGAGAGTCTATAGAACTTAATTTACCAGCACCATACAACAGGCTTAGCATTTCAATGCAATATTGACGTCTAGGCCTCGTTTTACTTCAGTGAAGAGCAAGTTAGGAAAGGCCTGCAATTTGAGGCCAGTCAGTCGTGACATCGGGCCGTATCAGTAACTACTCCGTAACCATTAAAATTGCCATCACCTTAAACTATACTCTGCGTAGTAAATAGACACCACAAAATTAACCTCATTAATTAACCGGTTTTCTATGTAAGCATGTTTTTGAACAATACACAACAGAAATACCGAAAACTCTCGTATGTAGCTGTCAAAAAATTTACATAATTTTTTTCATTTTGATACAATATTTTAAAGTTCATCGGCTGTTAGAATTCTGATGAAACACAGACGAGATTATTGACATAAAGTATTATGGAATCTAATTACGACGCAGTATAATAACCAAGTATCATCTTATAAATATTAAATATCATACACCAAAGAAAAAACAGAGTTTACCAACGCCGCAGATGAGATTTGAACCCACGTATTTCGCGGCTGATGCCTACACCACACGGCTCTTTTTTTATTGTACATGATATTTAATATTTTTATTTTATACATACACAGTAGTGCTATTACTATTACCTACTCAATAAAAACACAAATCAAAATGATTATCCTCGGTAAGCTCCACTGTATAAAGAATAGTGGCGAACATCATTTGCTTGCAAAATTAATGAAACAAAGAAAATTACGTTTTATTCATTGTATAAAAGGTAGAAATTCAGTTGAACCGCAGTGTATATCGAAAGTTCTAAGGCAGAACCAACTATTTCGTTAAAACATCTTTTAGCAAAGAGTTTTCTATGTCTTTATCATAAAACAGTACTCGGCGACATGATATATCGTCGATAGTGCAATACCGCGTAACTACCAAAACAGATAGAGTTTAAATTTCAAACAATTGACACTCAAATTTATCCTAATTGAATTTGTTAGTTACGCAATATTGCACTATCCCTGATGTTATGCGAAAAAACGAGTCATATATATCGGAGCGGCCGGGATGGTCACAAATATCTGAGCAGGCCTGATTTATCATGGCCAGGGTCCGTTATTTTCATGCCGATGACATCAATTTGACGTCACGCTCCATTTAGGGTGATCCGAAATAGTTTTATTGTTCATTATTAAACATTAGTCGTCAATCATTGTAATCATGTACAAATAACTTCAAAAGTAGTATATTTACACGTGAAATAAATAACACCTACTTGATACGTGAAACATAAATAAAACTATTCGATTTGTTTTTATACATACATTTTATGAAATGATATTCGTAACACATTTAAATATTTACGTAGAAAACAGAATTCCTCTTTAACTTACAGCACGTACCAAGTAGGAATTATTTATTTCACGAGTAAATACACTACTTTTGAAGTCATTTGTACATGATTACAATGATTGACGACTAATGTTTAATAATGAACAATAAAACTATTTCGGATCATCCTAAATGGAGCGTGACGTCAAATTGATGTCATCGGCATGAAAATTACGGGCCCTGATCATGGCGTTAAGATATTTTTGAGCACCATGGCTGTTCCGATATATCTGAGAGCGACTGTACATTGGGCCTTACGAGGGTAATCACTAATCATTTAATAAAATAATTTCATTTGAACCCAAAAATAAGTAAAAAACATCATCTTACCGCAATATTAGCCTCAGCGGCCTCATCGTGCTCGGCCCACGTGTCGAAGAGGTCGGTGAAGGCCTGCGGCTCGAGGCCGGCGACGACCACCTTGACGTCGGGCCGGGAGCCGCGCGAGGCCGCCCAGTAGGCCTCGGCGGTGCGTAGCGAGGCCGCGCGAAGCGCCTGCCAGCGCGCCGCGAATGCGCCTACACCTGCTCAATACAAAGGATATACTCAATTACTCAGTCCAATAATCCCTGTCGGTAAAAAAGATGGCTTTGTAATTTTTCTTATCGGGTTTTACCAGGCAACTCTCGATATATCATCGGTTGACATTTAAAACTTACTAAGTAACACAAAGCTATTGAACATATTGTGAAAACACAAATCAAATTATTTATTAACTAAATATTTTGATTTGTACTTTTAATTTTTCTCCAGTAGTCACACTACTTAATACTATATAAATAGGGATGATGACTGGCAAGTCAAATCAGCATCTTTTTTCGAACTGTCAAAACGATCACCAGAATTCACCACTATGGAATTTTATATGAAATACTCAAAAGTGACGTCACGTTTGAGTACTGCCAAATGACCTACTCTTTTAAGTTCTTTTCAATTTATTAAATAGAAGTTCTGTACAAAAATTACTTCAATCTACATCTTAGTGATAATTTCTTCGTGTATTATGTCGTGCATAATGTTAAATAATTTATTTTAACTACAGTCATCATCCCTATTATAAATATTAGATGTCATATATACTAAAGAAAAACGACCAAGATCACCTATGTCCGAGGTGGGGATCGAACCCACGTACTCAGCTGTCGCGGCCGAGGGGTACAGGCATCAGCCGCGAAAGCTGAGTACGTGGGTTCGATCCCCACCTCGGACATAGGTGATCTTGGTCGTTTTTCTTTGGTATATGACATCTAATATTTATAATTTAATACAAAGCTACTTGAAATAAGGCTCGGATCTCAGTACATACGACGTTGGTAAGAGTACTGACAATTTTTATCTTTTTTTATTGTCAGCTAAAGATATAATAATCCCACAACGTCGTAACAGATGTGCTTACCATAGAAAAAATCAACTGCGAAAGACTCTGGTTGTCACGGGATTCGAACCCGCTTCCTCTGGATTGCCAGTCCAACGTGCTTCCAATTACACCAGACGACCTTCCGTGAATCACAGCGAATTTAGTCAATGGTATTGTGAAGCTAATTACTAGCGACATCTGTACTTAATGTTTCGAAGGTACTACAACCTTAAGCCACTCAAAGACGTGAGTCTACCACAATAGTCCGCAAACTCGACAACTCTCCGTTCCGTGGAATTTGCTATAGAGGATAAGGATTTGCTAAGGATATTATAGTTATAAACATGATCTAGAATTTGAACAAAAAAATTGCCCATTTTTCCTTGAGCATAGGTGCCCAAGGAAAAATGGCCCTCCGAAGTCTTGAACCTGACGTAAAATGAGCCACTTCTCGCACTAGCGCCTAAAAAAGGCACTATCTGTACTAGGGTGCTTCTTATTTTTGCAATTTTGTAGGATGCTCGAACCAATAAAGGAGCTCTTTGCTCTCCCGATTGCAATTTTCTATGGGGCACCCTCTCAGTTTGTTATTTGATAAGTAAACCATATTTTTTTTTTTTTCAATTATTATAAACAAAAATTAGGGGTCGCTACCGAAGCACGAAGTTCAAGAAAGGCAAAATGATTAGGTGCTTTTTTTATTACTTCGGTAGCGACCCCTAATTTTTGTTTATAATAATAGAAAAAAAAACAAATTTGGTTTACTTATCAAATAACAAAATGAGAGGGTGCCCCATAGAAAATTGCAATCGGGAGAGCAAAGAGTTCCTTTATTGGTTCGAGCATCCTACAAAATTGCAAAAATAAGAAGCACCCTAATCTGTACCAAAAATGTAATTTATAGAAGTAATATTAATTTTGCCCAACTGTCTGGGACATACTAGTGGGTACTGACCAGTGTTTCGCTCCTTGGGTTCGAGTTCGCCATCCTCGCCGCGAGGCCACCAGCCCTGCCACAGCCACACTGACTTGCCATCATCCAGCAGGAATAGAGCTGATAACAAATAATACAAATAAGTTTAATCGTAACAAACATAAAAATCACAATATAGAGAAACGAAGAAAAATATACATAATATGCTACGAAATGGCCTAATCTCAGCATTTTTAGAATTATAACTAACGTGAGACTCAAACATATTAAAATATTATCGAACCGGGTTACTCACGTATTTAAGTCGAGGATTGCTCGATATGTTTCGACCCATTAAGAGGCCAAGGCCCGACGCGTACTGCTAGGGCTTTAGCCGAGGGTGCTCCGGACGAGGACCCTCTTAATGGGTCAAAAGATGTCGAGCAATCATCGACTTAAATACGTGAGTAACCCGGTTCGATAATATTTCATCTCAGTATGTTTTTTTGTGATATAACGTGTAATACTTTAAATCTAAGACTTAAATATGTTACAATAGTACATTACATCAGAAGCCGGGAAAATGAGAATTTCCGGCCAAGTTGGTATATATGGATAGGTAACGAGGCCGGGAATCTGTTTTCACGCCGAGGCATGTATAGTGCTTTTCTCAAACATACAAAGAAATACAAAAAAAAATTAAAATGTTGAAATAAGAAAAAAGTTACTTTGCAGGCCTAGGCCTGAAAAGTGTTATGAAATTCCATTACCATCCCAGTGAGTTACTGCGCCCTAAAAGCGATACTTCCGAGTCCATTTTAAGGAACGTAAAGACATTTCATTGCATGTTTGAGAAAAATATATTTCAAGTAAACGCTCCTTCGTTGTGGCACTAGTTTTCAGTTTTTAGCATCTATATGAATATCCATTTTATCCCAGTGATTAAGAAGTATGTTTGAAGTTAGAATCAGTGAAGCATCGGAATTGTCACCTACCGATCCATAGGATATCTATTTGCATGCATGCATGCATCAGCCTATGATAGTCCACTGCAGGACGTAGGCCTCTCCTATTAACTATGCTATACGCATTAGGAGGTAAATGCCCGTAATCGCCACGCTGGGCAAGCGGATTGGCGATCGCAGTAATGTGTCCACTATGATAACGGCCCATTATCAATCTTTTATCAAATAATGGTCAGTGACACTTCAATCCCTTAGTCGAATCTTACGACACCCGCAGGAGTTGGGGTGGTGACAAATGTATTCTTACTGCCGTCACCATATGGCCAGATACTCATACTCTCATACTCATTTATTTGTTAAGCCAATTTACACGTCAAAATACAAAATACAATAATCAATTTTTAAAAATAAATTATTGTCAAGAAATACCTGTTTAGAGTAAGAGAGCAGAATGCCGATCCAAATATATAATGTAATAGATAATAATATGAGATCTCAACATTGTATTATATTATAGTAAATGTTAAGTATGTACAATTATGTAAATCCAGACTCCTTAACTCAAAAATCTTTTTAATTTAAGAAATAGTAGAATTTTTTAGTTAAGTCTATTATTGTAATAAGGTCTATACGGGTAAGTGTAGCGACGGGGTAAGTGTAACTGACCTCCTTGTTGCGTAAACTAATTGAACATTTTGATACTGGTATGATCTGCTGTCATGATTAAACAAACCATCAATTCAAATTTGGTAACTACAAGTGACGTTGTCAAGTAATTTAAAGACTATAGTCATTTTGAAATCTGTCATTTTTTTAAATAGGAGATTCAGTTTTACAAAGCACTTCGAGGTACAAAAAATCAAGGAAAATAGTAAGGTAAGTTACGTGGCTTGATACTGTACCAAATACGCTTTTTATTCTTCAAGTTATTATTATTGTTTCTTTAAAACAATGAAATATAAGAGTTGGACATGCATTTAAAAATGTAACCCAAAAAGAGAGTGATTGGGAAAGTGTGTCTATTTCCCTTGGGGCAAGTGTGACTGTATGACACACTTGCCCCGTGTCAGGGGTCGCAAACAAATATTTTTTTGTATTCATCATCATCATATCAGCCATAAGACGTCCACTGCTACTCTCCCCTTTGGACCTCCATATGTACCGGTTGGAAGCGACCTGCGTCATCCAGCGTCTCCCAGCGACCTTTTATATTATATTAATAGCGATATAAGGTATACTGGATAAAGTCGTTAGTTTTTGTTAATTTATTGGCAGTGATCGAAATTATGAGAGTAAAACTTTAACAAAACCTTAAAATTAACATAAATGAAAAAAGAAACAAGAAAACTATTGGCGGATCAGTGTTATTGTAGGTATATTCAGATGGACATCGCTTTTGTATAAACTAGTTCATCTTTCCAGATTATTCTTGGGATTAGGTTGCCAAGCGAGTCCCAGGCTCCTTTAAGCCGTAACAGAAAGCTGGGTCAAACGCTAGGAAGTAACGTTCTAATATTACTATTAATAGTAGGTATTGTGATAATGCTTTTTTTACTTCAGATTGAAAAATGGTACGTAACTACGTGCGGAAAAGAAATGGTCCTGAATGGAGTAAAATAAAATTAGATGAGGCTGTGGAAGAGGTAAAAAGTGGCAGAATGTCAGGGTACCAAGCTGCTGCTCACTATAAAATACCCCGTACAACGATAATGAGTCATGTTAATGGTAAACGCGGTCAAAAATCAGATAATATGGGTAGACCAAAAGCTATTAGTGCAGAACACGAGCAAACGCTAGTCAATTGCTTGCGTGTAATGTAGAAAAACGGATTTGGCCTAAGCCGAACGGAAGTAATTGATATCAGAAGTATTAGTACAGTTTTGTACAAAAAAAAGCATAAAGCACTTTGTTGGACAAATTATATCATTTAACAGAAAAATTCCTGTGGTCAAGTATCTCCGAAAAGTCCGCTCTCCTAAAAAAGAATCGTTCTTTTCGTATCCCAAAAATGACGATATTTGTGAATTATACCACAGTGAAGATATTTTGGCAATCCTTCCTGCACCTGAAATGTCTCGTCGAAGACATGTGATATTTAATATTGAATTTAATAATTACAATCTACAGAAAGCTTGTACTTGTAATTTTTATAGGTATAAAACATGTTATTGGGATAAAATAATATTTAGAAAAATACAATGACTACTCAATATGAGTATTAGCCTGTTTGGAAGCCTTAGTGTTTAGTGAGTTTAGAGTCAGAACTTCACATAAAAGTATCTTGAAGTTTGAAGTTCCTAGAGCTTTGTTATAGAAAGGAAGCCTATTACATGAAATGTTTTAGTTCTAACAATTTTACTTTCCTGTGTTGTTTAGAGAGTACCGAGAAGGTCGTACCTATTTTTTATTTACTAACTAGATAATATATTTTTTGTTTTGTTCCAAGCTCTTACAAAAATGATTTTTCTTAAAAATGCGTTTATATTTAAAAAAAGGTTTTCCACCCCAGCTAGGGACACATATGCCACAGTTACCCCGGATTTTATTTTATCATATATGATAATTGTCAGCTATCTACATCATGTAGATGCAAAATAATGAATTATCATCGTTTAGTATCATGAATATTACATAATAAAATTAAAAGTTGCTGTCTAGCGTGCACTAACAATGCAGCTACACTTACCTCAATTTATTGGGGAAATGTGACTGACGGTCTTTTATTTTAAGACATTAAATACCATCTCTCAGTCATCAAATAACATAATATAAATGGTTTCTTGCTAAAGATGAACATTATCATATTGTACTTTAGGTAGAACACATTTCGAAATACAGCTTTGGGATCTTGATTTATCTGTTTCAAGTTAACTTTTACAAAAGTATGACACACTTACCCATATTGACCTTAAATGTAATTATTATTGAAATAAACAGTTTAAATTTTTTTTTTTTTATTCTTACCTGGTTGCGAAGCCGAATACAACTCCTTTTGTTCAAAAGGGAAGGGTGTCACCAATCGCTCGCACCGCAGCGGAGACAACACCTCGTGAGCTTCAAATTGCCCGCCCAAATCCGTAAAGTGGAACAACCGTGACGTCACATCCCCTCCACTCTCCTTCCCACCACTTAACACCGAGTTATAGTACTGCTTGTTAGCGACTCCTAACGCTTCTAACACCTCTTTCGGTTCCTCGCTTTCTTTCACTTCCGTGATTATTATATTAGAGACGTTGCCTCCGAAAAGGTAGTTAGATTTGCGAGCGATTAGCTTATTAGCTAGTTCTATGGCTATGCTTTTAGTGTGTTTCAGGCTTCGGGAGCCATGCCAGATGTATAGACAGCCTTTCTCTGTGTCGATGAGAAGTAGGGAGCCTCGGCTACGGAGTTGTCGGACTGAACAGGGCACTTGTAGGAGATATGCTTCGTTGGAAAGATTTCCACGCGTGACAAAGAGTTTGAATCGGTTCTTATCAGTGTTCTTTTTTCCTTGGTGGACGACTAGATTCCCTTGGAAGAGATTCAGGAATGCTGGCGGTTCGTTGCCCTGAGCCACCCTCACTTGGGGACCCTTTTCTTTATCTAATTCGACTGTCAGCAACGCAGCAGCTCCCTTTTCATTGGATGACGCATCTTTACCTTGCCAGCAGAAATAGGCACAACGATCTCTACCGGTTACAGCGTGTTTCGATGGTTTCCCATTTAATTCCCTACCGGAAACTGTAATCTGGTATTCCCATCTGATAATGTAACTGTCGCCTGAGAAGAATTCGCCGATTTCCGCTTGGTTTTCTACCTTTTGAT
This sequence comes from Thaumatotibia leucotreta, assembly GCA_025490895.1. Taxonomy (NCBI): domain Eukaryota; kingdom Metazoa; phylum Arthropoda; class Insecta; order Lepidoptera; family Tortricidae; genus Thaumatotibia; species Thaumatotibia leucotreta. The sequence goes on from JALPQI010000809.1 coordinate 106,339, forward strand.
AGTCGTTATCCTGGATTAACCATTTGGAGACGGATTTGGTTTTGATTTCAAAGTGCCTCATGTTTTCTTTGTCATAATATTGCGTGCCTCGGCCAACGTGGGATCCTTCTAAAATGAGATCTGGATCCTGATAGTCGTTCGACCACATCTCTTCAGCGTCGCAGGGGGTTATTTCTATGCTATTAGATTTGTTCTCTTGCGGTTTCACTTGAATGACTCTGGTGTAATCTGGCCAGTCCAGGAATTTCTCTTTGAAAAGGATAGTTTCCATATGTTGAGTGACTTTGGACATGATCGCCCATTCTGGTCTGATTTTGGATGTCTTTTCTGGCGAACTCCTATCTTCCCTAGCACCTTGATATGTAGCAGCGTTTAAAGGATTGATATGGCATTCTTCATAATTATAGCCCTCGTCGAACAATTCTTGGGCTAATTGCGCGGCGCGCCTTCTTGATTCTAGTGGTACATTTTTCCCGTACCAGATGTACATTTCAGAGCCAAAATCGAATACGATGGTTTTTGATTGGTTCAGCATTGCGATTTTGGGCATCTGTCCCCAGTATTCTTTGATAGGTATCAATTCATCGTCCATGACTTCATAGCACATGTTGGTTTGAACGATGCAGGACTCGAAGATCTCGTCTTCATCAGGGTGTCCTGTTTCGATAGGTTTATAGTCTTCAATACCATCGGTGACTCCAAGGAGCGACCAGAACTGGTTCCAGTGCTTATTGGAGTAGTTCTTGGTTTGCTCGTCTATTTTAATGATGCCGGGGGATGTTTTGCAGCCGAGGTCTTTGGTGTTTTGTATGTGCGTGGCGATGTCGGTACTGCGATTCCTGAAAATATATTGGGACATAAGATACTGTATATTGAACATAGGGATCAGCCGGTAATTATAAATCAAAGTGGCTTGACCTTAAAATGTTTAAAAACTGAAAATGTATGTCTCATACTAAAGAAAGGCGGAATCGAACCTGCACCTTTCGTGTCTGATGCTCTTTAGCTATGAACTATCGGCTATAAGCACGAACAAAAGATACGCACTACCGTGTAAATAAAAGAGACGGCGATACTCGCCCGGCGGTGATAGCTGATAGCTGGGCGAGTATCGTCGTGTCTCGTAGCTCGCGGTGAGACTAGTGCCTTAGACAGCCGGTTTTCAATGCAATCTAGTGATTTTCCTTAGTATGTCGCAAAATCGCAGGAGGACGCTTTAATGATTAATTACTAAGCCCCTTATTCATAAACGTTTGTTATCTTAACAAGCCGCTAATAATTGTTTGTTCGTTTCGGTCTTAACAATGTGTCCATAAGAGCAAAAGGGACAAACAATTATTAGCGGCTTGTTAAGTTAACAAACGTTTATGAATAAGGGGGTTCCCGTTTATAGGGCACGGGTCGCAATAACAACCACCCTAAAACACTATATTTTTGTATATTTTTCTTGTACAGATTGTTTTGTTCTAAAGGATGGCGTTGAGGAATGAATTCAGAATTTTTTGAGTCTTGACTCTTAAAGGGTACTCTTAAAACACACAAAAAAAAATCAAATATCAGATGCTACAAACCGCATAACTTACCTCTCAATGACATTGGCGTAGTGTCCAATGTAGAGGAACAGTTGATCCGGCGTAATGAGCACGAAGCAATCGCCACGATTGACATTCGTGTGCACAGGCTCCACCAGTCTCGTCTGAAACAATACAATATGTAATCATCCATTTGTCAAAGCCACTCTGAAAGACATGCCAATTCTGTTTCGAAAAATACATCCCCATTTTAAAAATATTTCCCCGTTTATCCCACTGGGGTAGGTAGACAACGCCTTGTTTACCGATACATAGCCTAGTTCTTACATCTTTGTCCCAGGTCCCATTTCTCTTTAGAAAAGTCTTCCTTAGCTGCTAGAACCTTAGTTGATAGATCTTAGGTCCTGACCATTGATTTAGAATATATAAGTGGATCCCCAAACAGCTCAAAAAAATGGCCCCAAAAATGGGCTGCAGAAGTAAATATATAAACATAAAAAGTTTCTACTATTTTGCGGTGTTGTTCGCAAATTTGACACTTATTGCTCACTTCACAAAGTTTTTTATTCTTTGAGTTTTTTTTATTATAGTTTTATTGTAAGTGAGCGTTATTAGCTTCAACTGAAACATGATAGAAATGACTTTTAGTGCCACTTTTCTTGGTTTTTTTTGTTTGGCTCTGTGCGTCCATTTATTATTTAATGTCATTGGTCCTGACAATAAAATTTATATTATAACAGTACCTGCGCTCGTCGCCTCTCTCTGACATGTAGCAGGATGTGCTGATGCATTTTGCGGATACGTTTCAAACTGCCAGGTTGGACAAATCTTCCTTGGCTGCCAACGCCGTATTTGGTACATTCCTCATTACAATAAGGCTTATAATAGTAACTGCAATCGCCACCTTTCCTTGACATTAACGATTCAGTCCCGTGGCAGGAGAAAACAGTTGGCGCGCCGCTTTAAAATTCCCCCTTGTCTGCCAGAATCTTTATCTATAGTTCTTATTGCTTTGTAATAAGGTTGACAGTACCTGCACGCGACGTCTCCCCTTGACATGTAGCAACATGAGCGACTTGGTCCCATGGCAGGGGACCACCGTTGCTGACGCGCTTCGGAGAGCCACGTTGGAAAAATCTTCCTTTGTGGCCAAGGCCGCTAAGGCTTCCGCTGCTAGACCACAATTTGCTGTTGCTGTAAAATAAACATACGCAAATTAATTCATACTCGGATTTACAGCAATCAACAAAATTCATGGATGATTTCTATCAACATTAACACGGTTTTTTTTTGCAATTTTTGCAAATTTAGTGTTTGAGTAAGTACGACAATATACAGTCATGTGCAAAAATAAGTATCGAAAGAATCCGCTCATAAAATATGTTACGACGTTCTTATTACACAGAATTAGAGTGCACTGCATGGGACATATTTTAGATTTTTTTTGTGTACACCTTATTTTGTCTTTGACTGTACAACATTATCATCCCCTGATTTCAAATCGCACTTATTTTGAATTCTCAATTGTTTACCAACATGGTAAATTCGGTAAATTTGGAGACCACATGATCCTTCATGAGTGATGAAAACAAAGTCCAGTGTAGATAACTTTTTCTTAAAATAATTGATAATCTAAAAGGAATCTATAAACCCTCTATACGAATTTCTGAATACACAAAATTTACGTACAAAGAGTGACCTAGCAAAAATTGGCTATGAGGTTTGATTGTGTTAAAGCACATTATCGAATATTGTTAAGAAAGGTGATCACTAAAATGTATAATGAATACAGTTTCCGAGATTTCCGAAACTTTCAATAGGACCCTCGTAAGGTCGCCATCAGATATACAGGGTGTTACACCACTCACTGAAAATCTTGAACGGGGTGATTTGGTAGGTTATACTGAACAACTTTTATTACGGAGATAACCCACAAATCTCCAAAAAAATTTCAATGCTCCCAATGGCTCAAGGTCACAAAAGGCAATGGAGAGGGCTATGCTAGGAGTCTCTCTACGTGATCGGATTAAAAATGAGACCATCCGCAGCAGAACCAAAGTAACCGAAATAGCTCTCCGAATCGCTAAACTGAAGTGGCAGTGGGCGGGGCACATTGCGCGTAGAACCGATGGCCGTTGCGGCGGGAAGGTTCTTGAGTGGCGGCCACGTACCGGAAGGCGTAGCGTGGGTAGCCCCCCCACAAGGTGGACTGATGACCTGGTGAAGGTCGCAGGAGTCCGCTGGATGCGGGAGCCGCAGGACCGGTCATTGTGGCAATCTTTGGGGGATATGTTCAGCAGTGGACGTCTTTCGGCTGATATTATGATGATGATACTGTACCAAAATGGTAAGCAAACATGAAAGCCTCACCTTTCTCCTTAATCAGTTGATCCCTAATGTTAGTAGACGGAGGTGGGGAGTACTCTTCCCTCAAATCAGTTCGGGCGGCGAGAGCCTTCAATGGGTTTCTGGAGGCCACGTGACGCCGCTCACGCTTGGCTCGTCTTGCCCAGTCGTTCGCCAACCTGTTTGACAAAGATGGGCCATTGTCAGATTTAGATTATCGTCTTTTCGGTGGACATACTTAAAGTTAAGAAATTCTTGTAAAGTCCATTTCCACAGAATTAGATTTGGATAGAAGAAACAAGTTCATTCATTTGTATGGCGGCCGAGCGTGTCAGATTTTGTACTGAAGTTGTTACTTGCCTATGATTTTAAATATGTCTCAGGCCCTTGAGTATTCATATTTTTTGTGTTGTTGCAATTAATATTACTTAAGGAGGCATTATTAATATTTTTGTTCACAAAATTTGACGCCCGAAAGCTGCAAGCTGCGATTAAAGACGGACAACTTAGTGGATTTCACTGAGTTCATTTGACACGCTAAGTAGATACGTTTGCTTGATCTATGTACATTTCAAATACGAAGGCCCGATTCCACTTAACAAAGTCAGTAGGCGTCAACAATAGGATCAGTGATAACAAAAGATTGAAAAGATACCTGGCCAGACCCTTTTGTGGCGTGATATTCTTTGCATACATCGGTGGACGACACGTGCCAATTTGTAGTGGACCAATTAAATGACAAAAGTTTTGTGTGGCATCGGGCCTTCGTATTTGAAATGGACCGCGACCATAAATAGCATGGACGTCTAACGCCAGCTCAAAAATGCCCCCAAAAGCAATTGTTGAATTGTGCCAAGATGGGCAGGACATCGCGTTTTTCTTAACACCGCGCATATTTCGGCGCAACATCTTTGACAAATGTTTATAGAATACAGCCAATCAAAACTTTGATGGACCAATCACAACTATTTTTAAATGGCGGTTTAAGTTTTTATACGTTGATATTGACATTCATTACCGTGATGCATTGAAGAGGGGGTGACAGTTGTCAACTAAAATTCAGGACCGTTTTTGAAAGGCAATTTAATATGGCGTGCGGCTTCCATGTTTTATTTGTTCGTAGGGTTATCGTCTTTCCGGTGGACATACTTAAAGTTAAGAAATTCTTGTAAAGTCCATTTCAAATACGAAGGCCCGGTTCCACTTGATAAAGTCATTAGGCGTCAACAATAGGATCAGTGACAATAAAAGATACCTGGCCAAACCCTTTTGTGGCATGAAATTCTTTGCATACATCGGTGGACGACACATGCCAATTTGTAGTGGACCAATTAAATGACAAAAGTGAATGACATGTTATAAATAGTATTTTTGTTGAACAATGTCGTGCAATTAAATAATATGATCATGATCACAATTTATTAATAATTATCTAAAATTAAATTATTTATATCAACCCGTTACAATCCGATAGCATATCAATTATAGTAATATCAGCAAAAAAAAAAAAAACAAAAAGTTTATCCACTAGTAGGCCCCGACGAGATTCGAACTCGTGATCTCCTGTTTACTAGACAGGCGCTTTAACCAACTAAGCCACGGCGCCACACCTCCACCGTGCGAAATTATTTACTAGTAACCACGTGATGAGAATATACCGTCGATTTTATAATATGCATGCGGCCATCGCTCGACTTCATCTCATCTATTGAATTATATGAAGTAAACATAATTTTATTTTATTTTTTATCACAGTTTGGGAAAATATATTTCCTTTTTTCCCTCACTGGTGTGATAAAACAATTGAGTGTGTCACTGGGGCGGTATAAGAATTATGTACACTTGTTCACAATAATATAGGGCGGTAAATAAGAACCCTTATCACACAATGTACTAATGAGCACAACCTATACTAGGATGATATCGTTTGGACGTATTTATACAGGAAGGAACCAATCCACACTAATTTGTCATTGAAAAAATTTACTTTTTTGTTTTGAGTTTAGGTGTTAATTAGAACGAAAAATTCTTGTGGGTTGGTTCCTATTTGCATAAATACGTCCGTTTACACTTATGAAAATCGACTTCGAATTAAGTAAAAACTATGAATACTAAGACAAAAATGATCATAAACAATCAAAGGAATCTGGACTTCAGACAGGTAATCTATACAGGGCACCGACATTCTAGTGTGTCAACACTCCACGAAAATTATACATTATTAGTAAGTGTTTTAATACATTTTCAAGTGTTTCTAACAGGTTTCAGCGCTAATAAAGTCATGAACTTGTCTAATAAATGATAAAAAGCTAATCCACTAGGCCCCGACGAGATTCGAACTCGTGATCTCCTGTTTACTAGACAGGCGCTTTAACCAACTAAGCCACGGCGCCACACATTTAGTGCGCGAAACTGTCTACTACTAGCTTCAGGGCGTAGTAAGGTAGCGCTGATAGTGATACATTGTTGATTGTCACAAATACAGCTTGCTTTTATCAGATGATTTATTCATACGATTATAATTGACTGATAAGATTATTACTGCGAATTTAACATTTTAATATCTAATGACTGATGAGCGGTACTAAAACAAAATTTGACAATAGAAATAAAACTATGAAACCGGATAAACTCGCGTATATTAACTAATTTTAACTTCATTCATTTTCATAGTTTTATTTCATGAGTAATCCTCGCGGTAACCGAAGAAAATATTATTGACAATAGAATATAAAATAATTACCTCCTTATGCCTAAACTTCGTCTAACTTAGATGGTTTGTCATTTTCGGTCTTATAGATACGCTGACAAGACCGAAAGGGGTTAACCCTTAATCGGATAATGGGAATATGTTTCCCACCTGTTTTGAATCTTGTGTCTCACTGATAAGGGCAAAAACCAATGAAATTTTGGTCTGACTCGTGTTTGATTAAGGGTTAAAATACTTATCGGATTGGTAAGTTAGGAGATATTTATGAATAAGTGGTTAGGGTGAACTGTACCAAATAATCTGTCAGCGTTCAATCGTCCACTTAAATGTATTGTACGGCAAGTTTCATAGTAATCTACCTAGGTATTGTTGATCGTGTTGTCATGTGTGGTTATAATTGATTTCTAGTTTCTAATAAACTCCTGAGAAAGTGAGAAACATCACGGTTCGTAAGCGGAATACAAACTCGAGCCATTAGAAGCTCCACCTAAGGCGTCGGGCTTCTAGCACTCACGTTAGTAATACCGTTCCCTATTTGTAATAGATGCACGTACTATTAACTACAGTCATCATCCCTATTGTTACTTACATCTGCCGCGAGCTACTGTCAATAGCATCCAAGTCTACATCCACGCCATTATCTGCAGTTTTTTCCTTCTCCATGACTGGTGTGAAGAAAGCCTGGAAGGTCTCGTCATCAGCGCGCGGTACCCGCACAGTGCATCCAGACTTTTCGGCGCCGGGTGATTCCTCTTCTGGATGATTAAAAAAAACTAGTAAAAAAATTGCACCGTGGTTTGGAGAATGATTAATAGAAATAAAGGGATAAGGAAAAGAATTAGTTTTTGCGCTGTAAGAGAGATTAATGCATTAATTAATTTGAATCCTTGTATTCAAGTTAAAGGCCAATACAAAGCGCCAAATAGTAATGAGAAATTACTGCAACGCTACGAACAAATAAAACATGGAAGCCGCACGCCATACTAAATTACCTTTCAAAAACGGTCCTGAATTTTAGTTGTCAAGTGTCACGCCCTGTTCAATGCATCACGGCAATGAATTTGAATGTCTACCTATAAAAACTTAAACCGCCATTTAAAAATAGTTGTGATTGGTTCATCAAAGTTTTGATTGGCGATATTCAATAAACATTTGTCAAAGATGTTGCGCCGAAATATGCGCGGTATCACGAAAAGCGCTATGTCCTGCCCATCTTGGCACAATTGAACAATTGGTTTTGGGGGCAATTTTGAGCTGGCGTTAGACGTCCATGTTATATATGGTCGCAGCTGCAACGTTTCTCTGCCGTAACTTTAGGGACAATGTCACTTGTTACTGTTATTTTACGAGTTCAGTTTAAATAAAGATCTTGCTGTACGATGATAGATACAATACTAACCAAATCTAATCCATTGGAGGATTGGAAGAAAAATATAAAACTCTGTACTAATTTTCTGCCTGTGCATTACCTTCGCAACTGCACTTTAACTATCTATCTGCAATTGGGTATGTCAAGTTTTTTGAAGTGGTGTAATTTATATTTTATTTGGATGATAGGCTTCCTAAGGATCACGAAAAACCAGTTATTTTATTTTTATAACTATTAATTTATTATTAATATTATTTATAATATTTTTAATTTATGGCTCACAAGCTAAACGACTTTTGCGCTACTGAAAATAAAAAAAAAACACATGATGGTTGTCAAATATGTCACTGTCAAAAATAACTACGTCTTTCAACGGTTTTGTTCGTTCGATTGCATTTGGTGGTTTCAGTGATTTATAGAATATTTTTAACGACCTCAGCACGAATTTTGGACTCTTGATCTTGCCGCACTACTCCATGACCCCTGCACGATATTTTGGACAACGTTTGGATCTTCCTGTGACTACCTACGCTCTGCTTTTTGGACTACGTTTTCTTGCCTTTCTGACGACCCTGGTTTTGACTATTGGACTGCTTCACGTACATCTAGATACAATGAATAGTGACTGCAACCGAACCGTGATGGAGTATTACAGAGATATGCTCATGTGCTTCGTACCCAGCTGTAAGAAATACAGACGCAACTTTTCCGACTCAGCTTTTCTATGTGTACCAAAATGTTTACAACCAACTTGGTGTCACGCGTTGGATATAAATTGCCCGAAACGGACCCTATATGTTTGTGAAGAGCATTTCAATGTTAGTGTAGTGACTATTCTATGTATCAAAATTATACTCAATAACACGTTTTTATTGTTATTATATACGTAGTTATTTTTGACAGTGACATATTTGACAACTATCATGTGTTTTTTTTTTAATTTTCAGTAGCGCAAAAGTCGTTTAGCTTGTGAGCCATAAATTAAAAATATTATAAATAATATTAATAATAAATTAATAGTTATAAAAATAAAATAACTGGTTTTTCGTGATCCTTAGGAAGCCTATCATCCAAATAAAATATAATTTACACCACTTCAAAAAACTTGACATACCCAATTTAGTTCGACCTATTAATTCATCAAGTCGACTGGTAATACTCTCGTTGACAATATGGCATCCGGTTTTCTGACTTCTTCTTTCGGTTTATCAGGACACACGATGGCACAAGATGCCGAACAAAGAGGGCCTGATAGGACCCCGTCAGGGAGCCTTGTTTATGATATCAAATATGATTAGCTCGTTCTACGCTACTCACTCTCATCAAGTCGACTGCTGATGCTCTCGCTCACACTATGGCTTCGCTTGAAGCTCTCGCGATCTGGTTTTCTGACTTCTTCTTTCGGTTTATCAGGACACACGACCGCGCATGATGCCGATCGGAGAGGGCCTGATAGGAATCCATTCGTTGGGGAGCCTTGCTTGCGGGATCTGGAATTAACGTGTTTCTATTAGAATGCAGTAATGGCACAGGGCGGACACGGCATACAAAAACTCAATCTGACATTTGTCCTTGCATATGTGTGCGTACGGGTATGTCTGTACACGCGCAACTCACACAGTCACGCAACATCCATCTTCTTGCCTACCGAACGCATACCGAAAACGTCATCCGGCGGCTGAGTGGGGTGGGGTAATTCGAATTGGTGCGGGGGTGGTCGTGGCCTTTCTGTATGTAGTACTATTATTTATTCTGTGGTAATGGTATTTTTTGTATTTTATTATCATGCGTTTATTAACCGTTCATTGAAACATAAACGAGTCGTAACTAGTCTAAAATTCAACGGTAAATTATTCACATACCATATAATAATATCATATAATATAAGCTATTTTGCATTGGCTATACGAGTCAGGGATCGATTTTAATATCATGTATTCAGCGGATAGAATGCCTTTTTTATTATAAAATATTATATTTCAAAAAATGCCTAATTACTCTACACATTATTTTGCTTTGTGGTTAAAGTTTGAAAAGTAATACAAGAACAAACTCGTACTGTGTTTGAGTTATTAGTTATCACATACAAAGAAATTCATAAATAAGTGCCAGCAGTAAACTTTTCTTTTGCATAGTATGCGTCACAATCTGCATAATGATGTGATGAATGATCTCACCAACCATAATTCTGTTTTTAATCTAATCTGTATATTTTATAACTTCCGACATTTAATCAGTAGCAACCAAAAACAAGTTGTTATTTTAGGGGAGTGACAGATACACTGTGTGTTATAACGAATGGCAGCCGAAAAGACGTCACAGATTCTTTCATCATCATCGTCATCATCAGCCTATCTCAGTCCACTGCTGGACGTAGGCCTCTTCTCCTATTAACTACACGTAAGGACGCATTAGGAGGTAAATGCCAAGCGGGTTGTGTGGGATCGCAGAAGTATGTCCAATGATGACGCTGCTGCCCGTCATCAAACTTTTATAGGATGTCCCAAAAATAACGCAAGATTTAAATGTAATGAAAAAACATACTTTTTTCGACCAATTCCAATTTTTTTCCTGACACATAAAGTACACAGAATAGGATTAAGTATTATAATTGCAAATCGCCCAGCAGCCCTGGTCTCCTTGACGAAAAACGGTTTTGACCCCATTTTCTGACCGGTTTTCGTTCATTTCAGTGAATCCTAAATATTGCGATTTAACATAATTGTTTATTTTTTATGGGGTTATTTATAGTCAAAGATCTATGTCAGCAAGCTCTCGATCGCCCATGGTTTGAAGGAGGGGATTTCACAATGCAGCAACGAAATTCACCCATATTTATGCGAATTTCATAGAAAATTTGAACAAAAGAGTGCTATGTTACAGCAAAGCCTTCGAAGTAATTTCTCAGCATGCTTTACCATACTAAACCCTATTCTTTGTACTTTATGATTAAATCAAGAAATAAGAAAGTCAAAGAAGAAATAAGTATTTTTCATCGGTTTCAAATCTTGCGTTATTTTTGGGACACCCTTTATAAACGACTGGTCAGAGAAACTTCAATCCCTTAGTCGACTCTTACGACACCCACGGGAAGAGTTGGGGTAACACAAATGTGATGATATAGGTTCTTTAGTGACAAATGAATGCGGTGGCCGTGTGGTAACGGCAGTAAGAATACATTGTCACCACCACAACTCCTCCTACGGGTGTCGTAAGAGTCGACTAAGGGATTGAAGTGTCTGACCATTATTTGATAAAAGATTGATGATGGGCAACAGCGTCATCATAGTGGACACATTACTGCGATCGCCAATCCGCTTGCCCAGCGTGGCGATTATGGGCATTTACCTCCTAATGCGTCTATACGCATAGTTAATAGGAGAGGCCTACGTCCAGCAGTAGACTATCATAGGCTGATGATGATGAATGCGGTGTGTCACCTGTCTTTCTATGACGGCAAAGAAGGTGTCCTGGGAGCCATGGTCATATGAGCTAACAGGATGTATCGCTCCAAGTAACCTCGTATAATCAGTTCACTTAATTGTGGGGTATAAAGACTCGTACCTGAATTTGTTGGCGATGGGTATGCCCGGCGAAGACGGCGTCATAGGCGCCTGGGTGGTGACAGGGGGTGGCGTCACCGGTGGAGTAGCAACCTTGTCGCGCTCCAATCGACCAGCCACAGTGAAGAGCGACGCATCGCTTTGCGGCACTCGTTTGCGCCATCCCTGGAATGAATAAATATTGGATCTTGTAGAACAGAATACAGGATTCAATAAATGCTTATTACTTTCGATCATGACGAAAACTTAATTGTTTGAACGATTTTCCTCTAATGTGGTCTAAACATCAATATCGCCTATGGCAAACGAATGGCAAGCAAACCTTTTATGCCACCAGTGGCCTATACCACAAAAAAAAACAAGCGTACAATTCTACAAAATTGTATAAATTCCCATACAAAAAGTTGACAATTTTGTAGAACTGTACGCTTGTAAAGTTTTGTGGTATAGGGGCCAGGAATGTCAGGACAATTGCCAACGCTGCTTTGCTTACGACAACAGACGACAGCTTTAATTGCAGAGCATTCAAAGGGTTAACCAAGTAGGGAGTAGGGAGTTATTTTATTTTATGACCAACGGGACAAAAAACTAAGATGTATCAAGTACAGTCACCGCCGTCACCGGCAATAGTATAATGCGCTATGAATGCCGCAAAAATATGTGATACGCCCTTGTGTTGCCTATTAAAGCACCTATCCATCGAGACCAATTAATTAATGTTTATTTTATTACTATTCTAATTTAAGGAAAAATAAATCAGAAAATGTAAATATACCTTGACGATCTCTTTATGTGTGTATGTTTTTGTTAGTTATAATGGAAAATATGTATGGATATTAACAAATAAACAAATCTGAATGTAAGTCTACAGATTGTGTCTGATATTTTTGCAGCCTTCATAGCGCAAGATGCTATTGCCGGTGACTGTACGACAGCATATTTTTTATCAAAATGGAGCAATGTTTATTCAGTACCGTCCAGCTTGTCTGATGATTCATGGACGTACCTACAGGAATATAAGTACCTAATAGTGTTTGCTATCGTCGATACTAAACTGCAAGTTCATGGTCCAATGCCTTATGAGTTTGACCCAGACCACAGGATACATGACGCATTGGAGAAATTTCATTTACATTGTTCTTTTTCATGCCACCGCAAGCAACCGCAGCGTTTCTGAATTATAATGAATGATAAACATTTTAACCCTTAAGCACGCATAGGCGATATATTTACCAGACGCGGCACTTCAAAATATATTCTATTGTAACCGAGTAAGACTGAAATTGGTCTATCCGCCTGCTTGGGTTTTTTTTTTTTATGTGACGAATGTAGACAACTAAGCTCTCAGCCCACCTGATGGAAAGCGGGAACTGAGGTCCATGGACATTGTGACCAAAAAATCGCCTATGCGCTGCCTACCCTGAGGACTTAGATGGATTGCCTCTATGCCAATAATTACACCGGCTATCTTACCCCCAAACCGCAACATTTATCGTCTAATGCGTTACGGAAAAATGGTAACTATTTTAATTGTTAATGGTAAAAAAATATGAGCAAAAGATAAGTTCCGGCAACTATATCCTCATTATAAAATGATCAAAGCATTCAAAGAAAGCTATGACATGTTCGGTACCTATAGCGACCTATTGGTTCAAGCGCATTTATTTAGCACTTTATCATGTATTAAGACGGTAAATTGTCACTAAGTGTTAGGCATTGGACAACACAGGGCTTAGAACATATTGACGCACCAAAATGTACGAAAACGCAATGAATAAGACATAATTGCGTACGCGCCGCGTCAAACGCAACTGTGGTCTTCCCTAGTCGGGTAATACGTTATTATGAAAACACTGATTGTTGAAGTGTCTTAACAAATGTCTACTAATTGAATGACAACTGATTCACTGGCACTTACTCACGCAACACTCATTTATCCGCGTATGCCACTTCCGAGTATTAAGTGTTACAAGACTGCATGGTAAAGATGTTAATGACCATTTGTAGACCTTATATCGTGGAGATAAGGATCAACAGTGAGCATAAACTATACCACCAAAGATATTTAATCAGTAATCATAATCACACTACATTCACAGCGTTACTGAAATTGCAGTTTTATCATTAGCGTTTAGTGACCTATCAGTTTCATTTAAGTAGCTGTTATTAGGTGATATCACGAAAACAATAAATTGCACGAACGTTATCGTGTTACACTCGTTTCAAAGATAAAACGTTTTTAGAGTATCAAAAAACTTATGTTATGTTAAAGACAGAAACGTAATTCAAAATTCATTGAAACACTTTCATTCACGTTATACTGCACAGCACTTTTACCGAGTTTCGTATTGAGGATGTATTATCGACAAAATTGAATCCTGACCCACCAGCACCATGCCAACGTGACGTTATAAATAGAATTGTAGCAACTGTCATATAATTCGACTTATAACGTTATTATGACAAGGTTCTGTGGGTCATACACCACACAACACACACAAATGATGTAAGGGGAATAATTTGGTTGGCCGTGCCATGACGTGGCTAAAATTAAACTTCCATGAAATCAAGCTTTCATGCATGTGGTACAAATAATTTTGTAGCAATAATGGTGTATGACACTGACATTTCATAAGAGGGGTCACATTAAGTCCACCCGAATTGAATAAAGGTAAACATGACATTCTACACTCGCTTTCCTACTGACCATTTTTTTCGGGCCGTAGTCTTATCTCGAATTCTTCCACGAGTTAAAACGCTTGACGCCGTCATTATACTTAACACAAAACCGGAACGAACCTTTACGATTTATTGACATCACAGTACAAATAACCCAATAATTACCATAGCCCTTGAACTTTAAGAATTTCCTTTTAAAGTAAGGATATAACCATTATCGTGAACGCGTTTCATTGAAAAGCAGGACTGGCTAAGGTCGGGTGATAATTTAAACTGCATTCCTGCTCAACACTGTTTTGTGGTTGCATAACGTTGATTTGTAATTTAATTGCTGCATACATAGCATTGGATTAGCGGAGGAAATCGTGCTAATACTCGGGTCTCCTATACCATATTTTCTAATAGTACTTTAAGTTATTTAAGTCGTAGTTTTCTCTCCCAGTCACTCTTTCTTATTAGTGCGACAAAGACAGTTAGTTGCGTTTTGTTCACGATTCACGAATGAGCGTTAGCGATTGGCAACTTAGCTATGCACCATGGGCCTTCCTATTTTTGTATTATTCACACGCGCTTAGCTGAACGGCATGTGAATTTCAAAACTGACAACTTGTGTGAAAATAAAATAAACCAATCGACTTTTATTCATGTTATACTGATTATTTATATGTGTAAAATGAATTATATCGCAGATTTGATTAAATTGATTAAAATATCCAATATTCCGTGCACGATCACAGAATGTAAAAAACAGTGGCGAAACATCGGATATGAAATATGCAAATTGCAATCGCGATAAATACGAAATTCTCACATAGTAAATATACGCCCATCTACGACATCACGAGGAATACGAAGACTTTTAACGACCTAACCGTATTACTGGTCATTTAAGCTTTAATAAACGTAGATACAATTTAAAATGTATCCTGAACGCTTCGCAGTTGCATCTTAAACGAACTCGAGACCCGTTTTATCTTGAACCAAGAATTGGCAGCGCTATTTTTTACAAAACCGACCGCCACCTACGCTTCCATAACCCAGTCGTCGTAGTTTGCATGTCTCATCTCAACCAAGTATAAAAACAAGAGTTTCAAACAGTTAATGGGTCATTCACCTTTTTGTTATACTGCCATGTCATCCAGGGGACAAAAGTTGCATAGTTTGCTAGAAAAAAATATCCGGCATAATTAACGTTACTGCCAAAATAGTACATTACGAAACAAGTGCAAAAACCGGCCAAGTGCGAGTCGGACTCGCGCGCGAAGGGTTCCGTACCATTATCAATTTATTATTAAAAAAATACAGTTAAATCAACCTACCTCAAAAACTATAGGAGATAATTTAATCAAACCAAAAATCGTTGATAGAGTTTATTATTGTGCATAACATATATTTTTTTTTTAATTTTATATCGCTTAGTTTAAAAAATAGAGGGGGGGGACACATTTTTCAGACTTTGAGAGCTGATATCTCGAAAACGAATTGCTTAAATAAAAATGAGATTTATAAACCTTGGTATCATTTTCAAATACCTTTCTATTAATACCCCACACGCTTATAAACAACTAAAAAAAATTTTCCATCCCTCAGTTACATGTATGGAGGGCCCCCACCCCAATGGTTTTTTTTACAATTTAGTATCATAATCCAGTAGCGGTTCGTACAACACATATCCTTACCAAATTTCGTTACTGTAGCATTTATAGTTTCCGAGTAAATCGGCTGTGACAGACGGACAGACGGACAGACGGACATGACGAATCTATAAGGGTTCCGTTTTTGCCATTTTGGCTACGGAACCCTAAAAAATGACGTTCAAAACGAGTGCAGATAAATTAAAACACGACCGAAGGGAGTGCTTTAAATCGACACTAGTTACGAATTTCCTTTTCGCACGTGTATCGTTCGACGTTTTTCAGTAGATGTGGCCCTTCGAAGATTTCAACCTGACGTAAAATGAACCACTTTTTGCACTAGCGTGTACCTACTGAAACTTTTTTTTTGTAACAAATTTACTGAAACTTAATGCTATGAAACGTCTTTCCAAATTCTATCGATGCGAATTCGGCAAAATCCATTTATGAAACCTTTATTACTAAGCAATAAGAGAGAAAAATAAACAACGCGGACTGTACGCCGTATCCCATTCGACGGTGATACGGCGCGATTTGCCTTAAAAATGCGAGAGCGTCGATAGGTTTGGGGAGACCCTTAGGGTGACCCAAGAGAAAAAAATGAACCAGACGAGCGAGTGACCCAATTATGTTTACCTGTGCAGCAGTTTCGAGCTTAGTTCTTCTGTCTGCAAGGATGTTGTTTCCTAGCTCGTTGTCTTCTATCTGCACCTTCTTTTTCTCATCAACAGCAGCATTTAGAGAGTCCTAGAACAAATGAAAGACAAAATTAAAAACAAATTAACTAGAAAGAAAAACAAAGAAAAAAACACAATTCGTCGACTAATTTAGCAGTTAATTTAATTGGGTTACGCTACTTAGAAACGGTATGATACTAATCTTTATTTGCACGCAAATTCTGCTTCTATTCGGCTTCTGAATTCTAATGTTTCATCGAAAAATAGCGCAAAGTTTACGAATACTTATAAAAGATTTATATAAAACAACGATCTACATAAATACAAGGACTGTTTTTTTGGAAATTGTTAGTTTTGATATTCATATGTGTATTTAAATACCTACCTATAATCTATGGTTATGCGGGCCAAATGCAACTGCGAGGTAAATGCAACTAATTAAATTTATCTTCTAAAATCTATCTCTCAGGACTTTTGGAACATGGTTTGATTTAGAACAAGCAACACAATAGTAGGTAGGATCTCTTCACGAAACCCACAAGATTAAGAGAATCTTCAATTACTTGCATTTACCACACAGCTTAGTTGCATTGACCCCTCATGACCATACGTTACTAAAATAATAAAAGTTTACAAGATTATTTTACAAAGTACCTGTCTTTTGTCAATTAATGATTTAAATTTTTCAACAATGCTATCTGTTTAGCATATTGACAAAGTCAATGCAAAACAAATGTAGTGCATAATCTTTTTATATCCTATTTTCCGGAAACGTCTGATTTTATCTTTTTTCAATGCAATGGATATCAAAGCTCAAATTGTGACAGAAATATGTATTCGATTCGAACATTTCCGTAAAAATATATAGTCATAGTCAAGGGATTATGCATTACATCTGTAAGTATAAATACAATTTATGAAAAAAAAATGGCAACGGAAGTGAAAAGTGTAAACGGGAATAAAGATCGTTACGTCAGATAAACTAGTCATCTGTCTGTGAAATCTGAAGAGAAGTTAAAATGGTGTGAATTACAATTAGACGAATTTCTTCCTAGGCAACGCGCTAACACCTATTGTTACGTAGAGCACTAACATTTGATCCACATCTGCGGTATATTGTCACGCTATATTGCGTAAGTTGTTATATTATAACGACGCAAGATCAAATGTAATGTAATATCGACAGAGCTGTAGTTAGTAAAACTATGTCATATTCGTTCAGAAAACTTATAAGACATTAATGCTCAGATTTTGCAGAAAATCTACCTTCTGAAATATGAATTATGAAAATAAACAAAACAAAAATGTTGTGAGCATGAAGAAAATAAAAAGGAAACAACTAAGACAACATTCATAAAACCGAGTATTTCGCAAGCCGGAAAGTAAACTCGTTAAAATACTTTTATTTTGTTAATTTTGCACAACTTCCTGCGTCCCTGTGTAAAAATGAGTAAAAGTACCTTGAATAAAATTTGTTAACGTCTTTATTTCATAATTATACGTGCCTTGTCGTTTTCGGCGGCCTCCGCATCAAACTTCCTGAACACGGGCTTCAAACCACCATTCTTCGTCTTATTTTTTAATTCACCAATAACTGATCCAAAATTTAGACCAGTTGGGAAGCCAGATTGTTTTTGCAAACGTTTTAGAAAAGGCTTTTCTTCTTCTACTCCGCTTATATCGTCACAAACATCTTGTTCGATGACAGGTTTTTTATTCAAATTAACGTTATTCAACTCTTTTATCCTGTCAGAAACCTTGTCAATTGATTCCTGCAGTTGTAACGCCCTATCACTTATGGATGGCTGCTTAACTGGTTTCAAATCTAAAGGCGTTATTTTAAAATCCAGTATTTGGGGTTCATGTTCGGCCTGTGATTTGTCCAAAGACAGGTTATGTATAATCGTTTGTATTTTGTCATCATTCAAAATAGTTTTCTCGAGGAATTCCGTCAATCGTTCCTTTGGCGGACTTTCGCGTTTGAATATCCTATCGTTAAGAAGTTTTGCTTGTTGCTGCTTCAGTAACGTGCTTGGTGAAACTTTGTCTTCAGTATTAAAGCTCTCAATGTTTGCATTTTGCAACTGGTTGATACCATTATTATTATCTTCTAGATGTGTAATATAATCGACAGTTTTGTGCGACGTTACAGGCAATTTATTTTCAGTTTGTGCAATAAGTTCTCTTTGATTATTTGGTTCCACAAGTCGCTCTTTCTCAATTAATGCTGAATCAATAACTTTGTCTTGAACGGCTTCCCTGAGTTCAGGAGGCTGTTTCGATATCAAAATCTTCCATACCAAGTATCCCAGCAAGCATAATCCAAGCAACACTTCGTAAAACATGTTGATCAATCCTCACAAATCACATCACTGACTAGAATTTGTATGTGGCGACACCACATTAACACACTGTTAACGCTCCATTTGTAATAAACAACCAATTAAGCAATCAAAATAACTTGCACTGAGTATCACAATTTTGCACCGCACCTAATTCAGAAAATGAATAAATCATTAGACTAAGTAATTGATAGGCTAGTGTAATGGGCGGAACGGAAAACAATAACAAAGCGGGTGATGTTACAGCTGGGCAAATACACACTGGTGGAACAAGTGCGTTATCACCTGGCAGCGGACACGGCTACTCGATCGAGTGACTCACGCGCACCCTAACGCGAGTAAACACAAACGCGGTAGCCGCAACCTTATGACACATCTCGAATGTATACATTCCATGTTATAGGTGCGCCGAGATATACCCAACCTTGACTTGAAAATGATGATACATAAAAAGAAGATACGTCGACCTTCGGATTCGAGCTTAATTGGTTAACATATTAAAAAAGTTCAATGATTTATTGAATCATCAGACAATCATTATCTACAACGCATTAATTTGTTTATTGATAGTCGTGACACAAATAATAATACTCGTGTGATCTATATCAAGGAACAAAGATATAGCTGATGTTAACAACGCAGAAACTACTTTTAACTCGGAATGACACCTACTTAAGCAAACGAAGACGTAATTCACAAATATGGAAGTATCATGCTAATTGATTTAAGTTTCGACAGCTCGTCAATTCTTTGACGTTGTTTCGTTTCCTTTTCGGTTGAACCATTGTGACATAACATGAGCTGTCATCAGTTTTTATCCTTTTTAAATGTAATGTTAAATAAATACAGTGGTTTTCCTCACGTCGGCATTCCGTTTATCTGCTTATAATATACGCAATAAAGACCACTGAGGCTCGCGCACGCCAAATATGTCAACCTGTCTTATCCTAATCTGTATACCAGCAAAAACTTATGGAGAGCTTAATTGAAGCTATTCAAATTTACATGAGATGGATTCTGCTGATATTGGCTAATAAAGTCTTAGTTGAGGATGTTTAAAACATTCCAGATAATTAGGTATATCTGTGATGAAATTGTCGGCTGAAAACTAAAACTCACTATAAAAACTGTCACTACTCTTAGTAACCTCGTAAAAATGCCCCCAAAACCAATTGTTCAATTGTGCCAAGATGGGCAGGACATAACACCACGCATATTTCGGCGCAACATCTTTGACTAATGTTTATAGAATATCGCCAATCAAAACTTTAATGGACCAATCACAACTATTTTTAAATGGCGGTTTAAGTTTTTATAGGTTGGCATTCAAATTCATTGCCATGATGCATTGAACAGGGAGTGACACTTGCACAACTAAGATCCAGGACCATTTTTGAAAGGCAATTTAGTATGGCGTTGGGCTTCCATGTTTTATTTGTTCGTAGCTCGTATGTTAGTATTGGATCAGGACAAAGATACGAGCTATATTTCAAGTAGGTGTTTGTTACTTAGTGCATTTTGGTTGTCAACTAACGAACCATTTCAAATATAAGTACAGGGATATTATTATTGTCCTTAAATATTACGAAGCAAGTATACAAGGATGATGAGTGACCATTTAAAAGTAATGACAGCTATATCAATATTACTCGAATAAACAAATCAAAGTGCCCCGTTGCATAACATAAATCAGATCAATCACAGCAAATTGTTACTGTAATAAGTTTCAATAGAGAATGATAAGGGCGATATAGGACGAATCCATTAAATAATTGTAATGTCTGTTAGCACCAAGACGCAATCGGAGATTGAAACGTGCTCGTCATACACATGTGGACATTAGAAACCCACGACCTGATTGTTGATGACCCTAACTGCTGTGCATACTGATCGTCAAATTGTAAACATTAAGCTAACTATACCAAATTATATCTATAAGAAAGTTTGAGCGCTAAAAAAACAAGGTCACCGTGAGAGATAAATTTGATAAGGAACGATAATGATCCGCTTCAAGCATCTCACGATGTACATAACTAATAATAAAGATCGTTAGTTTCAATTGAAAACTAAACTGGCGCAAACGAAACACTTGTGTAAATCAATTGCAGACAATGAATCGATAATTAAGCAAACAAACGAATGCATAGTAAACACAAACTTTAATAACGTCACAATCCGTAAATATCACAAAGTTTTCCACAAGTTTTACGACGCAGGTCGCGTCTTAGAGAAAGCGATTTTTCAAATTAAAATTCGCGAAAGACGGTACGAGCGGCGCGCGCGCAGCGATCGAGTCTGCCAAAACAACTGACGGTGCCGCCGCGTCTCGCTGACCAGTTAGGTCACTGTCGGGTGCAATGCAAAATAGCTTTTTGGAAAAAATGCGTTGCGTTAATATATTTTTGAAGTGAACTTTTTTTTCAAGAGTTCGCTTGGCAGGAATTTGGCAATTTATTACTATACGAAAAAATTTGGCAATTTGGCAACTTCACAAAATGTTATCATGTCATAAACTAGTGAAACTAATTGGATTAAATCATGCTTTTAGAAAATAAAATAAAAGCCGATAAAATTCTAGATTACAATCAAATCAATTGGTTTTTCCATATGACTAATCTTATAAGCCACCGTATCCGTAGCCAATAGTCGTACAAAAACCAATGTAAACAAAGAAAACTGTGTACAAGAGATTAAGGTAATGAAAATGATTATGCTGCTTTATAACGTATTTATGCAAATGGTGGAAGCTAAATCCGCTCGAAGTAATTATAATGCAGCATCGCACTTGAAATGTGAATGTACGCATTCTATTATAGGCGTACTAAGTATAAACAGAAGCGTAATTTGAGAATGATATTAACATCAAATTGGTATTGGCGTTCTAAAGTGCAGTTACATTTATGAGCGCAACGAAACGATGTTTTTATCAAAATGTTGTCATCTTATCATATTTTACATCCCTAACTAGTCCAGTCTGTAAATATAAAGAAACTGATGGCACTCTGTTGAATTTCGTGTGAAATTTCAGCCTTGTTATGGTAATGAAAGATAAATATTTTTAATTAGTGTCTATCCTTGATACAAGCTGTTTCGCACAATTTTAGAGACATGTGTTACAAACTCAATTAATTTAAATCATCATCACCACGGTACTAAGTTCCGTACCTAAAAACATAAGGAGCATAATTTATTATATGTAAAAAGTAAGTGACGAAATGCTAAATCAATTAAATGATTATTGAAAGCATATCTGCATAGGTAGTTACGAGTAGTACGAGACAGCAGGGGTGGCCTATCCCACAAAACTTTCTAGAATATTGTATGAATTCCCCCATACAAAAAGTTGTCAATTTTGTAGAATTGTACGGTTGTAAAGTTTTGTGTTAACTGTCTACAATCAGGCGGACCGTACCTACATTATGCTTATTTTGTCATCGTCGTGATATAAAACAAATGTGAATGACAGGTTGTAACAGTACAGCGAATTTCAGAATATGTGTTTTTACGTCACCTTTGATCTGTCAAAAACTGTTACAACAATGATAATTATCTGTGAGTCAGATTTTACATCATCGATAATTTTCCTGCCATGATACTCCATGATACTCGTGATCCGATCGATGTCTTGTTTTGAAATAAAACTACCCATAAAAACAATCGACGGAGCATAAAGAGACAAAGCGATATTTTATTTTGGCAGGCGGAAATTCGGTCCAAAATCCGTCTGTTTTTGGTCAGGTGCTCTTGTCCAGAACTCAGCGGGGGCCAAAGGATATAATTAGATACCGCACTAACGCCAAACATTATGTAGGGCACTTTCATAACGAGCTGGCAGCGTTTTCGTTGGTTCAGTGTCATTTAAAATGATTGATCTAATTATCTACCTGCAATTAGTATAAGCCATAGTTCGTTTTTTTTTCACTTTAAAATGAAGGTTAGTGATCTTGACATGTATTTCTACTAACCCTTTGACAGCTCTGTCAAAGCATTCAATTTAAAATTTTACGTGTTTCTAAATTGGTTTGGTTTCGTTTTTGTATCATGATTCATGGCAAACATGTTGCCAATACCTATTTAAGAAAAAGTAAAATTTAGTAAAATTTAATTTACAGCAAATATAAATTACAAGTAACAATTACAAAGAATTTACGATCATACACATTAGTTTAATATTAATTAGTTAAATATTTAATATAAACACATATTTCAAAAAAGGTTCTCAATAATTCTGATCAAGACACATTACTTACTTATTATCAAATAAAATAAAAATAGAATACAGCAATTTTCTTCTTTCGTTACCCTTTGACAACCTTTTTAGTGATGCTTGGATTAGAAATCCTAAAGAACATATTTAAATAACAAATTAGTTAACACAATAACTCAACCTTTCATATAAATAACCCTGTTAACCTATTCCGGTTGTTTTCTAATTCAATTCCGATGTGTATAATTTATAATGAATCATAATTAATTATGGGTAAACAAACGATAATGATATCAGTAAATGAGTACTCTCATTATTCGTTATAATCAGTAGTTATTATGCTACTGTTTATTTATCGCATTGTATGCGTCCTTTTATGGTAAAGTTGGAATAAAATTTGACAATCTTACACAAATCAACCTATAGTTGCCGATTTAAAAAGAATGAATAGTTTGACAGTTATAGATTAACCCTTATTCATATGAGGGTAAGAGTCACCATTTTTCTGATAGTCTCAACGTCATATATTTAGGCTCATTTCTAAACTGTCAGCAGTTTATTCTTAGAAATCGGCAACTATAGTCTCACGGTAAGCTCAATGATGAAGACCAGCCTTGTGGGGTACCCACACATAACAACAATATTATATTATAATACAAACATAAAACTTAAATACATAGAAACGCACAGAAAACGTACGCATAGAACGACCATAGCCGAGACCCAAAATATTTGTGACAAGGCACATATAAATGTCCTCGCTGAGATTCGAGCCCGGAGCCGCCAGTTTCGATATACATAGACGGACGGACAATCTATTGTGCTCATCAAATAATAAATAATACAGAACTATGTAAAAAAAATAGACTAACAAAAGGCGGAATAACAAAAACAAACAAGATGTTGTCACGAAAACATCATTATAATTTTTATATCTTAATAAAATTTCAAATAAAAACGAAAACACCGATATTAAACAAAGACTTGCCTTTTCGTCAAATTAGTTCTAAATTGCCAATTACGTAAATATTATGTTGTTTCCTTTGAACGCGTGATGAGACTTGAAAGATACGGAGGTACTTTCGTTTTTACAATACATTGTAAATCTTATAACCAATTATTCTCCTGCCAAGCATTTACTTACGGACGCAGTGTACAGAATTATAACAGTAAATAGATGAGTATTGATCTGCCACATATTGCAATTAATTACGACGGTCATTCATAAATTATACTTAAAAACAATACTAAAGAGTTTTTTCAGAAAATAATTGTTTCTATACACTGAGTGACCTCTAAGTGGCACAATCCAGAAAGTTTCAGCATGCCCACGTATTTATACAGATCATTCGCAAGTCCATCACAATCATCATCATCATCATCATCATCAGCCTATCGCAGTCCACTGCTGGACATAGGCCTCCCCAATTTCACGCCACCGTTCTCGATCTTCGGCTGCTCGCATCCAGCTCCTGCCAGCCATCCTGCGCAAATCGTCGCTCCACCTTGCCTGAGGGCGTCCTACACTACGCTTGCCGAGACGCGGTCTCCACTCAAGAACTCGTTTACCCCAACGGTTGTCGGTTCTACGGCTAATATGGCCAGCCCACTGCCACTTCAGCTTGCTAATACGGTGGGCTATGTCGATCACTTTGGTTCTCTGACGGATAACCTCATTTCTGATTCGATCCCGCAGAGAGACGCCGAGCATAGCCCTTTCCATAGCTCGCTGAGCGACCTTGAACTTGTGGACCAGCCGTACCGTCAGTGTCCACGTTTCGGCTCCGTACGTCATGACGGGTAGGACGCACTGATTGAAGACTTTTGTCTTCAGACACTGTGGGATCGACGATGTGAAGATTCGACGTAGCTTCCCAAATGCTGCCCAACCTAGCTGAATTCTTCTATTCACCTCATTCTCGAAGTTGTTTCTACCCATCTGCAATGTTTGGCCGAGGTATACATATCTTTGAACAACTTCGAGAACCGTGCCGTGTACTGCGATCGGTTCCGGTAGTACATGTTCATTGAACATAACCTTGGTTTTGTCCAAGTTCATCCGTAGGCCGATGCGTATAGAAGAGTCAGCCAGGTCGTTCAGCATCTGATGTAGGTCCTGCAGCGTTTCTGCCACGATGACGATATCATCAGCGAATCGCAAGTGAGAGATGTACTCGCCATTAATGTTGATGCCACGCCCTTTCCAGCTCAGCGTCTTAAACATATCCTCCATTGCATTTGAGAACAATTTCGGGGAGATCACGTCCCCTTGTCTCACGCCTCTATGCAATGGGTCCATATTGGCACTTATACAATTTTTTCTTCGAATATTTTTACTAATACCGTTTCTTACTCATAATCATCATTACTCCGAAAAAATTTTCTTATACTTTTTTTCTTACTAAAAATTATACTACTACCTACAATGTTCATAACGATTTTTATTTCGAAATTTTATCCTCCTGAAGTCGTCAAGTAGATTAATCTATACTCATAAAGTTATTTGAAATAAATTGTTTATTTATAAACATTTTCCCATTAGGTTCACTCTGTTGTGGTATAATTCTTTTATGAATAACAAACTATGTAGTCATAATGGGCTTTGTGGAGAAACTGTTGTGACATACTCAACTTCAGCATATTTCTTTGTGGCAGATTTCGAGTTGTTCGAATATTAGTTGAGCATAATTTCGATGCTCCTATTTATGATGAGGCATAATCTGGATGTGCATAAAAAGTATCGGCATAGTTTGTTTTAGCATAACAGAGAAGGAATAATTACAACCTCTCAATATAATCGAGGTAGTAGTAATATTCTATACGTTACTTACTGTGTTACTGAGCTGAGTACTTTCTAGGTTGCTAACAAAAAATAACC
The DNA here is from genome assembly GCA_025490895.1 of Thaumatotibia leucotreta. Taxonomy (NCBI): domain Eukaryota; kingdom Metazoa; phylum Arthropoda; class Insecta; order Lepidoptera; family Tortricidae; genus Thaumatotibia; species Thaumatotibia leucotreta. The sequence continues at coordinate 132,276 of JALPQI010000809.1, forward strand.
TCGAAGACTAAGGCGGGAGCAAAGCTCCCGCCTTAGTTTTCTAACCTAACCTATCCGAGTCGGATCTGCCCCGGAAGGTTTTGTTCGCTCGCTTCGCTCGCTCACTGCAGAAATTTTCACCCTCACAGCAAATTCTGCCTGACGAAAAAGGCAAGTTTCGAACATGTGGCTACATGCCCAAAAAAAAAATGCAAATCTAATTTCTGTCTTATAACACTCGGCGTAATTAATGATATACCAAGATAGTTTCGGACAAAATAATATTCGAAATATTGTTATTTAAGCCAAGTGATGTTTCTGTCTCATTAAGTTGATGCCAAAATAGATTATACCAAGTCTGTTATGTCCTAAGCGTTTCGGACAAAAAAGTTTAGAGGGAACCCGTTTAGTACAGTACCTACTCTGCTACAACCTGATTTGTGCAGGTACCTAGTTTACAGTAATAGTACGATTTATATTTAATTAAACAAAAATAATTCATACATAAAACCAGTACAGATAAAAATAAATACCTATAACATTAGAATATATAGCATAAAATAAGTATAGTAAAAAATTATATAAACATAAAAGTTAGTACTAAAAATATGTATGCAAAACAATATTATGAACATAAATAATTCTATGTGATGATGATTATGAACAAAGATTATTCTAAATACCGATCATTATGAAGTTAAATTGTATAAGAAAAATTTTCGGAGTTCCAATAATCTAAGTTGCAATTTTATAAATACTTTGGCGCACCCCTATGCAATGGTATAGGATTTGTTTGCTGATTCTGTACTTGGACGGACATGGTGGCGGCCTCGTATAGACATCTTATCACTTGAATGTATCGCCAATCAACTTGACATCGCTGCAAGGACTCCAGAACAGACCAGATCTCAATCGAGTCAAAGGCCTTCTCATAGTCCACAAATGCTAGTCACAGGGGCTGATTATACTCTTCAGTCTTCTGTATAATCTGCCGCACTGTGTGGATGTGGTCTATGGTGCCGTATCCGCTCCGAAATCCAGCCTGTTCCGGAGGTTGGAATTCGTCGAATCTCCGCGCAAGACGGTTCGTGATCACTCTTGAGAACAGCTTATAGACATGGCTTAGAAGAGAAATGGGTCGATAGTTCTTCATCAGGGTTTTGTCTCCCTTTTTGAAGAACAGGACAACCACACTTGTACACCATGCCTCCGGAGTTCTCCCTTCGAATAGGACAGCGTTAAAAAGCGTTTGGAGCTCCCTCAATACGGGTTTACCTCCTGCTTTTAACAACTCTGTTGTAACGCCATCTTCTCCAGGGGCTTTTCCGTTTTTAAGCTGCCCAAGAGCGATCTCGATTTCGTCGATACTGACTTCTGGCAGGTCTTCGGTGTAGTGGCGTATCAAAGTGGCTCTAGGATCACCACAATAATTTAAGAAAAAGTAAGTATACATTTTTAGCTTTTGTTAAAATTATCATAATTACTTTTAGAATGCATCAAATAACTAATGCTTTAGTTCATGGGTTCAATTCCGCTAACGCAAAACAAATTCAGTATGTTCAGATTAGCATAAAATTATTTTAGAAAGGTCTGACTTAGTGTAATTAGCAACAAAGGAAAATTAAAAAATACCTTGCCTTTACCGAAACTCGAATCAGCGATATTGGACCACTAGACCACTGCACGCGCAACTGAATTAATCTAATAAGCCAGTGTGGTCTACTGAATACATAAAGAAAAAGTCCGGAAGGTCCCGGCGGCTGCGAAAGGTGTTCAATTGAGCAATTCTTTTTATTTTTGCCACTAAAATGAAATATGAAATTTTATACTATTTCTACTCAGAATCACAAGCCGATTCCATTTCCGTCGAAAAAAAAGTGTCCCATGATTTTTTTTCCTATTGTGTTACTATTTTCCATACACCTTTTATGGCGGTAACACAAGAGGATATTCGAAATATGTATGAAATTTTTGGGACAGTTTTTTTTTCGCCGGAAATGGAATCAGCTCGTGATTCTGAGCAGAAATAGTATCAAATTTACCCAAATTTTCATATTTCATTTTAGTGGCAGAAATAAAAAGAATTGCTCAATTCCCAAATTTTACCAATGCGATTGTTGCTCGTACCAACAAACCACCTTTTCATCGATTTAATCTGGCGAATGACACAAAAGCTAGCCAGTGTTTTAACCTATTAACATTTCTAAATCTGTGTACTGCGACAGCGATGAGCGCCGCTTGCGCAGATAAAACCCTGCGTTGCGTCACGACGCAAACTGGTTTGACCAACTAACATTACGCTGCAACGCTCGTGCACTTATTGCATTCCCGTTGCGCTCTGGACGGTGCACTTCTGTTTATTGGGTTGAATAGACAGAAGAGCTGGTACTGATCTCAAATTGATAAAATGTCCGAAGATATGAGATTTTTTTCAGTATAAACACACTAGGACCAAACATGCAAAATAGAACACGATAAGTCGGGCTATTTGTACTTCATTAATTTACTAGATACCTATTCTAGGTTGTAGATATTTCGAAATCATGTCTTTGAAGTATTCATCTCTTTCCCTCAGATGACGCCTTCGTTGGAGTGAGAGAAACAAATGCCCGAAATTGACGCTTTTCAAAGTTTCGCGATAGACTTACAGGTGTTTATTGTGGGAGTATATCTACTTACCCATTTCTTTTAAGCAGCTCAAATTATAGACTTTTGTATTGATCTATTTTGCATAGGTACAAAACGATGTGTTTGCATATTAACCAAGATAATCCTAAGAAACTGCAACAATCCTCTTCCAAGGTGATTTCTAAGAAAACCTTTAAAGGTAACCTTTTAGCTATCCGAGGTTGCAGTCGCATGCGCCAACCTCCTTCCGCGATCGCATAAGGCGAGAATCTCAAGCCTAACCATAATATATTTATTATCTGTGCGTAGTTGCCTACATCGTTCCTAAGTGACCAGAGTAAAGTAACCTGTAACTTTCCTGGATATTGAACGACTATTGGATATTGAATCCATCCTAGGTTCGATTAATAATAGGCAATCAATCACAAATTACACATACCTACCTATTAACGAAAATCGATCAAGTGAGAGTCCGTGTAACAGTTTCTTTTCTAATATTAATATTTGTTGTTATAGAGGGAAAATGAAATCTACATTATAACAATTCATGATATAAGGCCTGGTGACAGATAGATGGACAGCAATGAAGTGTTATAGTAATAAGATCTTGTTTTTTTTACAATTACCTAGTGTACTAAAGCTTTAAAATTAAGACTATGCGCGTGGGTTTGGGTTAATAAAGTCACAGTGCAAAAAACTGTTGGAGCTGTCATACTGATTTATACTACGTGGAATTTACTTGTTATTTAAATCTTTTTATTTCATCAGGTTAATAAGAAAATTAATCTTATACAGTTACATAATCTAATTGACGGACTAGTTATTCGTTTTAATGAGATGCTGATTTTTAAGTTTTTTTTGTCAAGTGATTTCTTATGATGTGAATTTGCTAGACATATATTTGCTCATTCGGGGCTCTTATTTCAATACGCATAAAGCGCACAACTGGTCGGTTAACTGCCGATAGTACAAGTTTTCGGCCTGGTTATTCGTTTTAAATAAACAAGGATCGGAAAAACGCCCGTCATTTTGAAAACATAACGCTGTTCCTTACAGTAGAGACTTCCTTATCTTATGATGTTAATTTATTTTATTTCATAATTCATAAGATATTTTTTTATAGCAATATCACAAAATATGTATTTAGGAGATCGCAACTCCTATTTTATTTGTATATTTTATACTGTGATTGTGTAATTGTGACCCATAAACGATAAAGAATTTTTGATATTTAATTTCGATGTATTGAGTATATATATACTTAATATCTTTTTCGTTTACCGCGATAATTATTCGTGAAATAAAACTATTTTAACGGATTATGTATATATTCCGCAGTGTTTGAAGACGAAAGTCTTTAATCAGTGTGTGTTGCCAGTGATGACATACGGTACTGAAACGTGGCCGCTTACAATGGGTCTCATAAGAAGGCTCAAAGTCACCCAAAGGGCAATGGAGACGGCTATGCTAGGAGTCTCTCTGCGTGATCGGATTAAAAATGAGACCATCCGCAGCAGAACCAAAGTAACCGAAATAGCTCTCCGAATCGCTAAACTGAAGTGGCAGTGGGCGGGGCACATTGCGCGTAGAACCGATGGCCGTTGGGGCGGGAAGGTTCTTGAGTGGCGGCCACGTACCGGAAGGCGTAGCGTGGGTAGGCCCCCCACAAGGTGGACCGATGACCTGGTGAAGGTCGCAGGAGTCCGCTGGATGCGGGTGGCGCAGGACCGGTCATTGTGGCAATCTTTGGGGGAGGCCTATGTTCAGCAGTGGACGTCTTTCGGCTGATATGATGATGATGATGATGATGATGTATATGGCGTATATTAATTAATTTTACTTAAATCGTTTATTGGTCACAATCATGGTATGTACAACTTGCACAAGTAAGAAAGAGTTGGGATCTCGTAAATAGATACTTTGTGTTAGTGTTATTAAAAAAACATCATATTAAATCAAATCATTTAAACATCATAAGATAAGGAAGTCTCTACTGTACGGAACAGGGTCATATTTTCAAAATGACGGGCGTTTGCCCGATCCTTGTAAATAAATGCAGATTTTCACGAAAAAAAATTTTTTTTGATGCGATATGATTTCATATGATGAACTTGCTAGACATATGTGATCAATTGTGGCTCTTATTACGATACGCATAAAGCGCCCAACTGGTCGATTATCTGTCGATAGTACAAGTTTTCCTGCCTGACGAAACGATGTTAATGGCGATACCGTGTATGGCAAGCAATGGAAACGGAAAGGTAATGTAGGGCTGTATGTGAACCGCATCGTGGTTACGAAAATAAGGCCAAATATGCAGTTAAGGCTAGGTCTAGGAAATGTGGTTAATTAGAAGACTGTTTGGTCAGTGCGCATATAGAAACACAGATTATAACGGGTGGTATTGGTTGGGCGATTTAAAAAATAATTTAGACACGTGGTGATGGAAGTAAGAATACATTTGTCACCACCCCAAAATCCTCTAGAGGGTGTTAGGGTGCGGCTCCACTGAGGCGGAGAGGAGCGGAGATGTGCAAAATTGACCAATTACATTCTTCAAATTCAAAATTCGTAACACTGTCATGCGGTCTCATTGGCCAATTTTGCACATCTCCGCTCCTATCCGCCTCAGTGGAGCCGCAACCTTAAAGTCTGAAGTGCCAATCTGCCAATGAACATTCGTTATGGTGATTTAATCAGACACACATCAGTGGCATATTTCTCTGAAGCTTCATTCGCATTCTTATAGGTACATATACTGCAATTTATACATGCCTAATAAAATATTTTCAAAAAGCTGCTAAAAATGGAGAAGTAATATTGAATGGAATTAGTAATTTATTTATTTATAAAATATCAATGTAAATATGAAGCCTGCTCAACAATTCCTAAAGCCAAATATCCACTATATTCTTCAAACTAAGTTATCCTGCCTGCCTTTCAAACTGCTTACAAAAATACAATACTTTTATATTGTTCAATAAACCAAGTTTGGCGTCGTATAATGTACTACGATGTCTATGATACTTGCATGAGTATGCTATATTTACATTTTACTCGTATGACTTTATCATAAAACATATTTCACTGGAGAAGAAGACAACAAAAAAAAACAATGAAACAGAAATAAGAAAACAGGCGACGCTAAAGTAAAATAAATATAGCTACATAGCCCAGAGCACAGACGTATATTTCACATTTATGAGTATTACTCCACGCACACATAGTCTTGTTTATATTCACCAAATATTTATAAAGGAAAATAAACGACGATTTCCCGTTCAAATATCACATGCCACCGCCTCGCGGCGCCACTGTCGAGTATTTAATTTCCGCCTTCACACATAGATGGCGCTGTCACCAGATCTAATAAACGTTTGCTCCGGAAAAGCGCAAATCCAATTTCTCGCACCGATAAATATGGAACAGATTTGGTACGATTGGGAAGAAAAAATTGGACGCCCTTATTGGGTATGTTTGTCTAAGTGCGCGAGAATTGAAATCTATTTCGCATTTATAGGAAGTTGTTTGGTTACGGACGGGTTATTGTTTTTGTTTTTCCTTTATTGCATCCAAAGGAACAAGGATGTGTATGAAATGAACGTTATGTTTTATGGGACTTGTACACTTGTCATTTCGAAAGAAAAAAAAATAGTTTGAGCAGCCTTAATTTTTATGAATTGCTAAATTATTTCTTAGCAAAGTTAGTGAAAATCGAGAGGTTCTATTACATCATAGCAGAAAGTTCGTGCCACGTTTAAATAAAAGGTCGAAGCGATTGGCATTTTCAGGTTCTTTTTATAGCCGTGTCATTTAGGTAAAAATAGACTAAACTTTCCGCGAGCCGTGCCTTACTGTTACTACCTTACTTTGATATTCATAAATCATTGTTTATAATTTACCTACACTAGCATAGCTTGACCTGAAGATCTACCGACATCGAATGATTGTTTATCGCCACCACGGATTATAAAAAAATAACGTGAAGCCGAGGTAAAACTGGGTTAAGAAATTTTAACCTTTTTCACTAAAACTATTAATACTATCATTTCTTAAATTAATTGATATTACGTGAAGAAGACTATAGAATTCGAATAAAAGGTTACTTGATCTCTAATAGAAACACATGATTAAGTATCTACAGTAGGAATTTTATATAGGTGCAATGTGAAACAAAATTGGCAATATAAATTTATTTACAAATATATTTTTATTACTATTACCATACGTCGAACTATAGCGGGCATTTTGGTGGCAAGGTAAGGTTTACTAAAAAATCTTAACTTACGAGTATTATAATGTATTTAGTATTTGTAACAGTTTATTAGAATTAGTTACCGGTTATCATTTTGACATGCCACCAAACTGCCCGCTGGCGTGCGACGTATGACTATTACTTTACATTTTAGAAACGCCAGCTAAATAATGCAACAAATTACAATGCAAAAACATGAAAAATAATCGTTTTGGATATACGTATATTCCCACAAGAAAAATAATACACGGTGCTCGTGAGCATTCCGAAAGATTTTAATGCTGGATTCCTGACCACATTTAGAGTCTTTAATGTTATATAAAATTTCCTGGATTCGGCTTGGTTTCAGAGATAATCAACCTTTTTTCGAAATAAGTTTTTTCGACGTAACTCGTCATTTAACTTCTTTATGATTACAATGCCACCACAATGTGTTCTAATATTACCACACCTTTTGCCTGACAATCAAAAAATACGAATAGACTTGACTAAATAACCTGTATCTAAAAAAACAATTGAAATAAATAATTTAAACAAATTGTTGTTATGATAAAAAGTACTGGAAATGTTAAGAAGTATTCAAAAAGACAAAAAAAAAGAAAAAAAATTATTTTTTTTGTGGAATTGACTTTTGGTCTCATAATATTTTATGTTTATTTTGATGCCTAGAATGCACAGTTAAAATCTTTCGCAATGCTCGCGAGCACCGTGTATAATGAAAAAGAAAAAATATCTCCACCCCACCATTCCAAACCTAATTCTAAAACACTGAGAGGGTTTCACTTTACATTGGTTCCTCTGATCCCACGAGTCGTTCGCTCAATGGGCAATTGCGATATGTTTCTGCCGACAAGGCAAGGCCCTATATTTCGGCAAGGGCCCTGAACGTGACATTAAAATTCTGCCCTTTAGTTACCTGGAAGTTCGAGCGGTCATTTAATATTGAGTAAAAGTATTGACCCTAAAATTCGTGAATTTCGGCTACCGTAGCCGATAGTCCAAAGGGGTTGACAGATTTTAAAGTATTAAGGAATAGTCTAACAGTCATCAGGCAAGTCAAATCAACATCTTTTTTAGAACTGTGAAAATTATCGCAACTATGAAGTTTTATATGAAAAATCGACTCTTTTAAGTTCTTTCCAATTTATTAAATAGAAGTTATGTACAAAAAATACTGCAATCGACATATCGTCGGAATAGTCCAATACTGCGTAACTACCAAAGCAGATAGAGTTCCAATATCAAACAATTGACACTCAAATTTATCCTTATTGAATTTGTTAGTTGCGCGGTATTTCACTATCCCCGACGATATTAGTTATATTTCGACATATTACTAAAATGGCCAATGGGTTTGCGGGGTGACAAAAAATACAAACACTCAACAATTAACTAAACACGAGCCTAAATAAAACAAAAATGTCACAGCACTACAATAAGTCTCTTATCACGTCGTAACATTTCTTAATTTAGAGGCTCCAGGGCGACTTTCCCTCGTAAACCACACATGGCCGATCTTACCCCATAACCGGAGGAAAGTAGGTGGAAAATTGCGGCCACTGCCGTTGTAACGATGACATAGCAATAAAGAGAATTTACGGAGCAGGTAATAGATGAAATAGCCGGAATCTTTGGCGTGTCAGATGGAACATGGGAAGAAACTAATATTTGGGTTTAATGTAAATTTTTGAATCAGGTCTTTCTGTGTTTTATTGCCACTGGGGTGTGTAATATTCCTAAAAAAATGCTTATTCTCTGCTAATCGGAATTTTCAAAATATTTTTAGTGTTATATTTCCGATAGATTAGAACAGTGTTGTAATTAACTTATTGATATTATACAACTGACTTTAATAATAATAAATCCCTCTAGGATCAGTGTTTCGAACATAAAAAACACGCGTAGTTCTAATGATAAAAATAACACATTTTTTTATAGAGGGAGTTATTAAAGTCCGTTTTATTAACCACACAGTTGCAATTACAAGACTTCTTTTTATTGCATTTCATTTATCTTAAAGCTGTTTAAGCTTACTGAATAAAAAAAACATTGATTAGACTGATCTCTCTAAAAGAAAATAAATTGAAAATGAGGAACGAAAGCTTTTATCGAGATTCACAAAATAAGCATTGTCTACAAATATAATAAATCAGTCACTTTTCAATTAGTACGCCAATAGTTGGCGACTGATGACTTAAAGGGTGATTGAGGTTAATGCTTCAGGGGTACGAAACTGGATCGTGACCTGTCAATATTAACTTTTCCTTTGACGTAATCAAGTTTACTCTTTGATGTAGGTCGAAATACAATAGTTTTAAAGCTTATATTCAAACGTGCATGATAGGGATGTGATCTCACGCGATTTTGGTATTCGTGTTAAAGTTGAAGGTGTGGTGTTGTAATTATTAAAACACACCCCTGATGAAAACGACAGAGTAATTTGAACGAGTTGTAAAATTTGGGCGAAAATTATAGCATTTAACTCACGGAACAAGTCCGTAATTATCATATGCACTTTTTTAGGTCAAAGGTCAAAGTTTTTTTGCCATTATCAACAGCTTGCAAAACGGAAGGAAGTGTTACACAACAGATAGTTAAAATCGGGCTGAATTCGTCATAAGATTCGTCAGAATATATTTTTCAGCAATAGTAGATTGTGTCACAAGGGATCAAAATGGTATATTTCCGGCGTGGGCTTATATTGAATCTTGAGCGTAATGAAGTATTCAAGCGTTAACGCCCAAGACGAAATAATTTTGATACGGGTACTGCTTTTCACGCTACTATGAGAAAAATAAGATATATATCACATGATGGTGTACATCATCAGCTTTTCTCAGTCCACTACTGGACTCAGGCCCCTCCTATTAACTATGCGTATAGACGCATTAGGAGGCAAATGCCCATAATCACCACGCTGGGCAAGTGGATTAGCGATCGCAGTAATGTGTCCACTATGATGATGCTGCTCGCCATCAACCAAATCGTAGAATGGTCAGTGACTCTTTAATCCCCTAGTCGACTCTTACAACACCCGGAAAGAGTTGGGGATGGTGACAAATGTATTCTTACTGCCGTCACCACACGACATTATGAAGGTATATACACGGTGCTCGCTAGCATTCCGAAAGATTTTAATGCTGAATTCCTGACCATATTTAGAGTCTTTAATGTTATTTAAAATTTCCTGGATTCGGCTTAGTTTCAGAGATAAACAACCTTTTTTCGAAATAAGTTTTTCGACGTAATTCGTCATAAAACTTCTTTTTGATTACAATGCTACCTCAATGTGTTCTAATATTACCAAACCTTTTGCTTGACAATAAAAAAATAAGAATAGACTTGACGAAACAACATGTCCCATAAAAAAATAATTAAAATAGATATTTTAACAAATTGTTGTCCTAATAAAAGTATTCAAAAATGTAAAAAGTATTCAAAAAGTCTAAAAAAAAATAAAAAATATTTTTTTTTTTGGTGGTATTTGACATTAGATCTCATAATATTTTTTGTTCATTTTGATGTCTAGAATGCATAGTTAAAATCTTTCGCAATGCTCGCGAGCACCGTGTATTATCTTGATAGAAATAAAAAAAATAGTAGACTTATAAAAAACCCTATGAGCTTTTCCAGGCCTCAGAGTCGTGTTCAGATATTTTTGGGCGCTCTAGACGCTACGATATGTCTGATGGCGACTGTAGGAATAAACCAGGACGCTTAGTCAAGTTGCCAATCGCTAACGCTTAGTAGCGTATCGTAATTTTCCCTCTCTGTCACTTTTACATATTAGTGTGACAAAGACAGTTAAGTAGCTGCCTTTTGTTTACGATTGACAACTAAGCGCTAGCGATTGGCAACTTGTCTAAGCACCCTGGGCAAGCTAAAGTGAGGAAAACATGCACATACGCACGCGACTTTTAAATCTGTTACTTTTGGTATTCCAACATATTTTCGCCGTGAACGTGGCAAATTATGTTGTTTAGTGTCAAATCCAAGGTTCGCCCAAGTCACGCGACGGAGATAAGAATCGACCTCTTCGTTCGAGAACTGCCACGAAATCATTGGAGTCATCAATTATTAGGGGTGCGGTGACATTTATCTGTGACGTCATGATTATGTTAATGCGTGTTCAATACCGAACGTGATCTGAAAGTTTCTCTTAGCTGGAGAAAAGGACCTGCCGCGAATTTTCAAAATTTGAGTCATCTGTCTCTGTCACTCAGATGAAGCCTTCCTTGGGATGATAAAGACAGAAGATCGATATTTGTGATAACCTACTGAAAACGAAAGACTAATAGTAAAACAGGTTATTCATATAATTTACGCCGAAAATTGTCATGTTTTCATACATAGTAGTATGACTGTATGAGACTCGTGGCAGTTATCTATGACGAAGCAGTTGTTTGATATTATAGCACGCTTTTTTCAACAATAATAACTGTACCTACCAAGATCGAAAAGCCTCACGTGTTTTTTTAGTCAATAATACCTAGATTGTATTTGAAAGTAACTTATCTAGATATAAATTAATGCCAACTAATTATTACATAGAACAAAGTCACTTCTCGCTTTCGGTCTGCCCATATCTTTAAAACTACCGAAGCTACAGATATTGTGTTTTTTAATAAGGCGATTCAAGATAAACGTTAGTTTATCAGCATTGTTTAATCGAACGATACTAGTTGTGAAAAAAAACAGGAACTCTTGAGAAACTAGGAAACCATACGACTAAAAATGATTACTTTCCTTACATTTACATGGATTCATTTACCCATATACAGGGTGTCCCACGGCGATGCCACATGGAGGGAAAGTACCTTAAATATCATAGATAGCGTATTTTGCTGAAAGAAGACTTTATTTTATTTTTAAAATGTAATAATTCTGCATTCAAAGTCTTTCAAAAAAATACATGCTTCACCCGGAAATCGAACCGACTACAATTTTTTTTATAATTTTGAACCAAACTTTTTTGGTTATTCTTTAAGTTTTAGATACTATGTTTCTTAAGGAAAATTGTTATTTTTTATCCATTCTTTCGAATGACAGAATAAAATTACGAAAATTTTTTTTTTTTTTTTAAAGTAGGTTCGATGCCTAGAAAAAGCAATTTTTTTTTTTGGATTTTTTGAATGCAGTATTATTTAATTGTCAAAATAAAATAAAGTCTTCTTTCAGCAAAATACGCTATCTATGATATTTAAGGTACTTTCCCTCCATGTGGCATCGCCGTGGGACGCCCTGTATAATAGTTTTATTTCGCTATCGAACATCCGCGCGTTTCCGTCGATATTCCCGGAACTCAGACTGTCGATTATTTCCTGTCGCCAAAGTGACTGGCGGCAATGCGACTGTACAGTCGAGCTCATAAATATGGACACATTTCTGCAACTTAATCCATTGAACTAAGGTGTAAAACTGTGTATATATTGATGAATACGACTGTGCCACCCGACACTTGAAGTGACAGGCAATGCTGACAGTACCTCCGTAGGCGGAAAGGACTATGTAGCTAAGTGTCAATCCGTGGAAAATAATGGTTTTGTTGGAAAAAATTTGGAGGTTCTTGTCGATTTCAATAAAAGTAGGTATGACTATTATTGACTAGGTATGTCGCTATAGTTTAACAGGTTATTCGTATGAGAGGCAAGTCAAGTAAGTTGGTAAGTTTTGAAAATATTTTATAAAAAAATAAATACTTAGGAAATAAGCACTATGTGAACATTTGATATAGTATAGATATATATTATTTAACAATACAAGGTGACATTTTAATGTTTGTTATCCGTTTAAGGGCATGTTCATTATTGTTTTCCAATTAGGTAAAAGAGAAGAATTTTTGTTTCACGTGATAAAAAATCTATTGGGCAGGTCTTTAAAATTAGTTGATGCTCCATGTAAAATCAATATTTTTTGGGAGAAAATAAATATCTTCCGCCTTTTTCCAAACCGTAAGATGATACTGAACATTGCCTTTAAACGGTTAACAACCATTAAAAACGTCACAACATTATAGCGACTACAGTTTGGTGTCTTCTTATAAATATGTATTATTCTTATGAATATTATATGAGCAAAAGTTCAAGAGCATTTCTTTCAGTCAATTCTAAAATAAACTCGTATCTATCAATAATACGCTACTTTTAAATTGAAACAAATATAAAATGCACTACGACCAATTGATAAAACAAAATGCAAAGTGCACAAATCATGAATTTGCACCATTTATAACAGCTTGCCCCAACTAAACGTGCACGATGCAGATTCATGTTTGGCGCAGTGTCCTGTGGGATTTCCCGTCGTTGAACCGTCGAGTGGTTAAGCAAATCTAATCTTAAAGTATAAGGGTTGTACACAAATACATCCCCCTTTGGTAAAATCGACAAAAGCCAGGGATATCACCGCCCGGCACTGCCCTTGACAATAGCTATTGATTTTGAGGGCCAAATTTAGCGACGAAAATAACTTGCCTGTATTACAAATTCTAAGATTCTTGTATAGGTATTTATCGATAAACATTATCCTTTGTTTTGAATTAATAATGAGCGGTTGGAAATTTGGCGCCATTTATTACGATAATTATGTCAATAATTATGACAATTTAATTAAAATAATATATGGTTGAATAATTTTTTTTAGTACAGAAGCCTTTTTCGGAAGGCCATCTGAACTAAAAAACGTCGTACGAGACACGTGCAAAAACGAAATTCGTAACTCGTGTCGATTTAAAACACTCCCTGTCGGTCGTGTTTTAAAACATCGCCACTCGATTCGAATTACATGTTTTTCGCACTTGTGTCGTAATGTACTATTTTCTATCTGTTATTGCCTTACAGACAGAACTTTAATTTTTCTGGAGTTAATAAGCCCTCCTTAATGGGCCACTTTCAAATATGGACTACATGTGTATTTGCATAATTTAAGTAGCATAACTTAGCAGAAAACTACGTGGTGACCGTAACCATGGCAATAACAGACAGAAAAAAAAATATTTGCCCGTATCTTAAATGCCAAGATAATAATAATAGCCACAGGACTAGCATATGCAACGTGTTCAGACGTCTGTAGGATGTAACTTAATCCTCAAGTAAAGTGTATTTTACCTTTGGATACTTATATTAAATTTTCACACCAATTTCTAGAACTATTTATTGTATAACAACTGTTGTGCCAATACCACTCCCTATACTCTTACGCCTCCCTAACAGCAATTTTACCATACTTAGGTACTAAATCGTTCCTAAAACTTCAAATCTTGTCAGTTCATTGAAATTTTTGCCTTATTCCATGAAAAACAAAGTAAAATGTAGTAAGTATGTTTGACATGTAGGGTACTTTACAAACGCCCACACTGTTATAAAGTAACTGAGGGTTCATAGCCCTTATTACAATAAAAATACGGTTCATAGTTAGTCAACTGCGTCGTCACTGGTAGGGTATCGCAAGGGAGGTTATAAGCTGACAGGGCTGCCACAATAGTTTTCAAGAGCACTCGACGGGCAAAGCTGCAAGCCTTGCACTCAGATTGAGAGCGCTATTTTTATTTCAACGCGACCGGGTGAAAAGTAGTGATTAGTTTCACTAAAAGTAGGAAATATTCTTTAGAGGTGCTTATAATTTATATATTTATTAAACTGCCTGACTTGCATGATAGGTACTCATCGTTAATAAAGGCCATATCGTCGGTTGACAAGCAAAACTCACTAAGTAACAAATCCTACTTCAAATAAAGCTCGTATCTCCGTTCTGATTTAATACTGACATGAGAGGTTGCTAAGAGTAGTGACAGTTTTTATAGTGAGTTTTGCTTGTCAGCCAACGATATCTTCCTCTAATTATAACTATTCGCGCAAGACAGCGAAATAGGCCGTTTTTTAAACTTAGTAGAAAAAAAACATACTGATTCCCGCGACTGCCACATCTAACATCAAATATATACTTGTAGTATAAAAACACGAGTTTATGAGGTTAATTAAATACCGAAGTTCTTGAGCAGGCTGTCTTAAGTACTTTGAATGAACCGCTGTTTTTTCAGCGGCTGCAAATTGTCTGGCTCATATTATGAGCCTGTTTATTCTAAAGGCCTCTTTCACCAACCCCTAATAAAAATATAGGTATATCGCAGATAAATATTAGCTGTCTGTTTCTTTTATATGCCTGGGGAAAATGTAAGTGATAAATTGATAATTTTATCAGACGAAAACTAAGATTCTAACCAGCTTATTCATAAACGTCTTCGAAAGCCGCTAAGTTCTGTTTGTCCCTTTCGGTCCTATCAATATGTATATAAGATCATCAGGGACACCAATGCTTAGCGGCTTGCCAAGTTAAGTGACGTTTATGAATAGGGGGGTAAGGCTATGAGCTGAAGTGCTCCGGTGTCTTGGATAGCGTTGAAAATGTCGGAAAAAATGAAATCGTTTTTTTTCGGGAATATATGAAAATTTAGTTTTTTTCCGTTTTTTTTGGGTTTTTACAGAAATAATCAATGTCACTGTCACTGTCACTGTCACTCCTTGCCATCTGTTTCAATCGATTTTTCCTCGGTGACATCGCGTTCTCCTGGTATAAGTGAAAATTATACCTAATTCTCCTTGGTTTAGAGTTGAAAATTAAAATGGAAAATTTCATTATTTTTTTCGAAAAAATCCGGAAAAAAACAAGCTGTTTGGAAAGAAACGGGATTTAATCCGGAAATTTTCAACGCTAGTCTTGGAAAAAAGAGTACGTACATTGATCATGTTCTTGGCCCGCTCTATCGCCTTGGAGTCCTCCTTCTCTGGGCTGAGCCGACATACCCGGGCGCGCCAATCGTTGGCGCCCGCTGCTTGTAGAGCGGCCAGCCTGCAAGTAAAGTAAATAAACATAAATAAATAGTCACCCAAAGAGCTATGGAGAGGGCTATTCAAGGAGTCTCTCTGCGAGATCGTATTAGAAATGAGAGCATCCGCAGAAGAACCTAAGTAACCGATATAGCTCTCCGAATCGCTAAACGGAAATGGCAGTGCGCGGGGTGCATTATACGTAGAACCTATGGCCGTTGCGGCGGAGATGTTCTCAAATGGCAGCCACGTACCGGAAGGCGCAGCGTGGAGAGGCCCTCCACTAGATGGACTGATGACCTGGTGAAGGTTGCGGGAGTGTGGCAATCTTTGGGGGAATCGATCAAAAGCAGTCATTGTGGCCGAAAAATGGCTGGAAGAGATGACACACGCTTATCTCAGCCTCAATCTAAGCATCGGTTGTATTATAATCGCTAGAAGTCGATTGTATATACTGATTTATCCACAGACTCGCTTTACGTAACTGTGGTTACATGTTGTAACTCTTATTTTACATAGCAATAGAATTTATCACACTAATCAAAGCGTAGGAGAGGATATACAAAGATAACAAATAGAAAGAAACAACCATAAAGCAGGAACAAATATCCGTGCCCATGAGACCGATGAATAGATATATTATATAGAAAACCATAATTATGAAGTTACAGACGAACGCTCATACTTATCCACATTGTGGGTGCAAAAAATCTTAGGTAGGTACTTAAGTATGTAGCTGGAAATTTGGTGTATCAATATTACCACGCTTATTTCCAAATATATTATTAATAATAATCCTTTATCTAGGTATACTAGCAACAGACAACAAAGGGTCTTTACCTGACCTTTACCCGACTGGGCTTTATCAGCTCATTAGTAATCTTCTTCCTTAATTGTTTCGAAGTTAAACGGAGTACAAGTACTTGAAGTGTTATCATAAAGCTTTGTTATCTATCAAGGTAGAAAGTTTAGTTCAGTGGAATGTTTACATTGAATAAGCTTTATGGCTAGTTAGGGGTATTCCTTGTTGGGTATTACCCCATTCCCACGAGGTATCTAATAAAGCGCAAAGTATAAACTTCGATACCACGTATATTTAACGACAACGGAACTTAATCGCGTCATCATAATGCTGTCATTATAATTTACAATGAATATCATAATGTATCCTATTTGTTGACTAGTACGATAACCTCATAGAGATACGGGAACGGTAGGGAAGAGATCGCAATAATTAAATACTGGCTGCCGACGGAGGAACGTTTGCAGATTTACCTGTTTTGTCACAGTTGTGTATCTAATTAGTCTAATTGCTAGGTTATTTTCCAAAAGGGATAAACAAGCTATTTATGCTTTACAACGTATGTAATTGACTAGTCCACAAATATAACTCATAATTAAGTAATCCCCATCTACTTTTAAGTTTTGTCCAAAATTTTTAGACTCTTCCGTCGTAACTGTAAATGGACAACCACCCATGACAACTAACAAAATATTTATAAGAACATGTGATATAACCAGCGTCGTCAATTATACACCTGTCCATTGCTGTCGCCACTACAAAAATTGAACAATTTCATATCACGTGACCGTCATTGACAGGGGCTACTATAGGCTCCTGAACGTTATCGGCCATGGTAACTGCAGTACCTCTCCTTCTCTTGATTTCTTCACTACAGAGTACGTAGCCATGTCAATAGCTAACGCTCTATTGAGCGTAGCGTAGTATTCTCCCTCTATTACTCTTTCCTAAGAGATGCGTTTCGTTGGCGACTGAGAGTTTGCGATTAACATCTGGCTACGCACCTTGGTGCAATAAAATACCATTAACATAGTTAAAACTGATCACCGCTGTTAGGTTTTAGCTCGTTCCTTTTATTGCAATTCTGTACGAACAGCAACCCTTTTAACTGAACATCGGTAGACCTTATTACAAAAGGCATAAGGTTTACCTGTGCTAACAGTGTGAGTACATACCTTTCGGCGATAGTCCCACCCCGGTGCGGCATCTCGGCGTGCGTGGCGCTCCGCTGCACGCCTCCGCCGAGCCTGCAAGCAAACAACAATAACAATAAGCATTGTTTATTGTATGTCTGTATTTTAGCCTATGTATATATATGTCCCACTGATGAGCACGGGCCTCCTTTTATATATGAGTGGAATTGGGCTAAAGTCCCCACGCTGGCCCAAAGCAGATTGGGAACTTCAAATACATCATTGCTTCTCGGGTGTATTCAGGTTTCCTCACGATGTTTTCCATCACTGGGAGCTTATGGCAAATATCAATTGACATTCCGTACATAAGTTTCGAAAAGACTCATTGGTACGAGCCAGGATTTGAACTCACGACCTCTGAAAGTCTAACGTCTGAAGTAATCTGAACCACTGGCCATTACCGCTCCTTGTAAACTTACCTATGTACGAAATATCATTTGATATTTACAAGTACTTTACGGTGAAGGAAAACGTCGGGAAGAAACCTGTATACATCTGCGAAGAAATTCAAGGGTGTATGTGAATTGTGAAGTCCCCAACAAGTACTGTGGGCCAGCGTTAGGGCCACGCAAAATACGCACGTTTGTTGTTGAATTGCGGAAAAATGGCCAGAATACAATACAATATAAAGTATCAAACATGACACATGTAACATTCGGAACTATAGCAAACTAAAATAAATTGTATGATCATTCGTGATCAATAGTCATAGATGGAGTTACATTTTCGCGTGGTGTGTTTAAATTTAAAAGCACACTTTGTTAATAAATAAATGTTTCTATCTGTTCTACGAAAAAGATACATTTAAGAAATAAGTTCCTGATTGGATAAAAATACCAGAGGAAATTACTATTGTATTAATACGTGTACTGAAAACTTCTTTTGCGTATAATTCATTAATCAGTAACAAGATATCACTGTCTGGAAGCAAAATCAAGTCCTAAATTAAATGTAGGCAGTGCATAAAATTATTAATTTCATGTAGTAGATATGTGAACACGTGAGCAAAATACATTATAAAATTCTTATTTCATACTGTACTTTGCTCGCGTTTACATACAGTAACCTCATTAGGTTACTACAAAAATGTTTTAAACAGGAAAACTATCCCTTAGCTGAAAGAAATAAAACACCAGTAAATTTACCTCAAATGCTCGAATTTATCTTTCAAAGACTTAAAATTATAAAGTCTGTCCTCCATTGAACGCACTGATATCATGACCTCCATTATATATATCTAAAACACACTTGTAAACACTAGAAACATTTGATTGAAAGTGTAAACAAAAATAGGAAATGGGAGTCGTCTGGTTGCTCCGAACACTGTGTTGACAATGACAGAATGACAGATTGTGACAGTCGGTATAGAATGCGTTCGGTTCTGTATACGCTGATAACAGCAGTAAAGAGGTCGGGCTATTATCCTGTTAGGTAATAATAGGTAAATATTTGTTATTGTGGTAGCTGGTGAATTGCAGGAATAGGTAGTGTTATTTATTTATTTGACACTATTGGTAAAATAGCATGTTATTGTATCTAATTACTTTTTGTGTTTGTTAAAGGCGAAATTACTTGCTTTACAAATATGTTTGGAAATATATGAAATGCTTTGGATTTTGTTAATAATTAGACACCTACACAGGTTTATAATTAACGTTTAGACATTTTACAGTAGATAGTGTTATAAATTTATCAACAAATACAATTGAAAGTCGAACGTGTATCCTAGGGTGCCTGCCGAGATTTTCATCGTTTGTTTGGTAATACTTACTGAACTAAACAATAAAATTAAAAACCTACCTACTCTGGTATAAAGATACTTTATAAACCCATAGTCTCATCACTTTTATCATAAAGCAAAAGAGCCACAACATAATGGGCATCATGTTTTCATTATTAGTAGTTTCAGTAAACGGCCATAAGTACATCGGTTATTGGGAAAGAGACAAATATTGCATAAATGTCAATAAGCTAAAGAGTGACAACGCTCTATGAAGCCGAGTCGCTTTCTCAAGAACCGATGTGCAGCTTGCAGCCTCCGGGCGTCAAATGTTGTAAGTTGAAGTGAACAAAAACATGAATAATGCCTCCTGTATATTAATTGCAACAACACAAAAAAATATGAATACTCAAGGGCCTGAGACATATTTAAAATCATAGGCAAGTAACAACTTCAGTACAAAATCTGACACGCTCGGCCGCCATACAAATGAATGAACTTGTTTCTTCTATCCAAATCTAATTCTGTGGTACGACTTAAACCGGGATATTTACCATGTATATTGAAATTATTGAGCACCCGGAAATTATTCGTCACTGTTGCAAATGTCATCTTCACGGAGTTTGCAACAGGGCCGAAACGTCGGGCGCTCAATAATTTTAATTTGTATGGTAAAAATCCCGTTTTAAGTCATACTAATAATGTAAAGGAACATGTTAGCTTAAAGACTTATAACATGTTTTCAATAAATGATGTATCTAAAACACAACGATGACCCCAAATGGAGAAATTTGTAACAAATTTATTCGAATAATATATCAGAATCATTTTCTATGATGCCAACTTACGTGATTGTATTATAAATAATGTAGATTTTACATTATATCAAAAAAAATAAGAATCTAATTTCCACAAATAAAAAAAAACTGACTTCGACCGATTTCTCCGAAATACTATCCCATTACCCCGACTTGGTGCCAACGGGAACCTCTGGAACATCCTCCTTTTGTGAAGTCGGTTAAAAATAATTTGATTTATTCCACAAAAACTTATGTACTTAACTGACTTACCTACACTTAAGTATTTATGTCAGGTAAATACAAAGCGAGTGCTTAAATATTAAGCTTTTTTAACCCTATATTTTCATAAATAAAATTATTTATTATATATAAAACTATATAACCAAAAAGACAAGGATAATTTACGTAAATGTAAATAACCAGACTAGAGCTACGCACGGTATTTTCTAATAGTCCTTCTAAAATATTAAGCTCAATGATCAAATCAAATTGAAAACAGCATCTTTAACATGATGTTTTATTAATAGGGGTTCGAGGTCACTGACCTTCTATTCAAAAAATCGTCCAACTAGATTTCTATCTATTATTCAGAAAATAATTGTACCAACAAAGGTAAAGAAATAAAAGCAGTAGCTACTAGACGAAACGAATTTTCCCATAATCCGAAAATAAAATCTCAGCTGTCCTCATTTAAACTTAAAGAACATACTAAATAATTATCTCTACAAGGAAGCATTCGCTCAAAAACGTACAATACGAACCGGCCGTCGAAAACAAGTGAAGGCTGTGAAGGCTGTCAAGGTATACGAGCGCGCCCACCGGAGGCAGCGGCGCGACTGTAGGGCGGGCGGCAAACCGGGCCGCTACCAGCGGCTCGCGATCGAGTTGCGAGCGAGGTCGCGGTGAGATCGAGGGCGATCGTGAGTTTCGTTTTTGGTGTGTCGATGAAGAACTATATCAATTTATGAAATTAAACTATTTAAACGAATTTTAATATTAATTTAATTTACTATATCCCGACATATCGAACATTTTAAAGGGGTTAATATACGCAGGGTTAATATATCGGTTTAAATAGTTTTATTTCATTAGTAACGACGAAAATATTATTATCCATTTAGTTTTGAATTTTTTGGGGTACCAGAGTGGGAGATTTATTTTCAATCAATAAATTGGTAAGTATATAATCACCAAATTAAAAATTTAAAAAACCGACTTCAACCGATTTCTCAAAGATCCCCGATTTGTTTCCATCATTGGTTTCCTCAAATCCTACTTTCTGAATGCAAATTCTTGTAAATGAATGAAAATTACCAAAAGCGCCATACATGTACCTATAACATTTGAAGAGATCCCTCGATTTCTCCAGGATCCCATCATCAGACCCCAACTTGGTGCCAATGGGACCATCTCGGGGTAATATACGTTCGATTACAAAAAGAAATTTTAGAATCGGTTCACTATTCTCGGAGATATCAGGTAACATACATACAACAAAAAAAAAAAAATTCAGTCGAATTGAGAACCTCCTCCTTTTTTTGAAGTCGGTTAAAAATTAAGTTACAAAACTATGTTAAAGGACCCCGTGCCTAAAGTAGGGTCTCGAAAACCGTGGTAGCACTCATAGAGACTTTTGTTCAGAGCACTGACGTCTACAACATATCGAAATCCCAGCCCATTTAACCGAAACCACATTTTCCATACTTTAGGCACGAGGTCCTTTTATATCTCTGATCTAAAATCGTTACCCGTAAGAACCCGTAAGTCAGGACCTAACTTCTTTGTCGATCGAACTGAATAAGTAAATACCGAAAAACGTTATGAACATTATTTTACAAACCACATTAGGTACTAACTCTGAGATATCGTAGAAAAAAGACAAATCTGAAGAAAAAGTTCGTCCTTGTATAGGTTCTTTTAGAAATTCGCAGGAAACACTAAAGTTTCAGCGAAAACTTATGGTTCGGTATGAATGCACCATCCGCCTTAAATGCGGAAAACCTACCTCACAGCTTTTACAGCCTTCTATGTATCCAAACCTCGTATTTTGACACCGTTTTCTCCTCAAAAATCTGCTTTGTTGTTTTTAAATACGGTTTATTTTACAGTGGATTTAAATATGACGTTTCAAAAGTAAAATATATGCAATTATCACACCTTGCAACCTAAATGGTCGCGCACCGTGCGGTTTCAGAGGAACTTCCTCCCGCGGACGGTCCGTCTGTGGAATGAGCTCCCTGCCGAGGTTTTCCCGTTGGACTACAGTATGGGGTTCTTCAAAAGAGGAGTGTACAAGTTCTTATTGGGTCGGCAACGCGCATGTGACACCCCTGGGGTTGCAAGCGCCCATAGGCTACGGTGACTGCTTTCCATCAGGCGGGCCGTATGCTTGATTGCCACCGACGTGGTATAAAAAAAAAAAAAAATTAATCGTAATCCGACTCTCAGTATTGTGTTTCGGTAGTAAGTTTTATTACACGGCTCGCGTTACAGGATGTAATTGTCAGGAAGTGTCTGAATTAAATGAAGTGCCACTGGTCCTCATGATAGTTTTAATTTAAAGTGTCATTTAAAACCGCTAACGGTTTTGTGCCTTATTTAATAATTCTTCTACTGAATTGATAGTAGCGCTTTTATTGTCTATCGTAGCGGATAAGACACCTATCACATTCTAATTAATCGAATACAACAGAAAAAACAAAAACTCAACCATCATAACCCCACTGTGATACGGACCAAGGTATCACGCTTTTAAAACTCGTAGGACGCAAGCGATAAAAATTCTAGGTACATTTTCAAGACAAATCACTTCACGCAAGCTTAACAAAATTGAACTATCAAACTCAATTAGTTTTGGACTTTGATCCTTCACTAAACTAGACATTTAATCAGAGCCATCAAACTTGCAATAAGGGTGAACTAACGTTTCCCAAACACTAACAACTAACAAGCCAAGTTGAGTACACTCAGACTGCGTTGACGGCAAACAAAGGGTCCGTTAACACAACATAAATTCGAGTGACTGTCGAAGACTGGTAAAAATGTGGAGAACGGTACAGATAATTCAACATTCAGTGGCAAGACGTCTATATATTTTCTTTCCAGACAGCTTGTCTCGGTATAAAACGCACTTCGCTTACAGATTTAAAGGAGGAAAAAGTAAAGCCAAATCAGAACAGACTTGCGAAAAGATCACTAAAGTATGTATGATATATACCGCTAGTGAGTTTAGAGATGTTTTTATATGTAGATATAAGGAAACTAAAGGATATAAGCAACGAGAATAAAGTTGCTAACGACCAAAAACGTGCAGACGTAATTGCTTGTACATTTTAGTTCAGGTTTGGAATAATGCATTATGTTTTCTGCATTTGGGAGCACCTGAGATAATAAAGACAACAAAGGAGATAATAAAGAAATAAATATTTAGTCATGATGTTTAGATACAAGAGTAACCAACTCTTGTACAGTCAACTGCAAAAATAAGTGTCGAAAGAATCCGCTCATAAATATGTTACGGCGTTCTTATTACACAGAAGTAGAGTGCACTGGGACATATTTTTGAACATTTTTGTGTACACTTTATTTTGTTTTTGACTGTACCTACCTACTTTTGTAGGTAGGTACAACCTACTTTTGTACCTAGTTTTGTAAGTAGGTACTATTTAATCTTAAATTTTCTACGATTTGTGTTATTTTAATTGTATGTTTTACTATTATCGTTTATGACAGTGGTAAAACATTTTACTTCAGTTATAGTATAAAAGAAGTACCTGCATAGCAAGCGAAATTTTCCCAGTCGTGTCTATATTTTCTTTAAAAATAGGTTCCCTAAGTGTAATAAAGCTTGAATTACAGAAAATTGTATACATATACAACTCAGTTAACCGCAAATCAATTGTCACAGCAAACTCTTTCAAACTAAAAGTGGTAATATCATCACCACATTTATTACACATAGCAAACACTTATTGCACTGAGAGAAGGTACACTAAAACGTAATTTCACACTTATATTTTTGCACTTAACTGTACTGCCAGGAATTCTGTCCATTATTTCCGAAAAGGCATACCATTCTCCCAGAGTTTACACATCACCGGCTTGTACACTGCACGCCATTGTCGACAAACAAAGAGCGAGCTCAACACCCGCTAAGCGTCGCTGACTGTACGATGGCACGATATTAAAAATAACAATAAAATACAGTAGATGTTTAATTTTAAATACAGAACACGCATTTTTGTTCACTTTTTGCCCGAATTCATGCGATTACTATTTATATTTACAAATCTTTCTGAATATTTTTAGGGCAATAGCACCAGGCTGCTAGTAAAAATAATAATTAAAGTAATTTCAGAATCGTCATAATTATATCAACACAATTACTAAATAAATCTCCTTATCTATGCATAAATTGGCCATAATTTAGTTGATAGAATGATTACTAACTAATAAAAGGCTAAAACTCTTTCAGGTAGTTCCCCTGCACTGTGCCGATCATAAACGCAGAAATCAATAATTTGACATACATAAATACTTCAATACCTACTACAAACACAACCACAGTAAATAAATAAAAACCGACGAACGACGCAACGCAGCAAATGCAAAAAGCAAAGTAATAAATGATTCCCGACATTGAAAATAGCATGCGCATTATCAATAAAGGATTGCAGGTACGCTATCAATATAATATTTATTCCTCTTGGAAGTATTTTCGTACGCCAACATAAATAAAAGTCAGAGATCAGATACCTAACATGTACTACGACGTTTATTTAGTCTTTATTAGCACTATAGCAACACACAAAACACTTACAGTATAAAAATGAAAGATACAATATTGGTGATGGAAAATCTGAAACCGTAAGTGACCGAGTATCAATCTGAAGGTATTTTCCAGTCACTAGGCGTAAGTCAACGTAAAAATTGTAAAAAAATTGGCCGTCATTCGATTTGTGCAATAAAAATACTAAGAATAAGAAAGCCTGACTTTATACTTGTCACCTGCGACGTAACGAAGAAAATATAAAAATAGGATTACTGCATTTTTTAATGCTATTTAGCATATTTCTCATATTTTTTTTATTTCATTCCAATCCCAGAGAGCTTTGCATCTACACGGTGGTCATAAACATCTGTCTAACAAGTTTATACCAGTTTATATACACCTTAGACTCGCCAGTACTATTGTAGACAGAGACACCCCTGCACAGAACACACACAAACTCTTTCCTCCGTCCGTGCGGAAATGGCTGAATTTCCACACACACACACACACACACACACAGGCAGAGCGCAGGACACCGCCTGTCTGGCGATGCCTGGAGGCTAAGCTAATGTGCTTAATGAATTGTGTCCAGTTGGTTAACTTTAATCGGCGTTTAACGATAATGAGGGTCAATGAACTTTACGCTTCCTCATACCATGCAGTTGACATATTTTTTACCGATAATTAACAAAGTGATTAAGTGTAAGTACTCTAATCTATATAATATTCTAAAGACGACTTAATTATTTTGCAAAATCATATTCACTCATGGCAAGATCTTGTTTTTTATTTACTAGGACTAGTAGCTACTGTATATCGGCCGGATTGATTACGATGACTAATCATTAGATTAGCAATGCATGTAGTACTACTACACAACGTACCTAAAATCCATGGATCGTTACCGGTACGTAGGATGCCCTGAAAATTTCGGGAATTTAATACTTAGAAACGTATATTTGACATGTTATACCTCTTTCTTACAAGCATAGTCTCATTATTCGAAAACACTGGCCACTTAGAAAAAAAAAACAATGTCCGATTTTCAATTGTTTTTTAAAGTCGTTGAGTCGCTGGTGAAAATGGAGCTGTCCCGCGAAAGTTTTAGAGCAATGATTTATTATGACTTTAAAAGTGGATTAACACAACAACAATGTGGAGACCGATTAACTATTGCTTTTAGTAGTGAAGCACCTTCAAAGACGACCATATACAGGTGGTATTCGGAATTCCAACGTGGCCGTGTGTCTCTTGCGGATGACGTACGTGAGGGTCGACCGAAAACGGCCGTTACCGATCAAAACATCGATGTTTATTTTTATTTTATTTTTTTATTTATGTTATGTTGTTCGCCAACTGATAAAGGAAGATAGGCATGTTACATATCGGGAGATTCAGGAGACTTTAGGCATTGGAATGAGTCAGGTACAAGTTATTTTACAACAAGAGTTGGGCGTGCGGAAGTTATTTTCCCGGTGGATTCCTCACTTGTTATCTGACGACCAGAAAACGGTACGTGTCAATTGGTGCCGCAAAACTTTAAAAAGATTTAATGGAGGAAGCTCAAATGCCGTTTTTAGTATTGTGTCAGGTGACGAATCATGGATTTACGCATATGAGCCTGAATCGAAAAACCAATCTCGAGTTTGGGTTTACGAAGACGAACCGAAGCCGACAAAAGTTGTTCGTTCTCGCAGCACGATCAAAAAAATGGTAGCCACGTTTGTCTCCAAATCGGGTCACGTGGCGACTATCGCTCTTGAAGATCGAAGAACTGTCAATGCCGATTGGTATATAGGCGTTTGTTTACCGATTGTTTTTGCTGAACTGCGAGAAACTAACCCTAACCGCCGTATTATACTACACCATGATAATGCCAGCCCTCACACCGCTCAGAAAACAGACGACTATCTGAAGGGCGAAAACGTCGAATTACTGGACCATCCTCCGTACAGCCCCGACCTAAGTCCCAACGATTTTTTTACTTTCCCGAAAATAAAGAATCGGTTGCGTGGTCAGCGTTTTCAGACCGCGGAAGAAGCAGTCGACGTTTATAAAATGGCCATTTTGTCAACCCCCACTTCAGACTTCAATAACTGTTTTAAAAACTGGTTTCAGAGAATGAAAAAGTGTATTAAACACAAAGGAGAATACTTTGAAAAACAATAAAAGTACTTTTATTTCATTAAAATGCGTATTTTTTCCGATTCCCGAAACTTTCAGGGCAACCTACGTATAACTAAAAATCGAAACATTGACCAGCATTCCCGAATTTAATTCATTTTATAGAATGGTATTTAGGTAAGGACAATAACGAGATTAATGAATTATAGTGTTCTCAATAAAATTCTTACTCGTAAATCACGTTCAAATTCAAGACTGTGAAATTAAATAACGATATTTTTGTTTAAAATAATACTGATTTAAGATCCCTGCCCAAATCAACAATCTCAGGTTCATCTACTTTACGAAATAAGTATCAGATGTTGCTATGATTAACAAAATATGCCGAAGTGAATATACAAGCAACGTAAAGCTCGTATTTCCGGCATTTTGTCCCAAATCGATTTAGTGTAATTAATATGCACGGGGACTCATCTGCGTCGACTCAGGTGTTGTAAATTGAGTTAGACAAAATGACGTTGAGTAAAGAAAACGCTGGTTGAATTGTTAGTAGATGGGAGTTTAATAATGCATACAGTTTACTATAATAGTATAGTATTTTTGTTCCGATGTCACCTAGAGGGAAAAGCTACGCTGGCATCCAAAAAGCTCGGGGTGCTCAATAAAGCGAGGGGATACTTTACTCCGGGGCAAAGACTTCTGTTATATAAGTCGCAAGTCAGACTCCATATGGAGTATTGCTGTCACCTCTGGGCAGGAGCACCTGTATACCAGCTTGCACCCTTTGACTCGGTTCAGAGACGAGCTGTCCGAATAGTCGACGATCCCAGACTCACAGGCGGTATTGAACCCTTAAGTCTAAGGAGAGACTTCGCCTCCTTATGTGTGTTCTATCGTCTGTACAATGGGTTGTGCTCTGAAGAACTGTTCGACATGATGCCAACGTCCACTTTTCATCATCGCACCGCTCGCCACCGACTGGGCGCTCATTCTCACACCTTGCAACCTAAATGGTCGCGCACCGTGCGGTTTCAGAGGAACTTCCTCCCGCGGACGGTCCGTCTGTGGAATGAGCTCCCTGCCGAGGTTTTCCCGTTGGACTACAGTATGGGGTTCTTCAAAAGAGGAGTGTACAAGTTCTTATTGAGTCGGCAACGCGCATGTGACACCCCTGGGGTTGCAAGCGCCCATAGGCTACGGTGACTGCTTTCCATCAGGCGGGCCGTATGCTTGTTTGCCACCGACGTGGTATAAAAAAAAAAAAAAAAGTATAGAGTATTAGTAGTAGGAAATAATGAGAGTATTTTTAAAGGGTAAAAGTTAATAAATCTGTTCAGCTTCGAAATGAAAACCCTCAACAGAAAACGATTATTTCGTAAACAGATTTAGTTACTCGTACAATCGACATAACTATTTCATAGAAAGGAAGAAAAAAAAACAAAATAAAGATTCGTGAAATAGAACTCTTCTTCAAATGCTTTAAGACAACTAGTTGTACGTCCTACTCTCAGCAGATTTATTAGTAGAAAAATAATGAATCTAGGCACTGCTTACAAAGCCCGCCACGAACAGTTTTCAATGAATCCTCATCGAATTTATCGTGCCATGTGCCGACAGTCGTAAATCTAACACGGAGCCGTTGCGACCAGTTTCGATATCGCCGCCGGAAATCCGTGCAGTTTGCCCGTATTTCAGTACCCTTACCAATTTCCCTTAGGATTATTCAGAATTCAATCTATAATATTGTATGTCTAGGTGTCAGAGTCCGCTCACTGTCTGCCATCTATATACCTCTTTATTGCGCCACTCTCTTCGGTCACATCATCAGCCTATCTCAGTCCACTGCTGGACGTAGGCCTCTCCAATTAACTATGCGTATAGACGCATTAGGAGGTAAATGCCGATAATCGCCACGCTGAGCAAGCGGATTGGCGATCGCATTAATGTGCCAACTATTAATACTATAATTACGACAGTGACACTTCAATCCTTCACTGCGGGAAGAGTTGAGGTGGTGACAAACGTATTCTTACATTTCTTACTGCCATCACACGGTCTCGTAGGACATGTCATATGCTATCATCCATTGCTTATTAGTTTCCGATTGGCAGATATCAGTAGTAACATCATCAACACCATCTAGTAGTAGCAGGAGAGAATTTCTCGCCAAGTACCCGCCCATCATCATTTTAACTGCGTAATCGGTTGTTTGCTGTCCTCTAGTTTTGTATGGTGCCGGATTTCAGTTGGGTGGCCTAATCTATGGCTTTTTCCCACTCACTGCGCTCATTTTATGGAACAGTCCCAAGTTTATGACCCATAAATGAGTTTACATTGGCCGTACTATCGATTGCGTAGAATCATTCAAAGAGCATAATCTACCGTAGACATTGGCACCGATTGGTGGGTTGACGCGGCCGTTACATTACAATACGTACGGTAATGAAAATTCATGGTAAGAACTAGCTAGTATTTCAGGCTTCCAACCGAGCTAGCTGGGCAAATACTGTATATTGATATTACGGTTACAGTTTCTTTATTCATTTCTCCTCCTAGGCTATACAGAGAAAAACTCTCAGGAAAACTCCTTTAAAATCACCACTACATTTTTTTTTTTTTTTTACCACGTCGGTGGCAAACAAGCACACGGCCCGCCTGATGGAAAGCAGTCACCGTAGCCTATGGGCGCCTGCAACCTCAGGGTGTCACATGCGCGTTGCCGACCCAATAAAAATAACGTTGGCACAACAAAGTGGCTCCACTCCACCTGATCGTAAGTGAAAAGTAGAGCCCAAATCGCGGCGGCAACGAACAGGAGACAATCAGTAACCTGTTAGTTGCCACCGCCTTGCTGGCCCGCTAGATGCTGGTAAATACACCGGCTGACCCCGAAACACGGCAAACACGAAGGTAAGTCATTTCACGGGCGTTTACACCGAATGTACGGTGGTAGCCAACCAGGCGGGTACTAGTAAAAATACCCTACCACCGGCTGAGAAGCTGGATACTCAGTATTTCCCTTAGTCGACTCCTACGACACCCACGGGAAGAGAGGGGCGGTGATTTTTGTATTCTTACTCCGTCACCGCACGAATACAACCGAACCCGAAATATAAAACCGACCGAAATATAAAATATAAGATTGATGAACCCTAGAAGCAGTATACCTATTTCCTGTTCCAGATTTACTAAGAATATTCATTATTCAATAATGAATGATTACTTTGGCAAACGAAATATTCAATGCAATATTTTTGCTCGATCACTCTTAAATATCCTATATCCTACTGTATTATTCAACAAAGCAATAAAGAAACAACAGGCGTTTTGTTGACTAATCCTCAAAATACACATCAATCATTTTTGATGAAAATATGCGATATAATGAATTCGTTGCTGTACGCAAATAATATTCAAATGTCGGTCGTTACCTACGGTCAATACTTGTATAACATAATTATAGTCTTCCTAAATCGCTTTCGATGACGGCGAACCTAAATGTTGTCTATTGTGAGCCCTGATGTGGCTGGCTAGGCCGAAATTCATTTTAAATACATGCGAGCAGAGCAGAGTTGGGCAAAAAGTAATATGATTACTCCTTTCGATTACTTTTGTATGTGTACTTTGTAATATTTATTACAAAGTACACATACAAATGTAATTTATAGAAGTAATCATATTACTTTTTGCCCAACTCTGGAGCAGAGCAATACAGTTGACCAGTAGGATTGTATGCGTAGGAGGGCTTAGGTATTTCTTACGGTCAATGTCTGCCCATTTAAGTGTTTAATGACGCGTGGTGACGGCAGTAAGAATACATTTGTCACCACCCCAACTATTCCTGCGGTTTCGTAAGAGTCGACTAAGGGATTGAAGTGTTACTGACCATTCATTTATGAAGGATTGATGATGGGCAAAAGCGTCTTAATAATGGACACATTACTGCGATGGCCAAGCCGCTTGCCCAGCGTGGCGATTATGGGCTTTACCTTCTGATGCGTTCACGCATAGTTAGTGGCAGAGGCCTACGTCCAGCATTGGACTGAGATAGTGTTTAGTGCGCAAACTTGATTAATCTTCATCTCTATATTTGAAACATTCGTATGTTTCGTCAAACTAAATAAAACATTTCCGAATTCCCCTCTCCCAATAGTAACTCAGCGTGAAGTTATTCGCCTGCATAGAGCAGGAGATTTACAAGCCTTTGCGCCGCTCAACGATAAGGGTTTTAATGAATATGAGAGTGAATCCCGGGGAAGTTCACGTTTAGTTTATGATGACAGTGCCTGCCAGTGTGAGTTATGGCAAAGAGAAAGAAAAATGTCACTGTATTTTGAAATCGATTGAAAACTGTTTGTTTTTATCTAAATAAATAACGACAACAACAAATATATTAGGGCCATTTCCCTTATAATACCAGTGTGACAGCAAAATGGGCCTCGTTACAATTAATCAATCACAAATGCCTACAATTGCTTTTATTTTTTTATTAGGAATGTGTATATAATGTATGTTTTCTTGATGTTTGGAGTCGGTCGGTCACCACGGGTGTAACATCACGTACGAAACGTGAATATAATTAATAAAAGTAAGTGTGTAAGATGAAGCCCTGATATTTCTTGATTAAAATGGAGTTTTAATAATAAAATATGAGTAACTGATGCATAATCAAACAATCATAGGATCCAATAAACGGCGTAGTCAGAGCATCGAGCGCATTGGCGTAATTGGATCAAATCGGTTATGGGTGCCATCTGATGCGTTCGGATCGTAAATTACAGAACCTTTTATTGATTTATATTGACCGGTATTGGCGGTTAAAGATGCAGTACCGATTGTAGGAAAAAACATAGAAGATTTGTTTGTAATACCAATGCCACGAATAAAAAAATATAAAACATTTTAACGTCATTTAGATACAATTATCCTAATCATGATACAGATTAGAATTCAATGCATTAAAATTATGTTATTGAAGATAATCTATGGAATGCTGATAGTATTGTTAAGTTTAGGAATTAATCAAGTACCTATTCATACAATGGAGAAGTTAATAAAGTTGTGCATTGGACAAGCCTTCAAGTGCAGATATCTAAGTTATCCTTCCAGCGACTGCTTTGTCTGGATTTATAAACAGCACAATATCTGAACTGTTGACAACCAAAACTCAGTAGATATAGTTGCCGATCTGAAATGTGCAAGTTAAACCAAAAACTCCTAAGAGCTTTACCTATTTCAATGAGTGTGTCCTTAAAATTAAATATATTTAATTTGCTAATTGCTTGATTTTGGTTCTCTGGTATATCATAGTCCGGCACCATTTTAAGCAAAAGTGTTTCATTCAAAATGAAAACATAATTGAGACGATAATTCTGTGGTCTTAGTGTCAAAGGGTTATACTCCCCGAAGCTTGTAAAAAAAGGGATAAGTTGAATACTAGTGCATAGCTGGTATGTACACCGTTTTCCAAAAAACGCGGCGAGTTATAACCTTTCTCATTTGAAAGATAAAAAGTTAAATAAATATAGCAGACTAACAATAGCATTTGACGTCTTTGACACATGTCGTGAAACACGTACGCAGACATATTTTTTCGTTAGTTAAAATATTACGAATATTGCGTTTATTATAATTTTAAACTTCAGGTTTATGGTTTTAAGTTTGTGATAAAATCAAAATTGTGTGATTAATGATTATGAAATAAATAAAGTTTACAGGTTTGTTTTTAGCTTTTTACGTTCAACTGAAGAATGGTGTATACCAAATAATCCGAAAGTATCATGATATGACTTAACATGTAAGTGACTCAGAATGCTAGTCGATTATAGCAATTGCATGCAACAAGCAATAAATGCATTAACGACATCGCAATGGAGACGTGATCATCGGCGGTGACACCCATTAATAACAATTGACTTACTTGACATCGCCTATCAGTCGTAATATAGCAGTATTGGTGTAACCAATGTGTTAATACTGTGCAACTGTCCGAGACGACCATAATGATAAAGCTATAATCTTCTGACTGCTGGATATAGGCCTCTCCTATTAGACATGCATATGGATTATGGACGCATTAGGAGATAATGCTTATAATCGCCACGCTGGGCAAACGGGTTGGCGATCGAAGTATTCACTATGATGAATCTGCTACCCATCAATGTTGTATAAAAGAATGGTCAATGATACTTCAATGCCTTAGTCCACCTTTACGACACCCACGGGAAGATTTGGAGTGGGGACAAAATATATGCCCGTGCAGATATATGTTATAAATATTAGATTATCAAAGTATGAAATGGGGACCAAAAGAATCTACAACTGGACAACAACAAATAGAACAGTATGAAAATACGTTGCTAATTCTTTCCCAGGGTTTCATTCTGTACGTAATAATGTCATTTTTGTGTAGTAATCAAAAGCGTACTAAAGACTAACTTAATAAAACCGAACACATTCTAAACCAAACCAATATAACCGAAATGTAACAAAAACAGTTTTTGCACGAACACAAATATTGCAATTCAAATGTCACGTTTAGAACCAGCTGTTATGCTTCAAAGATTAGCACAATGTCATGTCACCACGCGATATGAAAATATACTAACAAAATTAATGTTAGATATCGATTCGATAGTGATATTGAATATTGATATAATATATGATAAGCCGAGAGTACTACTAATTAACAAAGTTTGCTTTCTGACATGGTCTGACAATTATATTAAAATGGAATTACATTAAAAATAACATTTTGCTAACTGTAACTATATTCGGTATAAATATAAGTTTTCGGTATCAGCGTAATTCGTCCCTTTCGTTATTCGTTCATTTCTTATATCCGTCTCATTCTGTGTCCGTCACGCATTCTTTATTTGTCTCGATCGCTATATGTCCGTACCGTCTCAAGTCCAATTATGTAACATGTCTCTTTCTTTAGTACGGTCAAATCGTACATAATTTTACCCTAAACTCGCAAATCAAGTAGTATCGCTGCATTTTTGGTATGTTGTTTAGACACCATAGGACAGTATAAAACCATATTTTGCAAGCAAAAAAAAGTTGTGCTAGCTGGGTAGTACGTGAAAAACTGCGAAATTTACGGCCATTTTTTAGTTTCTGATTTTTATTTAAAAAACCTTACGTTTTTGATATCATATGTAAATAAACGTTTAAAGATGAATGAATTTGTAACAAGATGAGATAACAAGCATTACCGTAGGTCTTATAGTTTCAGAGATTCGAGACTTGAGAGTACCCCTTTTTGTAAACTAGATAAAATTTTGTGTTTTGCTAACGTTTTCGACTTAATATCGCCTCACCTAATTATGCTACGAAAAACATGCAATAGTGACCTTATAGCGCACTTAATATTCTTTAATTTAAGGGTAAAATTAGGTCAGTGAACTTTGTAGTTGAAAGTATAAACCCGAAATTCCAAAGGCAGGAGGCCCGCTATCTAAGTTTTTCATACAAATCGCAAGTCGAGTTGCAAAGCTGCAATTTTGGTATATTATAAAGGCCTTATAGATATATACGAAAATGCATATTAAAAGAAAAACAAAAAAATCATTTGGGCATAGGACGTTAGAAACGGAAAAAAATTCGCACTTTTTTTAGTTTTTGACGTTTAACTAAAAATCTATTATCTTTTTGATACTAATTGCTATAAAACTAAGAAAGAACATTAAATTTGAAAGGATTTGAGCTACGTTGCTTCACCGTAAGTTATATATATTTTGAGATACGACATTTCACAAAGTGCCCTTTCATCAAAACATAACCAAATTTTAGGTTACGTTAAAGCTATTCACTAAATATTGGCAAAACGTTCGCGCTAAGGGAAAAAAAGTAATTGTAGATAATAACAATATTAAATTTGAAACAAATTGAGCCGATAACAATTACTGTAAGTCTTATAGTTGGGGGTATGCGAGGCTTCAAAACATGCACTTATTTTCTTAACTTAATGAAGGGCACATTTTGAAATGTCGTATCTCTAAATCTATATAATTTAGGGTAATGCAAGGTAGCTCAAATGCTTTCGAATTTAATATTCTTTCTAAGTTTTGTAGCAATTAGTATCAAAAAGATAATAGTTTTTTAATTAAACGTCAAAAAGTAAAAGAAGTCCAATATTTTTTCTGTTTTTTTCGTCCTATGCCGAAGTTCCTTTTTTGTCTTTCTTGTAATATGCATTTTTGTACGTCCTTATAGCGCCTTTATAATATACTAAAATTGCAGCTTTGCAACACGACTTGCGATTTGTATGAAAAACTTAGATAGCGGGCCTACTGCCTTTTGAATTACGCGTTTTTATTTTCAATTACAAAGTTTACTGACCTGATTTTACCCTTAAATGAAAGAATATTAATTGCGCTATAAGATAATTATTTCATGTTTTTCGTAGCATAATTAGGTAAGGCGATATTAAACCAAAAACGTTAGCAAAACTCAACATTTTATCTAGTTTACAAAACAGGGTACTATTTGAAGTCTCGAATCTCTGAAACTATAAGACCTGCGGTAATGCATGTTATCTCATCTTGTTACAAATTCATTCATCTTTAAACGTTACCTGATACATATTGTCAAAAAACGTAAGGCTTTTTTTATAAAAATCAGAAACTAAAAATAGACAGTAAATTTCACAGTTTTTCACGTATTACGCAGCTAGCACAACTTTTTTTTGCTTGCAAAATGTGGTTTTATACTGCCCTATGGTGTCTAAATAACATACCAAAAATGCAGCTTTACTACATGTTTTGCGAGTTTAATATACGATTTGACCGTACTACTTAGTCTTTTTCGTTTTTTGTCACGGTCTTCCTAGGACTATGTCTTTGTTTGTCTCTTTCGTTTTTGGTATCTTTCGCACTTTATCTTTAGTCACTTTCGTTATTCGTCTCACTCTTTTTTTGTCTTTAGTGGTAAATCGTTCCGTTCTTTTTTGGGCATGTACGCTAATCGTTTGGGAACGTAGCAACGTAGCAACTAAGACCTATGTATACTACGTAGGTCTTAGTTGCTATTCATATCTCCTCCGGATCGGAATTGTTAAACAAATTGAAGTTTAGGGGACATGTACTGAAGTGAAATTAGATGAAATTATGACGGTCACTCGGTCAATGAGATATAATTAAAAAAATAATTAAGATTGACGGAAAAAGATGGTAACAAATAGCGACCGAGACGTAAAACGAATGTAACGAACTTAGAATTAGACTGAAAATGAATGAGACTAATCACGAATGTGACCAATAACGAATGCATGAAAAAAACTGAGACGAATAAGTGAATGAGACCAAAATCGAAAGGGAATAATTAAGAATGAGTCATAGGAAGACCGTGACGAAAAACGAAAAAGACTTATTAAGATAGAGACAGGTAACATGATTGGACTTAAGACGATAGAGAGATATAGCGATCGAGACGAATAAATAATGCGTGACGAACACAGAATGAGACGGACATAAGAAGTAAACGAAAAACGAATGGGACGAATTAAGCTGATACCAAGTTTTCGCTGTTAGAAATTACTTTATAAAGCGGTTAATTTTTTTATAGGTACGTCTCTTGCTTTATGCTCTTGCATTAATGACAGTCAGTCAAAGATCACAAGCTGAAATAGCCTGTGTAAATTTGGAGAATAAACTATCGCAAGGGAACTAGAAGAAAATTAATAAAAATCAAATTGTACAACAAAGCGCAATGCATAACAATTAGACAAGATAACATTTTAGTATTACAAAAAACATAGGAAAATTTTGAACAAACAGCTATTTTGCATTAGTCACACGATGCGCATTAATGCACTGAATCTTTGTGTGGTTTATCGAAACCTTAATTTTTAACGATAAGGACGTTATCAAATGCTATTAGTGCTATTACAAATCGAACCATCAAACGATTATTTTAATTGATATGATTGCTTGTAGTAAAACACTACTTAAGTAATTATAATTTGAAAGTGATCAAGGTACGTGTGTTTTTTATGCCTATTAAAATAATAATGTTTTAACCAATATAGAATCTATGGAATCTCTAATCTCTGAGAGAAGATAGTCCGGCACTATTTTAAGCTAACAATTATTATTAGGTAGTGTTCATTCGATATTAAAACATAACTGAGACAATAATACTGTGCGTTTAGCGAGAAAGGGTGGAATGATGACCTGGTTGAAGGTTGCAGGACTCCGCTGGATGTGGATTGCACAGGACCGGTCATTGTGGCAATCTTTAAGGAGGCCTAACACATAGGCCTAATGAGACCAAACACATAGGTAATGAATGGGTGATGGTTCTGTTCAGCAGTGGACTGAGTTAGGCTGATGATATGATATGAAAGGATGCCTAAGAAAATAAATGTAGTAAGCTAAGGACACGACACCCAACCGAATGAATAGAATAGTAGGTACTGTAGTTCGGTACCTACAGTACCAATTATTATATTTAAGTGTAGTATTCTTGTTACCCTTAACAATAATACTATACTTTTCTGCGATTAACGTATTTATAGAGGCTCTATTTACGTTAATCTGATAAAATTATGGTATCCTGCATTTTTAACGACGTGGAAGTACGCTGCCATGCAGCGGCAAACAGAGCATTACCGCTACGAAAGGCATAATGGCAGGCATACCTCCCAGGCTGTGTTTATATCGCTCACTAAGCAGACGCGAGCATTCATCTCACGGTAACCACTCATCACTGTGCAAGTGTGCATGTACAGTGACCATCGTTAATATTGGGATTTCAAACTAATTGTTTATTTGGCTGCTATAAAGTATTTGTACTCTGACTGTACATACATATGTGGTAGTTGTTGTACACCAAAAAGTAGTTGCTATTTTTTTAATTGCCAGTTGTTACAAATGTATTTTTTTAGGAAAAAGTCACTTTATATCCATAATTCATAATTTGGATTTTTTTTTTTCAATCCATAATTTGAAGAAATTACAGGAATAAAATGCCTCAGTCGTGCACTTTTATCATCAGTGTCTACCTCACGGGCGATTTCTTTAACAATATTAGATTTCTTTGATTCATAAAACTTTTTAGAGTACAAATTCGGTTCCATTATCAGACCAAATCTACTCGCTACATTATTTATTATACACAACTAACTCACAGAAGAAGGTAAGAACAGAGAGTGCAACCTGATCTTCATTATCTTTCTCAGCAAATATCTCGATACCAATCGACGGATATAGAGGTTTAGACTGGCAGGGCTGACACAAACGCTAAGCAAGCAACACGAACACTATCCCAGTAATAACGACGTCAAAGGCATACATCACGTATTAAACACCCCTGTAATTTAGGTGCGTTTTATCGTTCGGAAACCGGCGATACGTACCGTTCCCCCACGGACTAAATAAAGGACGGCATAAATAGCCGCTATTATCAACGGTTGGGATAATAACAAGCGCCATAGCCATATTTATAGACTACGGGGTATGAAGAAATGTTAGATGATTTGGAATACAATCTAGAAGACATTGACAGATACATTGCTTGCCGAATAACACATGTCTGATGCCTATTCAGATAGAGTTCAATGGTAGCAAAAATGTGAAGGGAAGTGATCCTAGGCGAAGGAAAAGATAATGATCACCAAAACTAAAAAAAAAACAACCGACATTAAACGATTTCTCAAAGATCCCATCATCAGACCCCGACTTGGTGCCAACGACAACAAGCGTCTCGGGGTTTATACAATTATCCAATTAAAAAAAATTAAAATCGATTCACGATTCATGGAGATATGAAATAACGTAAATATTTTTAAAAATCAGTCGAAGTGAGAACCTCCTCCTGTTTTGAAGTCGGTTAAAAATGATATTAGATCAGGAATAATAAGGATTGATCTGGAATAAATCAACTGCTCGCCGTCATCAAATCTTTGATTCGACGCTTTGGAAACATACTCTTAACTGAATTATTGGTAAATCTAAATATCTAGAAGAAATTGACAATGTGTAAGTTTGGTCATTCTAGTATAAACTTTTGTACCACATTTACGGCGAAATAAAGATATTTGAATTTGAATTTGAATTTAAAATTTCAATATTTTCAATATTGTTTTTAGAAGACAAAATATATTTCAAATAGACAGTCCATGTATAAAATAAAAGTGATTTCAGTATGAAGCTATTCATATCCTGTCATTCAACGTGAATATTTCCTGCACCGCCGTCTGTCTAAGCCAAGCCGTTGAATGCTATCTCACACGGTTCCTTCCCATCTTGTGACGAGGGTAACACATTGAACAAATAAATTATACAACAACATATTGACAACGTATCCTCCTAGCTGTTTTCCACCTGTCTACCGTTTATCGTACCGAATTCGTAGCTACGAGAGTATTTGAAATGTCTCTAGCGGATAGTGAAATATCAGCCCAATTTGTAATGTACATATAACAAAGAGGAAAACATTTAGGAGAAACGATTATTGAAAAACCGTAGTTTTTAGAAAGCGTCACACTTTTGAGGGTTTTTCTTAGACTTTATCGCATTGAGTTTCATAGCCTTATATATTGACAAGAAAATGAAGACATAACAATGGCCCAAGCCGATTAAGATATGTACACGCAATATCAGCAAATCATTGCGAATAATCGCTCCTTTCGAGGAATTCAAGGCGTAAAGACTGGAACCTTACGACTCTTGAGACCGACTCAGAGGCCGCAATGTTGTTGGTTTAAAAAATATAGTCAAATCTTCAAGGCTAGAAGATCAAAAGATCTCAATCCTTGAAATCATCGTTATCCACAACACTATCCCAGCGTCTCCAAGCAACGAATCCTTAATTGGCATATTTTCAAACTCGTCTCCATTCGTCCTAGATAATGTAAAAGCTTTTCCCGCAAGTCCCACATGTGTTTGCCGACAACGGCAACTGGGACGAGGACGCTTCCGCTCTAACTTCATTCCGTACACCGAGTTGGAAGTAATGCACTTTACCGTGTAAATGGATGTAAGTCATGTGAATAACGCATTGAAATACGACAATTTGAATGGATCTTGGATAGAACTGATGGAAGTTTAGCTGCCAAACTTGTACCTACGAGTGTAGCCTGTTGCAAAGAGTATCTAAGGGAATAACTGATTTCAGTGATGTTAGGTTGGATTGGTGGTAGCAAATGGTTGTATATTCGTTTCCATTTCTAAACATAGATTATTATTTATAGACACAACAATAGTAGTTAAGTAGATAGACCGCTGAAGTTTCTGCTTCATTTTTAGAAAACGTGTAAATAATGATTAAATTACAACTTTTAAAAATATTCAGGTTTGGTGCAAGACTAAAGACTACAGTTTACTAAAAAAAAAGGATGAATTGGTGCATTTCATGAGAATGTCGGGTATGTGAGGCCGTTTTTAGCTTACATCTAAGAAAGTTACGAATACAATTTTTGGTGCATTTTTATTTTATTACTGGGTGTTTGTTTTTACAGCAAATTCTCGCACTTTCAAAATATTTCTAAGGTAGCTGTCATAGCCGTCACGTTTCCGACAAAGTAGACTTTTTCGAGGAATGCACCAATTGTAACTAATAAAATAAGAAGTAGTTGTAAGGCGAAGATGCGGTACGTTAAACTCCCAGGATAGAATAATAATGGGAGCCATTTTGTTTCTCCCAACACGAGCACAGATCACACGAGTTTTAATCAACATCCAGCTAATTAGTTCAGCCAAAGCAAAAAGACAACTCATCAAGCAAACAGGCGTGTTTGTTTACACTCATCCATCTTCCATCCCCATATGGTAATGCTGTGTTAATTACCTCTCCCCATGCAGGGCCAATAACTTAGAAAGCTCATTTATCCTCTAGGGTTCTTATTTTCTGCTACTTGGTCCTGTGTGGGTGTAAAGGTTTCTAATCAGGGAATTCGTTAGGGTGTGCCTTTGTAATCTGCGATGGGGGTTGAGGTTGGTATATTTTTGTAGTTAATTATGGAAAATGGTGCGAAAAGGTAAATTGCAGAATTTATACTAAATGTGCTAAATAGAGCTCTGTAAGCATAGTGTCGTCAAATACTTGTCTGTCAAGATGTATTTTAATGGCAGCGACATGATTTTTTTTTATGTCTGATATTATGTCCATTAAATAGTTTTGCCCTCATTCAGCTACCAAAAAATATGATTTAATGTGGAAATCGTTGTATGGATTATACAAAACAGCAATTTTGTTTTCAGGTAACTGCATTAAAAGATTTCTACAAAGAACAGGAAACCTTAAGCCGCATAAACCGGCAGAAAATGTGTAATGACGAGGAAAACACGGAGGGTAAGGAGCTTTTTATGTAACAGCAAAAATAATAATACAGCAGCGAATTCAGCAACCAGTCTAGACGAGGAAAAATGGAACAAGAAAATCCCTGCGCTTTCTTTATGAACCGAGAAAACAATCGTTTGAAGTGAGCAATTCGGGGGCTGGGGAAACTAGTATGAGGAAAACTGCTATGGCTGAAATAGCTGAATTTGCGTCTCTACCCGTTGAAATATGTCTAACGTGTACCTCGTTCGGCAAGACTGGCTAGCGACAAGATTTCTGGAATATTCCTCGGATTTCAGTTTATTTTACATAAAGCGACGTCGGTCGAGTTCCAGGCAGTCACGATCGTTATTACTGAGGTATTGAAAGACGTGGTCTGTATGTTGAAGCAACTAATGATACATTCCGACGTTTCTAATGACTGTCTGCAACTCTGCACCCTCTGTGGGGATTTATCGGAATGAGAGGAAACGTGTTTCAATTATGGTTCAGCGCCTGTTGCAAATATGCACGATGTCATGAGAGATAATGTATTGCTTTTCATTTTCATCAGGCGCAACTATTAATGAGTTTGTTCTGCCGTGCGTACAGTCAAAGGCAAAATAAGGTGTATATAAAAATGCTCAAATATATGTCCCAGTGCGTTTTAATTCTGTATAATAAGGTCGTCGTAACATGTTTAATAAAAGAGAATTCTTTAGATACATGTCTTGCACTTGACTGTACATTCTTTAAATATGTAACTTCATGCATATGAAAAGTTTAATTAAATTGGTATTTCAAATAATATTACATTTATAACTATGCGATAAAGTATTTCATATATGAAACGGTAAATTTTACCCCTCAGTTTTGTGTTCCTGCTTTCCATGTCAGTTTTCAAGTCTATTTGACGGCTAAAAGAGCTTAACAACTTAGGTTTACAAAGAGTATCGTTCTACAGCACGTCGTACAAACTACAAAAGCATGTAAGATTGTAAACAAGTCAAAGAGTAGCACCCGGTAACTGTAGTTATATTCATAAACGCCCAGTGCTCGGGATGCGTGCCTGAGCACAGGTTGCCCCGAGGGCCCTTGATTAAGCGAGCGCCATCTCGAAAATGAGGAAAAGCCGAGATTAAAAACCCCAGACGTCTCAGACTCGGCATGAATAAGTCTACTCCTTATATTCTTTGGTAAGGTACACTTAATCCTGCGCAATATAAGGATGTTTTTGCGAGATTCTGAGAGATAGTTGAAAGGGAATTCTTCCGAACTAAGAGTTGGCAGTTTATTAAAAGTGACAGGTTATTAGTGGGTTTTGAAATCTGAGGATGGATTGAAAAAGATTTGTGATTAAAGGCGTCTTTGGGAGGCAGCTTTATGTTTTAAGTTCGAGGTGTAATAAGAGACTGCGTTTTAGACAGCTTCATAAATATAATGAATAACGATTATGATGAATTGATGTGACCGTAACATGTGTCAGTAATTTGTTTGTGACCGGTATCATTCTAGTTCAGGTATCTATCTAAAAATATTCAAAACTGAGTAAGTACACAACTATCTGAAATTATTGCGTATCTCCTTTGTATTCAGATTTATCTTTGGAGATCATCAGATTTTTACAGTTTATTAAAAAAATCTCACGATATCAGGATATCACATTCATTACTCTTCATATATTACATTTCCTACGTCATCACTAATACAGTACACAGGAAGCATCAACGTTACTTAAAAATATATCCTTAAGGTGGATTTAGACCAAACGAACGAATGCTCATTCTGTCCCCACTCTACGAAATTCGTTCGCTACACAAAACTTAATTCGTCGAAATTCGTTGATTTCGTAGAGTGGGAGATAGAATGAGCAATCGCTCGTTTGGTGTAAATCCACCTTTCCAATAAATAAGAACGACGTAACATATTTGAAATATAATTCTTTCCATAGGTACATTTGTACTAATAAAAAAAAAGATTTTTTGTTTGTTTTTGTCTATTTTTTTTATTCAAACAATTAAATTAACCGGTATATTTGCATCGGTTTTGTACTAAAATATATTACCGATTTTGATCTTTGTGCCTCGGGCATGCGTTCCTAAATATAAATATTATTGAGTGTAACTCGTTGCGAGAACTCTACCGACATTGATAATTCGATAGGAAAAGGAAAGCTGCCGTAAACCAGCAGGGCTTGTTGGCAGCAGGTTGTCAGGGCGATAAGTTGGTTTCTAACGCTCCGCCGCACCGGAAACCTGGCATATTCCGATCGTCGCCAAGCAAGACTTGATGTAACCAGTTTAGTGAGGTCTCTGGTTCATAGCTAGGGGGTATTGAACTGGACAATTGAGTACTCCCAAATCGTATACTATCAAGTCGTCGGTTGACAACTACAACTCACTATAAACACTACTCTTAGCAACGTCGTATGTTAGTACTGAGTCGAAACTGAGATTCGAGCTTTAGTAGAGTAAGGTGTTCTCCGATTGTATACTTTAATGAAATGAAGGCTGCATTCGGTATGGAGATCCTTGAAGAGGCCTTTAGCCACCAGTTGATCTATTTCGACTGAGATCTATAGTTCAATCTCTTTAAAGATTCTCAATCAGTCTCAATCTCTTTATAGATTCTTCGAAGAAGATTCTTGTTTCAAGTTTTTAAAGAATTTGATTGTAAAGGGTTAAGTACCTGCAATTAATTTAAATGTTTGAAAATGTTGAGTACCTATAGTTTCGGGTTACAATTACGGGTTATAACGTAAAGCAAGTTTGAATTTGTCACCTGCCTTTATAATCGTTACAAATATGATTATACGAGGGTTCAGCTTTTTTTACTACATCTGATGCGAAAACTCGCCTGCGGTCTGAAAGCGATCAGAATAACAGCGCTGGGCAAGCTTGCTAACTAAATTACGTGGTCGGATATTAACTGTTGCGTGTAATAACTTTAGTATAACATGAATTTGCAAAACACGATTTAAAAATGGCGCCCAGTTAAATATTAATGACACATGTCTAATTATTGATGTAAAAGAAAAATTTACAACATTTGAATTGTTGAAAATATTCTCAAATTTTTCTCTTAAATAGAAAAATTCAAAGACAAGGATTCGTTTTCGTATCTCAATACTTGAGTAATATTAATGACACATGTCTAATTATTGTTGAAAAAGAAAAATCTAATTCAACCAACATCTAATTGTAATTCAGGTAATTCTA
Organism: Thaumatotibia leucotreta; assembly: GCA_025490895.1. Taxonomy (NCBI): domain Eukaryota; kingdom Metazoa; phylum Arthropoda; class Insecta; order Lepidoptera; family Tortricidae; genus Thaumatotibia; species Thaumatotibia leucotreta. The sequence continues at coordinate 176,850 of JALPQI010000809.1, forward strand.
ATTGTAATTCAGGTAAAATTGGAGAACGTATTTTCAACAATACGATATGCTGTAGATTTTTCTTCCTCTCATAATTTCTTTAAATGATTACAAGGTACCAAAAAAACCGCGGGATCACTTTAGATCAATCGTTTTTCCTCCTCACTCTTTTCTTCCTATCGGCAGTGTATCAACATCATCAATATCATCAACTAGGAAAGCAACAATTTCATGTGCAGCAATGAAAAGCTGTCCAAGAGCGGAAACAACAGGCCGTCATAACACCGGACACAGGAACAAAGCCCGTCTCGCCGAGATAGCGACCGAAGCCTATTATACTAAGTATACTGACATTACTGACGTTAACGTTAACCGCTACCGCTCATTTATGCCGCTTTGATCGGTGCAGCTTTGTATGATTAGCGTTTGCGACTTTTTTCCATAGTCATATTATTATAGACTTGCCCCGTTATTAATGGCTCTCTAATTTATAGATGAAGCTCATTTTACCGAATATCACTTCCCAACCAACATATCGCAGAATTTCTTTTCACCGAAAGATCAAAATGAAAATTTGTTGGAAATTGATATTCGGCAAAATGAAATTCGGAAAAAGACAGGATTCCGCCAAAAAGGGAAAAATTGTAATACTTATCGTCGGCTTATTAAGTTAGGAGATGTATATGAAGAAGGGATAATACTTCAGTGGTACATATGTACATGTTACTCAAAAATATTTTTGGGTCATGTCATAGTATAACCAACCAAAAAGATGACCTACAACTTTTGTACTTTAAGGCAGAATCAATAGAGTTGAAAAATGGTGGAGATTTTTGAGTTACAACGCATATAAGAATAAGAATAAGAAATGTTTATTAGCACAAAACAATATTTGCTTGGATACATTAACATTCAAAACTCGTGAACAGTGAATTGCGCTAAAAGGTCTTCACTCAGCATGATGTCCCGCAGTGGGTCCCTGTAGTGAAACTCACTACGTGACGCTGATTTTCAGTGAAGCCCATTTGAACTAGAGGACACTGTCATCCAGTATAGCATCATCAAAACAAATCGATTTCGAGAACAAAATTTTTCATATTGCTGTATAATAGTGATTTTTTGTTGTTGAAACCTAATTGTTGGGAAATAGGGGCCATTTTTAGAGAAAGGTTCAAGAGATACATGTAATTGTGATATTTAATCAGATATGTATAGTTCGAGAAATATAAATTGAACGTTTATTGTTACTATAATGTAGGTAGAAAGTTACCAATTTATATTTCACGAACTATACTCGTAAGTACAATAATACGTGGTATAAAAAAAAAAAATACCACACTTGGGACTATTAAACAAATGATATATACTTATATCAAAATAAATGTTTGGAAAATGTAGTTTTCTTTAAAATCCAATTTCATTGTGCCATCTTGGTACGAGTACATGAAAATAACACAGGCATGAATTTGTGTTTATACTAACTGGGCTGTATTGCCAATACCTTTAAGCATTTACGATGCTTTACAAGTCGTAAAAGAGGCATAAAATCGAAGGCTAAGTACGTATTACCAACTTCCTTTGTACCCTAGATATACAGACAAATTACTAGTTTACGAAATAACGCAATTGAAAAAAGTTTTGTATAGTTTTTCTCGTGGAAAAATAAACCTCTTCTAAAATACACCTACTATATGCAAATATGTAAGTAAAATGTGATTGTTATCTTAAGAATTACCATATGAAAGCAAATAACATAAGAATCTATAGAAAGTTTATGGAAAAAACATGCAACATTGCAATAAAATAAACTGCACATGTAAAATTGTAAAACGTACTGGTTACATTTTTTTGCAACACGTAATTAAGTTATTAAGTAAGTAAAAATACAAATGACATAAATGCCTAAAATCGCCATCAATACAAGTGGCGAACAATCTAAACAATCTTACTATTCAAAATGTATTTCATTTCTGTAAGAAAAAGATACTATGTAGTTTCCATCTCAACGGTGAACTACAAATGTCGCCGTGTCTCGTACACGGGAGCGATTATCTTATGTTCAAAGCCGAGCTATCGATTGCTATACTCGATTTTGATGGGACCAGTGGATTATCATTTTTTCGTGTTTATAGCCGATAGTTCATAGCTCAGTAGCTCGCGGTGAGACTAGTGCCTTATGATATTGTCCTAACATTAGTACAAGATAAAGTATTAAGCATGGTTAACATGGGATATCCATTATCCAAGCCTAAACTTTTACACACGTAAACCATAAATAGGTATAGTAATGATGTGCAATACATAGTAATAATGCAAAACAACGCCCAATGCGATTATATCGTAATCGGATATAAATGGGTCAGCACTAGTAGGGTTTGATTTATGCATTTGCAATACATACTTATGCATTTATCATGCCGCCTACTAAGCGGTGGCGGAATCTGAATATTATGATTTTATCTATTAACTAGTTTCCTTTAATTTACAAACATTTATTCAGGCGATAGTTGCGCGGTGAAACCCAATAAGTCGAATAATTTTTCATTGAAATGACAACCTCACGTATCTAAGTGTCATATAGTTCGTATTTCAAAAATCAGTTTGCGCGACTTATCGGGCAACCCTCGCTGGGTGATTTCAGTGCCATGATCTTATAAAACAAAAAACCGGCATGTGTGAGTCGGACTCGCACACGAAGGGTTCCGTACAGTCAAGTGGGTAGTGAGTACTTCAGGTTAACCTCCAGCACAGCGAATCTGCAACGGCTCAACTTCGCAAATGGCTGGAGGTTAACCAGCCATCGATAGCCCTGATCCAGGAGCCGTGGATCAGAAACACACGCATAAACGGCCTTTGTAACACCGGAGGTAATATATTCTATAATACACATTGTAAACCTAGAACATGCATTTATATATCCCGAAACATTATGGCACAACCACTAACTCAATTCTGTTCCAGAGACGTGTGTGCCATAAAATTTCTCAGAACACAAAACTCAAAGCTGCCGGAGATAGTACTGGCGACCGCGTACATGGCGGCAGAGGATGATCCACCTCCAGCGGAGCTGAACGACCTCATACGCTACTGTGAACATGAAAGGCTCGAGCTGGTCATATCCGCTGACTGCAACGGCCACCACAACCTATGGGGAATGGAAACAAACAACAAAAGAGGTAACGATCTAGTGGAATACCTAATGACTACTAACCTAGATATATTAAACACAGGATCTAAACCAACTTTTGTCACTCGTAGATGTAACACTATAATTGACATTACTCTAAGCACAGGTCTGGCTGCGCAACACATATCCAACTGGCACGTGTCGGAAGAGTTATCCTGCTCCGACCACAGATGGATACGGTACGACCTAACTGCTGACACCCACACAATAACGCCAAGAAGAAACCCAAGACGCACGGATACACCAGCGTATAGGGAACTTGTCGAAGGTAAACTTAAAAATACACAAATTTACAGACCTAACAATACAAGGGAGTTGGAGAAACAGGTAAACTCACTTACTACAAACATAACTGACAGCTTTGAAAACACATGTCCACTATCGACACCACCGGCTAGGAAAAACAACAACGGCTGGTGGGGACCAGAGTTGGAACGATTGAGAACAAAAATGAGACGACTCTTGAACAGAGCAATGAACACAAGTTCTGACGTTGATTGGGACGCTTACAAGACGGCCAAATCAGACTTCAAAAAAAAGACTAAGTTACAGAAAATCCCTCTCATGGCGGAAATTCTGTGACAACATATCCACGGCAACGCAAGCAAACAGAACAAGGAAGATCCTCGCAGATCAACCGAAACAGCTACTAGGCACCCTGCGGAGACTGGACAACACCACTACCACCACTCCAGCTGAAACGGAAAGGCTAATGGTGGAAACACACTTCCCGGGATGTAGAGTAGTAAACAAACAAAACCAAGACGAACAAACAACGGAATACTACCCGACTGAGACTGAGTGGGAGACAGCGGAACGCATAACAGAACTAAACAAAACAATATGGGCTGTGAATAGTTTTGAAAGCTATAAGTCACCAGGCACAGACGGAATCTTCCCAGCACTATTAAAATGGGGAGGCCTAAAACTAATGGAACACGTATCAAATATACTCTGCAGTTGCATAGCATTTAGATACATACCACACAAATGGAGGGAAGTAAAAGTAATCTTCCTACCAAAACCCGGCAAGACTGACTATTCGGACCCCAAGTCATTCCGGCCAATAAGCCTCACATCCTTCTTACTAAAAACTCTAGAAAGATTGTGCGACAGAGAACTGAAGGATACGGCTCTTAAGAACATAACTATACATCAAAACCAACACGCCTACAGTCAAGGCAAATCAACAGACTCAGCCCTTCATGCTGTAGTGAGCAATATAGAAATCGCACTGGAGAGGAAAAACTCCTGCCTCGGCACCTTTATCGATATAGAAGGGGCCTTTGACAAAACCAACTTTAGCAGCATTCAGTTAGCGCTACAAAGACACGGAACAGACCACCTTATAACAGAATGGATCATGAACATGCTCAAACAGAGAGTAGTAATACTATCTGACAACGGAGAACACCAGGCACTCGTTATGAGAGGATGCCCCCAGGGAGGAGTACTATCACCACTACTCTGGAACCTGGTAGTGAACGATCTAGTAATGGAACTAAACAACAAACATTTTATGACCATAGCATACGCCGATGACCTGGTGATATTAGTAAGCGGCTTGATAATAAGCACACTATGTGACCTAACACAATCCGCTCTAAGGATAGTGGAGAAATGGTGCATGGAGAATGACCTATCGGTAAACCCAAAGAAGACAGATGCAATGCTCTTCACACACAGAAGAAAGTTGGGTAGCTATGAAATGCCAACTCTCTTCGGAACGAAACTAACGCTTTCAAAGGAAGTTAAATACCTAGGAATAACCCTAGATGACAAACTCAACTGGGGCAAACACTTGGACAATAAACTGAACAGAGCTACAGTAACCTTTTGGCAATGCCGAAGGATGGTGGGCAAGAGATGGGGCCTAGCACCCCACATAATACTGTGGCTGTACAAAATGGTCATAATGCCGATGATCAGCTATGGCTCGGTTGTGTGGTGGCCTCGCACACAGCAAACCACTACAATAAATAAACTAAGTAAGATACAAAGACTAGCATGTGTGGCAACCACAGGCTGCATGAGAACCACTCCGACTGCAGCACTGGAAATAATGCTAGGATTGCTACCGCTGCACATGCACATACAGAAAGAAGCGGCCGCCACAGCGCTTCGGCTTAAAAACCAAAATTTGTGGTCAAACCTCAGCTCGGCACACAAAAAGATCTATGACAAGATGATCTCTAGCATGCCAATACTAGAAGCACCTATTGACAAAATACCAAAGACGATGATCTTCTGGAAAGATTATGCCATATCGCTAACAGAAGATCAGAAGGAAGGACTAAATCAAACACACCTTAGAATATTTACAGATGGCTCAAAAACAAATGAAGGTACCGGATGTGGAGTCTTCTCAGAAGACCTTAACATGCACATTTCGAAACCTCTAGGAGAACATAGCACAGTTTTCCAGACGGAATGTGTGGGAATAATAGAAGCCTGCAAGGCACTGAGGAGACGAAAAACCAAAAATGAAAATATACTAATACTGTCAGACAGTAAATCAGTGCTGCAAGCGCTACAAAGTAACAAATTCACCTCAGAACTTATATTAGAATGTCACAGCTGCCTCATGGAGGAAAGCAAGGAAGGGAACAAAGTGACTATACAATGGATAAAGGGACACAGTGGCTCAAGAGGAAATGATGCGGCGGATGAACTGGCGAGAAAAGGGTCAGAGACACCGACGTACGGACCGGAACCCATCATACCACTACCATTATCATACATACGAAACCAACTGGGTCTATATCATCGACATCTCCACAATAAATGTTGGAACGACCTGGTCTCCTGCAGACAAACCAAAGAAGTACTACCTGAGTTAAACTGTAAAATCACGAAAACCCTACTACGAACACCCAGGCACAAACTGAGGAAAATAGTAGGATTGATCACCGGACACAACACTTTAAACAAACACCTGCACAATATGGGCAAAACAGATAGTCCTATGTGCAGGGCCTGCATGGAAGAGGAGGAAACAGCAAAACATATTCTTCTAGATTGTAAACAGGTAGAGGTATACAGGAGTAGGCACTTGGGGACTCCACAGACACTAAAGGAGGCATTTAGCAACCTGAAACATACACTGAGTTTCGTGGAGGAGCTTGGATGGTTGGAATAGGGCTACCTCGCTATCACGCAAAAAAGGCACAATGGTTGTCGAGTTGCGGAAAAAGCCCAGTATAACTAACTAACTAACTAACAGTCAAGTGCAAAAATACACCGTGTTTTTATTGATTTCCGTTAAATTAAAGGGAAACTTATTTAGGTTAAAAATAATCAATTTCTCTAAGAAACTAGTGTTATACTCTTACTGTTATTGAGTTATAAGTTTAATGACTGAACAAGTGTATTGCAACCTTTATTACTTATTTTGACATGTGCCGTCAGCAGCCGTCAGTCGCCTGAGATCTTATTCTTAAGGTTCTCTCACACTTGCCATTACAATTATTATGTATGAAAACGAAAAAAAAATTTTTTTTTCAAAATTAACAAAAGCCGATATACCAAGCAACTTCTATTAATGTCCCAAGTAACCTGTCCAATTTAACGGAAATCAATATAAACACGGTGTTATATTCAAAGATTTTTTTAAACGCAAATGCGTAACTGAAAATGTTTGCGAGCGAGATGCATATATTATAAACAAAGCTAGCAATGACTGAAACGGATAAATTACAATTTTTTCAATATATCAAACATTTAACGCAAGTAGCCTACAATCGATTGTAAACAGATGATTTACGATATGATTTTTTAATCAATAATTGATCGTATGAATTGCAAACAAGCGATAATTACGAGTAATTACGTAAATGCTTATTACTATCGCTATCCATCATTACTGTGCATTAGCAATTATAAGTGTTAAAAAGACAGTATATCGAAGTTAAATTAAAACAATTATTAATTTAATAATAACACATAAAATCGATTGTAAGAGTATAGTATCAATACTATCGATTACCTACCTATATAGGTTCTCAATTCGACTGTTTTATTTGTATGTATGTAACTTGATATCTACGAGAATCGGTAACCGATTTTATTTTTTAATAGAACCGGTATAACCCCCATATGATGGTCCCAATGGCACCAAGTCGAGGTCTGACGTTGGGATCTTGGAGAAATTAGTTTATGTTGGCTTCCAATTTAAAATTTGGCGATTATATTTGAAAAAATATATTGCTAATATACGTGTGTAAATCTAATATTCCGTAGCCTAGTTGGTAGTGACCCTGCCTACGAAGCTGGAGGTTCCGGGTTCGAATCCCGGTGAGGGCATTATTTGTGTATATATTAGCATGAATATTTGTTCCTTGCTTCTTCTTCGGAGGGCCATCTGCAATCTGTACTGAAAAACGTAGTACGTCGCCGAATTGCACAACTCTGGTCGATTGAAAACACTCCCTTCGGTAGTGTTTTAATTTATCGCCACTCGATTCGAACTTAATTTTTTTCACACTTGTACCGCCAATACTATTTTATACTACGCTTACCCCAGTTACGAATGTCACTGGTATTTTACACTCTGTATTTCAACATCAGTAGTCACATACAATCCGTATGCCGATTAGTATGACATAACGATGGGTCTTCGAACCCAGTTGTAAACAGCACCGACCTGTTTAGTCAATTCAATCGTATGACCGATGTCTGCCTGTCAATCTGTCATGCATGTTACGTAATTGTCTGCCCAAATAAATCTTAATAAGTATACCGGGTATTTTTTATAACAGGACCAATATTTTTATAAATAGAATTATAAAATTAAATTTTAATATTGGATGTTATAATACATTGTTCACAATATCTATTGGCGGTATATTTATGCATTTTTATACAAGTTACCTTTCGAGCGGAGATTTTTGATATATAGCAGGAATTTGATACATACCTGTAACAAAAATGAACATAATTAATGAAAAGAGGTCATTCAGCCGAAGTAACTGTTAAGAAAACGTAAACGGTTTTTTATCGAGAAACAGCTTTACTGGTCTTTGTCTTAGTATAGATAGATAATTTGTAATCGTTAGTGTCATTAGCTGGAAACCTTATAACAAGCATATGTAACATCCTCACGGGTACCGCACCAACTTAGCACGTATTGTGTATCTTAGGGTGTTTGATAAACGACGACTTACTACGACTGACAGTGATCGCAGTCGTATGGTTTGATTAAAAATAATGATAACGTTATGAGATCTTTAATTTATGTAAACGCACAATGTTACATTGGTAACTAAAGAAACGAAATACATTTTTTTTTTTTCAATTATTTATTCAAAATAAAAAATCTTAGGTCTAGGGTACAGTCGCCATCAGATATATGGTAGCGGTCGAGGTCCCCAAATAGATCGGAGCAACGTAAAATTTCAATAAATTCGTTACGTGAGAAAAGGGCAATGATTTGGGAGCGTGTAATTCGTCATAAAGTTAGGGGCAGTCACTTTTCAATAAATTCGTAACGTACAAGTTGGTAAAGATATCGGAACGAACATAACTCAAAGATATCGAAGCAGCCAGGGTGATCATAAAGATCGGAACGTTTATAGGAAATAGACTTTAAGTCTGCGTCACATAGTTTATTTTAATTTGTTACTATGTTGTCACTACTACTAGTTTAAGTTGTCAATGTCAAAGATGATTTTGATGGCACTATTGTGGGTGAGTAAATGAGTTTCCTAGATAAAAGAGAAGTTTTCAAGCATCATTATCGAAAAATGCATAAATTCAATTTTGATTTTTTATTGATGTAATCATATTAATATGGGATAAGTAAATAAAATCGTAAAGCTAGCAAATTATTTATTTAAACGAAACTAAAAAAGTATAAAGTGTGAACAGAATACCTAAAAGTCATTTGCGGATCCTATTTTACCACGGTGACAACTCCGAGAATTGTAAATTGACTGTTTCTCCCATTGCAGGCGTCCATGGGCTACGGTTACCACTTACTTATTTATTTAAACTTTATTGCACAAAAGAAAATCTTAAAGTACAAAAGGCGAACTTAATGCCAAGGGCATTCTCTACCAGTCAACCTTAAGGCAAAGCAGACTTATCATCAGACGGGCCGTGTGGTTGTTTGTGTTTCAAGTATATTGCAAGAACTTTTAGCAATCAACAATAAATACCGTCTTTTAAGCGAAGCCAAATTATACATTGTCACAAAAATACCACAATTGTAGCGAAATTCCAACATAGGTAGGTCGAACCTCATATCAAGAATTTACGAAAATCGTTCTAAACCTTATGAAAATTGTAACGACTTTCCGAAAGTAAAATAGTAAATTACGATACAAGTGCGAAAAAAATTAAGTTGAGTGGAATTTCCTTTTCGCACGTGTATTATTAATGATAATTGTAACTATGTTAGTGGCAAACAAGCACACGGACCGTCCGATAGTAAGCGGTAGACGTAGCTTGCGGAGGCTTGACATCAGTAACAGTGATATTATACATATATGATATTATATATGTATAATATGTATATATATGTTTATGCTATTGTTGCTTTACTATAATGGTGGCTCTTCTTGACCCGGGTATGTCTGAAAACTACGACCAAGACCACCGGGGGATGGGCAGCAGCATCCCTAAAGTGCGGTGGAGACACTGCGATCGCCAACCCGCATGCCAAGCGTGGCGATTATGGCAACTACCCCCCATAAATGAATTTACAAACAAGGCCGCGGCCCCGAGGTTCCGGCGACCCCCGGTGCCCTGGTTATGGTAGCGGCCAGGGTGCTAGCGGGGTCAGGGGTGCTAAGAATCTCCGGCAAAGATCCGGCTACCACCACCGACGACCTCTGGCCCTGGCAACGTACAACACACGTACACTGCGGACCGACGAAAAGTTAGTGGAACTGGAGGAAGGATTGAGCAAGTTGCGTTGGGACATTGTGGGATTGTCAGAAGTCCGAAGAGAGGGCGAGGACACGATAATCCTAAAGTCCGGCAACTTGCTCTATTTCCGGGAGGGCGACCAACAGTCCCAGGGAGGTGTCGGGTTCATCGTCCACAAGTCCCTCGTAAACAACGTGGTGAAGATCGAGAGTGTGTCGGCTAGGGTGGCGTACCTTATACTCAGAGTATCTGAGAGATACTCGCTGAAGGTCATACAGGTGTACGCGCCGACTTCGACACACTCCGACGACGAGGTGGAGGCTATGTATGATGATATCTCAAAAGCCATGCATAGCTCCAGAACCTACTTCACCGTTGTTATGGGGGACTTCAACGCGAAACTGGGCAAGAGAGATGGTGACGAACTGAGGGTGGGGCAATTTGGGGTTGGACGTCGGAACCACCGGGGCCATCTGCTGGCTGGTTTCTTGGAGAAGGAGGGACTCTACATGATGAACTCCTTCTTTAAGAAACGCGAGCACAGAAAATGGACTTGGATGAGTCCCGACGGTGCAACTAAAAACGAGATCGACTTCATCATGTCGACGAAGAGACATATATTCAACGATGTTTCTGTGATCAGTACGGTTAAAACCGGTAGCGATCACCGCCTGGTAAGAGGCACGTTGAATATATGTCCTAAGCTAGAACGCTCGCGACTGATGAAGTCTACTTTCAGCTGGAACTCCAAAACCGTTTCGATTGCCTAGGCGATGATGTGGACGTATTCAACGACGGCTTTGTGGAAGCTGTCCATAGCGCTGGGTCTAAGTTTTTTAAGGCCCAGTGGACAAATAAGACCAGAAAGCTCTCAGACTCCACTCAGAAGCTAATGGAAAAAAGGAGTGAACTGGTTCTACAATCCTCAGTTGATGCGACTTTATACCGGCAGCTCAACAGACAGATCTCTAAGTCCCTCAAACGCGATATGCGCCAATTCCGTACCAAGTGTATAGAAGAAGCCATCGAGCGGAACAAGGGCTCTAAAGTTTTTGCAAGGGATCTGTCTGTTGGGCAAAGCCAGCTCGCCAAATTAAAGACTGAGGATGGTAGAATCGTCACATCCAGATCTGAGCTGCTGAGTGAGATAGAGGGTTTTTATGGACAGCTGTACACGTCAACTAGCAGACCCGAAGTTGATCTAGCGGAAGACCTCAGAGCTAGACTGACCCGACACTATACAGAAGACATCCCGGACATCAGCCTGTGCGAGATTAGAATGGCTCTTGAACAGCTCAAAAATAACAAGGCGCCTGGGGAGGACGGAATTACAGCTGAGCTTCTGAAGGGTGGTAAACCGATTCTTACGGCCCTTCAGAAATTGTTCAATTCCGTCTTACTGGAAGGGAGAACGCCAAAGGCATGGAACAGAGGTGTGGTGGTACTGTTCTTCAAAAAAGGTGACAACGCTTTATTGAAGAACTACCGACCCATCTCACTTCTGAGCCATGTCTATAAGCTGTTTTCAAGAGTCATTACGAATCGTCTTGCACGCAGGCTTAATGACTTCCAGCCTCCCGAACAAGCCGGTTTCCGAAGAGGTTTTAGTACCGTAGACCACATCCATACGCTTCGCCAGGTTATACAGAAGACCGAAGAATATAACCTGCCCCTCTGTTTAGCGTTTGTGGACTACGAGAAAGCCTTCGATTCGATCGAAACATGGGCAGTACTACAGTATCTCCAACGGTGTCAAGTCGACTACCGCTATATCGAGGTGTTGAAGTGTTTATGTTTATACGAGAGCGCCACAATGTCAGTCCGACTCCAAGACCAGAGCTCGAAGCCTATTCTGCTGCAGCGGGGAGTTAGGCAAGGAGATGTCATCTCCCCTAAGCTGTTTACCGCTGCACTGGAGGATGTTCTCTGGACTGGAGAAGGCTGGGTATCAACGCGCCCCCCCGTCCCCCCTTTTTTTGGTTTCGCAAGGATGACGATGCGTAAACAATGAATTAAAAGTAAGTAAGTCTTTTATTTATCCGGGAAACTACGCTCGAAACCTAACCAATCCAAGTCGGTTTTACCCTGATTTATTACTTGGATTGCTTAGGTTTTTCGAGGCTAGAACGGATTGAAAAGGGTAAGTAATATAACGTATACCTTTTTGTAGAACTTAACCTAACTTTCTTACTTTTCTGGCAGTTATATTTATATCGTTATATCAGATGTTAGTATATGTTTTAACTTTTATACCTTTATTGATATATGAAACGGAATTCGTTAATATGTACGTTAGACTAAACAACGGTATATATTATTAACGTTATACTATTTTTGTATTATACTATTTGGAAATAGATGTTTAATACCTAACGTTACCTAACGTTAGTATACGTTATGAACGTTTGTAAACTGTAATTATACTAAAAGTGCGTATTCATTATGATACGCACCCCTCTCTGCGTGATCGGATTAAAAATGAGACCATCCGCAGCAGAACCAAAGTAACCGAAATAGCTCTCCGAATCGCTAAACTGAAGTGGCAGTGGGCGGGGCACATTGCGCGTAGAACCGATGGCCGTTGGGACGGGAAGGTTCTTGAGTGGCGGCCACGTACCGGAAGGCGTAGCGTGGGTAGGCCCCCCACAAGGTGGACTGATGACCTGGTGAAGGTCGCAGGATTCCGCTGGATGCGGGTGGCGCAGGACCGGTCAATGTGGCAATCTTTGGGGGAGGCCTATGTTCAGCAGTGGACGTCTTTCGGCTGGTATGATGATGATGATGATGAATGGTGGCTCATTAAAATCAGTCAGTATGGGAATGTCTGAAACTATGGGATATACGAAAATATGTTCTTAGGAACCATGTCATCGATTTTAATAAACAGAAAAACTGCATTAATATATTTGAAAAAAAAAACTACCCAGCAGGGGAATCGAATCCGGTTGTTTTGAAAAAATAAACTTATCTGCAATTCTGCACTATTTCTATTCGGATATCCATTGTGTAGGTCTTAAGCAGTAAATAGTAGTATTTGTTTTTAGGAACCATATCCCCTAAGAAGCATGATGTCTAAAATGAATAAAATACATTGTTTTTTTTTTCTAATGTATAAATGCAGTTATTTATCAAAATCGATGATAGATAATTATGGTCCCTAAAACAAATACTACTTAGTATGTCTTATAGTTTCAGAATTTCTCTTTCAAAAAAATAAGTTTCAAGACAAAATATTATTAAATGACGTACTGACATTTCTATTACTCCCTAGGGAATTTGAATTCCCGCTATGCATGCAAGCAATGGCGCGCTGAGACAGCAAGTGTGATAAAAAGGTGACATAACTTCCCCCAAGATCGCCTGATTTGACAGCTCCTGATTTTTTTTCTGTGGGGTTATTTAAAAGGATTTGTCTTTTCTAATTGGCCAACGAACCTTTAGCAATTAAAACAAAATACTCGAACCACGATCACCGAAATAACGCCGGAAATGTGTGAAAAAATGATGAAAAATGCGATGAAAAGGATTGGCATCTGCGATGCTACTGGAGGTGGATATTTGTTTGATTATTTTCCATGTGTAATTGCCGATCCAAAATAATTTTATTCAACCAGTGATACTTTATATTTTTTGTGTTATGTATAGAATAAAATTTCAAAAATAAAGTGTATATATCTTATTTGGCCACCCTGTATGATTATGAATATATTCTAGATTGACTTATACACTGTTGTGTCAGCAGTAGGTACTTTCAAATCCCATTGTAATCGCTGTTTAATAATACCTACTTCAATATAATTATTACTCGAACTTTATTGCGCCACCGCCGAGTACCCGACATCTTCTCAAGAAATTTAGCTTTGCTCCTTACCTTGTTCTTGGATACCTTTGCCAATTTTGGCAATACGTCAAAACAGCGGTTAACTAGATAACTCATTTTAATGATTTAGGCATAATATCTGTCCAAATTGCGAAAGAGACAGAAATATATTTGTCACGATGACAAATGTCTACTCTTTTCGAAGAACGTCACAACAAACCACTCTGTTCTAAATTCAAATTATTGACAACCTAGTCAAGTTACTTGTGGCTGACCATAAAGAATTTAAAGCGATGTGTATATGACACTAAGGTATATTTTCCATAAATGTTGAGATATTTACGACCACCCTGACTGCTCAGATATTTCTGATTATCTCTGTGTTCCGATATTTTGCCTAATTATACGTTACGAATTCATTGAAAAGTGGTTGCTCCTAAATTTGTGACGAATTACATGCCTCTAATTTATTGCCCTTTTCTCACGTAACGAATTTATTGAAATTTTACGTTGCTCCGATTTATTTGGGGACCTCGACCGCTACCATATATCTGATGGCGACTGTACATAGTTTGTCACTTACCGAAGCCTTATTGGCTTAATTGTAAGTGATTTGTCGCAAGTTACACTTTTGCTTCTTCTTAACTTAATATGGTAATTAAAAGGTATCTAATAACAGTTTATAAAGTGACTTTTTAGGACTCTTTTACATTTAACAGCTTTATCTATTGTTTCTATTTTATTTAGTAACGCTACAGGTAAATCATTTAATATAAGAGGTAACATGAAGTCAGAGGTACACTTTCCATAATGATTTTTACAGCTAGGCAATAAATAAGGTGGTAAGTATGCCAGATTTCTTAAATTACTACTACGTATTCTCTTTTTTAATTCTTTTATATTATAAAGATTATCACAGATGATTTGAGTTTTTAGTTTTTCATGTATACTTAACACCTTACAGTAGCCGAACAACTTAGTGTAGTTATTTGAATATTGCAATCTAATTTTATTAGGCACTATAGTTTTAAGAATACATATTTGTAATTTTTGAATTTTATCTAAGTGTGTTTTATGTGTACGACCATATGCACTAATACTGTAGTTTATTATTGAATCTGCCAAAGCTAAATACATTAGTCTAAGTGTGCTGTATGGAAGTTTAAATTTTAGTATTGACAGTCTAGCTAATATAGCTCTTAGTTTTCTACAAATACCGTTAACATGGTGTTTCCACTTAAATCTATTATCTATGATCAGCCCAAGATAAGTATGTTCTGTGACAAGATCAAGTTTTTGACAACTACAACCAGCAACAACCCCCCCATGCAGGCAAGTGTGGTCATGTGTAACTATGTATGGTGCAATAGACATGTTTTTGTCTTATTACATGTTCTTGAGATCATAAACATCTGAGCAAACGAGGTGGCCATTAACACCGTCGGAATACGAAGCGTACCAAAACGATCCGCGATCGACATGTTGCTATAGCTGTTGCACTTGCTAATTCATACGTAAGTGTGATAGGGAGGCAAACGTTTGTGGCATTGTGTTTTGCGGTATACTTCCTGGTCAACACAACAACTTAAGTTGCACGTATATAATTGAGTATTTGCCCATTGTGATGGATGACCAGCATTAAACAGATCTAAGGACGATGACTTTACTTGACACAAAATTAATACTAAAAACAACAATTATTATTGCTTAAAAAATTATGACGGTTTTTGTATCATTTCTATCATTTATGGGAAGTATTAAGAATTAGTGTGAAGAGATTCGAGAGTAGTTGTAATCCGAAGCAAAGTCGGCTAGTGTTCGAGGGCCCTAACTCTTCAAAACAAGTGCATAGCAACTAAGTCCTTGCACTGCACAGGTTTCACGGCGATCGGTTGCACCCTGCACCGATGCACCGAAGTGACAAGAACATGACACTCGCTAATGCGTTCGTGTGAATGAAACCTGAGTAAGGAAAATGAGTACCGAATGTCTAGTTTTTATTCATGGTTATTGATGTCATTTATATTATTACCTTATTTTATAGATAGCATTTGCCTGTCTTCATTTGTGTTGAAATAGTAATTTTTCATATGGGTATAATCGGGTATATGATTCCATCCTTAAATCACTTTAAGTTACGATTCGGTTGATTGAGTTTTAAGCACCTTAATTTAATCACAATATTATAAACTACAACAGTTCGCAACTTTAGAGCGAATTTTCCATCAGGCGAATCGTCACCTGTAGCACAAAAATAAAGAAACAGATCTAGTTGACTGTACTAACTCAAATCCATGTTTTTTTTTGCGTTACGTTTGTTCCGTTCCAAGGGTGCGACTTGTTTGAAAATAGAAACTAAATCATTTGAGTATACCAAAGATACATCTAATAGATAAAATCGAAGAAATTCCCGAGAGTTAATATGGTCCGAACTACTCCGAACTGATTTAAATAGATTAGATAAGTTAATCATTTAATCACAATGGGGACATTAATTATCTGCTCTAGAGGTACCGGTGGTAATAGATAGGTACACTAACGGGTGACCTCGATGGGTACATAAGTCAGGAATAAAACGTACATAAGATTACAACAAAAGGTCAGCCACTTTCTATTTAGTGACTAGGATAAAGTCAAATATTTGTAACTAAAAATAAGCACCAAAAATCCTAAGTCTGTATTCCGGCCAAAATCTCAAGTTAATGATAATTCAGTTTTTTTTATCCTAAGTAAGTACCTACTTCAGGATGAATGTAAATGCTATTTATTGCCTGTAAGGTATGACTCAGTTAAATTTATAGCGTACTTCACTAATAGAATCCATCGGCAGTCAAGGAATTAAACTACTAACCACTACAGTAAAGACCAGGAAGAATAAGTGTGACCTGCGATTGAACGTAAATGTTACAGATCTCAAGTCCACATTTATAATGGATTCAGTTCATTGCTGGCTTAGGAAAGGAATACCCTGTCCCTGGTCAACCACAAGCACGTCGCAACAGCCATTAAATTCAAAATTCGAATTCCCTTTCCCAGCTCGCCATAGATACAATTAGGAGGTCGACCGCGCCATTCAGACGCGGTATTTGATCATTTCCCGCCATTTCCCTTCGGCCGTTATCCAGCCATATTCCGTTGGACCGCAAAATAGATTAGTCGCGTTCCGATTGCCGATTTGTGCCCTGCTCATTCCAAAAGCTCATAAACATGTTGTAATATTTTGTATATTTGTGTCTAAACGAATCGTATCGTCATCAGCCTCTCTCAGTCCACTGTTGGACGTAGGTCTCTTCTATTAACCATGCGTATCGACGCATTAGGAGGTAAATGCCCATAATCCTTCATTATAATTAAAATCTGTTCGTTTAATTTCTTACTAGACAACTGGTTATATCCCTAACAAAATAGAATACTTCAAAAATGCATAATCATAAAGATTAATATCCACTTTAATAAGCCCAGCAGATTTTCATATTTCAATTTCAAGTTGAAGATGGTAAAGCTCAATTTACTGCTCGATACGAGTTTAAAGTTACATTGTTGCAAGTACAAGGCAAGCCGCAGGTGCCCAGTATTATATGCCAGACATCGCGGTCATAAATAATGAAGGGAATCTATTAACATTCGAAAGCACTAAACTAAACATTCAACAACAAATGCAACGGACATTAATAATCGAACAATAACTATCGCGCATGCGGCCTTGGGACCACTGCAGTTAAAACCAAGAAGATTTTACAGGTGAAGAAATCCTCTGGCCTATATAGAAGGTTTATAATCCTTTGATCCAAGCGCTATGTTCCTATGGGTATATGAAAGGTATAAAACGGTTAAGCCTAGCTAAACCACGATCAGAAACTTTATCATCAAGTGCAAAAGACCTTTCTGCAAACGATGCACTTGAAGTAC
This sequence comes from Thaumatotibia leucotreta, assembly GCA_025490895.1. NCBI lineage: Eukaryota > Metazoa > Arthropoda > Insecta > Lepidoptera > Tortricidae > Thaumatotibia > Thaumatotibia leucotreta. The sequence continues at coordinate 194,612 of JALPQI010000809.1, forward strand.
CTAAAACGTTGGCGCAATGCGGCTAAACGGAGAAGTTGTCGTCGTGAATATTTTTAGAGAGTTTCAGGGAGTATTCAAATTAGTCGGCGGTAGATTACTTGACTTGAGTCATAGATTGCGGTAATAGTCACTTAGCGTAGTCAGTTCGAGTGTTACGATAAGATCAAAGTGGAGTTAAATAGGTTGGGAGATAAGGCTAAAGATTTGCGGCAGGTTAATTTCAGAAAGGGCTCAGTCATTAGCTTGCATGCGAACGCTTCCCCTACATGGGGCTTTCCCAACGCATGTCCTGATAAAGTTCAATACTTCCTGATTCCACCCTCCTTGCAAATATTTCAAGCTTAAGGGCGTCATTTGCGATGCTTAAAAATACTGTCCTTGAGTCTGCTTCTTAAAGCAATTTACAGAAAAAGCTCATCTTTAATAGATCAGGTTTAATTTAAAAGTTTTTTTTTCTTTGGAGACACCTGTCTCGAATACCGAGAAATGTAGAAATACCAGTTAGTTCCGTGTACAACATCAAGACCTTTAGAGCAGCTATTTGTGTTTGTCCAAGCCCGGTATTGGGAAACAAATATTTGAACGGGAACAAGTGTCGACTCTCAACATGGGCATTTTGGATACTTCCAGTGATTTCCAAATAGTTCCAATTCCATTTATTTCTAACGTTGAAATGCCATTTTACAGCTATTTCGTCATATGTGCAAGTGTAAGTTTTCTCAATGATCAGAAAAATACAAGCATGCAGTATTTCCTTTTAAGGGAAATCGAGCAGTTATTCAAGAAAGTGGGTTGCTCAGTATATACGGAGTATATGGGAAATAGAACGGCAAACTGGATCCAATACAGGCTGCATTTTCGCACGAGCCTTCGGTTGCGAGATCCTACGCGAATGTCGCAACGAGCAGCCTGGCACCTTTCAATTATTAACAATTCTATTAACACCTACAGTACCTATGGTCTTAGGCGGTTTGTCCTTGTCCCTAAAGTAAAATATTACCTAACATCATTGGAGAGGCATATTCCTAATGCACAATTTATGTTGGTATAGTCACTACTTTACTAGACAGGGATTATGAAGGGTCGGACGAAGGTGAAAGCTACTAAGTCAGGACTGGTTATGGTGAAAGGGATTAACGTCGGATATACTTTGCCTTCGGTTGATGATACCAAGTTAATGCGGTAATGTTTCGTCATTACTTTTAAGAATACTCGAGTTCTTATTTTATACGCGGTTAAGCGTTATGAAGGCCAAGTTAACATTGCAAAAAATCTTCAACGAGCAAAAACCAAACACAATTTCTCACCTGCGGTCATTTACGAGCCATCGCAGGCATCTATACATATGTGGCATCCATGAGTAATACCGCCATTACTTTCAAACAACATAAGGCATTACTTCTTTGCCCGTTTATCATATCGTAACCAGCTAGGGTTCACACCTCACCGCAGGTGGTCGGGTTGGATATGATACATGCCAGGATATCAAGATAATGATCCTTACTTTTTATAACAACGTCAACTTTATTGCTTCTCGATAAGGCTTCTTTCGTAGTTGAGCAATTTAGAAACATACGAGGATTTTAAGGAAAAATGTCGATATCGTGGTAATGATCGGTTAGCAACATTGTTTACGAGAGGCCGTAATAAGTGGCCATCTTTATGCTTTCGTTGTTTTATTGTCAACAGTTTAGACGCGCCTGTCCTTTCTCGGATGAAAGCGAAAGCGTTCAAACTGCAATAATTAGTGACATAACCACCATAAAATAAGACAAAGATAGGCACCGTCCGTATCAAACGCGCTAATAAAATATTTCGTAATTAACGAATCACGTTATATTATAATACAAGCAGATGGAGAGTTTATCACCACTAGGTATAATTAATTCCCGATCATTAAATTCGCTATATGAACTGATGTCAATTAAATCGTAATCTTCATCTTATCGATGACTATCCCACCTTAATGTAACGAATGCCGTCAAAACACATATCAAATTAATAGCAATGCAGGAATCTAATCTATTGAAACCTCTTGTGAGCTTATAATAAATTCCTTTTTACTTTTCGAATTCCCTTCTCTCCGCTTTTTACTTCAATATTCAAGTACCTGCAACGTCTGTCTTCTTGTAATCTCAAATAGCCCTGAGGTGTCGCGCAAGGAACCCTTTTGTGACCGATGCTTCAAAAGCTAACTGTTGTGACAACAGTTGAATTTCAAATGACCCTTTCATTATGCGTTACAGACGTAAGCACGACATGACAGTAAGTGGAAGAATCGTTAATGACATAGCTAGAAAATGAGGTGACGATAACGAAATAACAGCTGCATGAACACTATTACGAAGAATATACGGTAGTTTTTAAAAAATAATGCTATTACGTGTAATGTTACTAAACATTTTGAAGGCATAATAGCTAAGAATATCATAAATCTTGACATGTTATGCACTAAGTGACAAATTGTTCTCTAATATGACAATAAATTACATAACGAAAGTAGGTAGCTACTTAATACGTAACACAGCAAATGACCGTTTAATACTTAACGTCGAAATAATGTTGGACTTCAAAAAGTAAATTATACAGAAGGCGTATGATTCGGGCGTTATTCCATGCGAAACAAAAGACCTTATAAGTTTAATCAGATTCGAGTAAATCACACGTTTGGTCGAAATGGAAACAGGAACAAAGCGTACATGTATCAAAAAAATTGCAATTCATTGAGACTGTGAACACCTTTGTTTTCTACTTTAATACTGACCCCAAAATACAAGATTTTAGATACATGTAATCAGATTAAGTACTAACAACAGCGTAGAATAGGAAGTCAGAGATGTTATCGTTAAATACATACGACAACAATAGGTAGTAATGATTAAATAATAACTATAATAATACCTCGCGATTCGTGATTTAATGAGACCAAAGCGAGATCGTTCATAAATTCCGTTTTTGCAGTATTGTTTTCTCTTTAATATAACAAAATAGTTAAACGTAAGTTACTACACGAGATAAATTGTTTTGTATGTGGGTACATAATACAGTAGTACAGTAGTAGAATATTCGATTTCTTTCTAGATATACTGCAACTCAATAAGTACTTAATGCAGATATTGCAGGTACGACAAGATCCAAGATTAAGAACTTAAATTGAATTTAATTAGTAACGACACGAAGGTACAAGTAAAGTTTTTCTAAAGAAATTTAAAGGTGCAGCTTGCTAAAGTAAAAGTTAGGTGTTAGAGGGATAGGTATCATTGCCATAATTTTATCAGAAAACGTCTTACCATTTCCTTAACGAGCAGATATAAATTTCGAAGCAGCTACGAAAAGATGTATTTTAATAGGACGTAAGACACGTTGAGTTATAATACAAATTCGCCCTTTCTCTAAAATTGAAACGCGTACCTTTAAGATTTATCACCGAAGACTTACGCAATTATTGTAATCGTTTGAAAGAAACATTAAGCAATGAAGATAATTGTAAATGTGATTTATATAACAATTTTAAAATATAGTGTGAAATAGTGCGTTTGATGTAAATCGTTCTACATGATATGTAGTACATTGAGATTGCACGCACGATACCTTTACAGAATTTAATACCTTGTACAATTCTATGGTACTAAAACAATTGAATAACGAAGGTATTCATTACGAAAACTTGCACTGTTTTATACCGGGAGAAAATGTAATAAGCGCATTTAATTGAACTAGGCATAGGATTAATTTGTGTAGTCATTCAATAAGAGGTTTTAAGTTACATTTAGTAAAGTTATGATATGATTCCAAAGTATTTTTTTTTTCAGAGTTTGGAGCACCGATATACAAACATTGTTATGTTATGACAATTATGTCATCCGCTTTTTAAATTACCTGTCCAAGAGTGTTCAGCTCGAGTGTGTCGCATTACATTGCGTGCTGAATTATTTTATATAGATTATTTTATCTAGTATAGATTTAAGCAAAAGTTATGCAAAATTATGTCCTATAGTAACCCCCGTTAAGAGCTTCGTCTGGATATACGGGTGTTTTGTTACACTAATCCCGATAAATTATGTCTCAGCACTTCTCAGTGAAAATTGTAACTATGTACAGTCGACAAAAAAGTCTCCTTTACAGCTCACAAGTGCAAACATCTTACCACGGATGCAACGAACATCTTACCACGGATTGCAACGAACGCTCATGCTGTCGCGTGACGCTGTAACGTCGTCGTCGTTGCAACCGAGTTTCTATGTGTATCTCGCATCCGTGGTAAGATGTTTGCACTTGTGAGCTGTAAAGGAGACTTTTTTGTCGACTGTACCTACATATTCCCCATAATGGACAATGCACTACCTTGTCCATAATGAAGATATTTCTTGTGGAGTATTTCGATAGCTGAGGTATGTACAATTGTACATTCACCAAAAAATGTTGTCGGTGATAATAAAGTCGAGAAGTGGTAAACCATATCGACGGTGGAAAGGAGAAACCTGTTAAGCGACATTTTGGTAATTGTCCAGGAGAGCGTTTTAAAGTTTTATTTTTAGGAAAAAAAATCGTATCACTTTCTGTGGCCGCTTTAGAGACTTGTGTTCTTTGAACGTACTTTGTCAAATTGTCATATCTATGAAATAGTAATAACGTTATTTCAATAAACTTGGAACCTTCTGAAATAAATGTCGCTTAATTGATATTAATAAAATTATTTTAGTCAGAAAAGTGTCGCTTACAGGGCAAGGTAATTTGTATGACATGCAATTAACCGACAACAGTAGCACTTGAAAAAAAAACTTAAGCGACTATGTATATAAATATGTGTATGCTTAAGTGACACTGTCTAAATTTTAGTCAATAATTGCGTCGCTTAACATCCCTGTCTTTAAATTTGACCATTATTTCATTATACCTTAAGCGACATTGAAGTCGTCAGATCTCAGTATTACTTGGCTTAAACGACGCAGAAAAAAAAGCCGGTTCCGTCGATATATAAAACTCATTTTTGACCAAAATGTCGCTTAAAGGGTTTCTCCTTTCCACCGTCGATATATTTTGTTGTTGACTGTGCGATTTTGTATTCTAAGGCGAGTATTTCATAAAAGTCATATAAACAAAATAGGTAGGTAATTAACTCATTTAATAATAATTATTATTTCAACCATTTCCTTGTTTGATACAAACAAGATGAACACGATCACCACTGAACCGTACATAATGGACCCTTTGACCCCATACAACTGCACTATATCAGAGAGAAAGCTGCTTTCACACGTAGGAAGTACACTAGGAATAGACAAAGCCACTTTTTATGAAGGCTCTGACCGGTTGGCACAATGAAATAAAAGAGAGCACAGCGCATAAAACGTATAATCTATTTTAACAACAGTAAGTCCGACGCAAATGTATACTCACACCAGAAAAAGTAATCTCATTACTCCTGTAAATTACATTTGTTTTGTGAACCTTGATTACAAAGTTTACATACAAAAGTAATCGGAAGGAGCAATCCGATTACTTTATTCCCAACTCCGATCTACACTAATATATGTATCTCCCAATAATTAAGATTTTAGTACCTGGATTATTGGCTCGCTTGCTAGTATTGAAAGACGTGTAAGTGAAGGATACTAGGTTTAAACCATGAACGAAGTAATTGGTCCAAAAAAATATCATCCTGTTTATAGCGATTTCAAAGCACGAGACGCAAGTCAACTTTTCAGACGATCGAATTGTCAATTTTTTTATATTACTGACGATTTATTTCTAAAACAATACAAATTTTATCCAAATGTGTATTTCAAAATCACTAGTACATCTCATCAACTAACATGAATCATTTTCGACGCTAGGGGATAAAGTAAGCTTTTGGGCGCAGATTTTGAAGGATATAGGGAGTCTTACAAAGCAGTCCAAAAATCCCTACACATTGACTAATGCGTCTGCCAAATCTGCCTCTACCAAGCAGAGATGGACAAAAAGTAATTTGATTACTCCATCCGATTACCGTAATCGACAGTAGTAATCAAATAACTTTAAGACCAACCCTGCTGCCAGGGGATCGGAATCTGATGGACAAATCCGTAGGTACATATAATGTGATTCTTAAATATTTAAAAATAAATCTGTGCCGTTGTGCATGTACGAGTAGTTCATCGTGGTTTTACCTATTGGGATTTAACTGTATGAACAATTTTCAAAGAATTTCTTTGTATAAGTAGTGCGCTTTTATTTACATTCCTCGTATTCTCATAATTATATCACACGTGATGAAATAAGTTACTGACTCATTGAAATTACTTTTCAATACCTATACAATACATAAATCAGATTGGTTCAATTTTCTGATTGTAAGTAGTTCGCGAGTATTTCCCATTAAATAATTTTACTGATTTCGATTAGGCCTGCCATTTGAATCCCATACAATTGTGTAATATTGTCCGGAAAGTTTTTTATTATCAAACCAGACTTGGTTATGTAAGATAATCCTAATCTGATCAAACTAGTTGTAATATTTATTAAGACTACCAGTAATGTGACATAAAAATTAAAGCTGTTTGACACGCGTTTTCCATGTAAGATAACTATCCAAACCCTAGCACTTAAACAGTACCTACATAGAATAAAGGATACAATAGCAAAGCGATACAGGTGACTAGTAGATTTCACAACCCTAGCGAGTCGACCCCGACATGAACCAGGGATATACAGAGCGTGATCACTGATCATGACCTTTCATCAAACGTCACTTATGTTAGACAGTTGGCCTTCTGTACACCAGCAGTGTTATTCAGTAAGGAAACTGCCTTGTTGTCAGCGCTGTGTCAGAGCTGCGGCAGCGTCGAGCCTAAAAATGGTATTCACTAATGTACTTTAAACGAAACTAGTGCTCGACAACGAATGCGGCTAAACTACACTGCGTCGAGAGTTTGACGTTTAATGTACGAACTTCGTATTCTCTAACGAAAAACAGCGACGAACTCGCCCAAAACCTCGCTCACAGCCTCCATTCCTAATGTCAAATAAAACAGCTAGGATTTTAGACAAGGCTGTCTCGACGTCGAGCTAGTTGACGAACGCAGCGTCGAATGTGTGAATAAGAGAATAGCATAGCAGAAGTTTATTGTGCATTTACGAGAGTATTTGTTCTTCGAAGAACTAATTCTACATATTAGCATTCCACAGCCGCGTTATCGATTAATGGACTTCCTTTATTACGTAATGATGGGTGGTCTGCTGTAAATCCCTCGGGTGATAGTGGAATCATTGAATTAATTGCGCCATTGAAGTTTGCTAGGCTGTAACGAAGTTATTGTCATTGCATGAATGGTAAATGATTATAATCTCTTATTTATTATACTTGATCGAATGGATGAAAGCGCGCATGTAGTAATACAGTCACCATCATATATATCGGGGCAGCCAGGGTGCTTCATAAATATCTGAGCAGGCCTCTATTTTCATGGCGTCAGAGTGCATATCAGCGCACTTTATGTCCGCAATGACTTCGCAAGTTCCATAGGCTACGTTGCTTACTATTAGGCACACCTTCTGGTCATTTGCCGCGAAACTATAAAATAAATCTTTGCTTATTCTTCTTCAATTATTTACTTGTTTCGTGGCTTTTATTAAGAAAACAAGTTGTCAATAATTTTGATTCTCAATAAAAACCTTTCCGGTTCCTATATGGGTCCTAAAATCCGTGCGTAGATGCTATGACGCTGAAGATTTATTTCATATTTATGTAATACGAAAGCCACGGACACTAGGCATACGGCTTTATTTTGTATGACAAACTGTTCCATACGATTCTTGTTATTTGAATAGTCGCCATCAGATATATCAGTACGACTACGATGCTCAAAACATCAGAAGATGCACTCTAACGTTATGACAAAAGAGGCGTGCTCAGATATTTATGAGCACCCTGGCTACTCCGATAAATCTGATGATAACTGAACCAGCGATTTACGACTCCCGTGCTCGTCAAAATCATGACTGCGCATCTTGGTATAAAGTTTGACGCCTGACCCCTTAATTGTACTGCCTGTACCGCAAGTGCAGCATGAGAAATTTTATCACGACTCTGATGTAAGGCTTTAAAGGTGGATTTTGTAGTTTTTGTTGCGATATGTTTTGCTTGCTGTACTCCATAGTGCCTGAACTGTTATTACCATCGCTTAACGAGCTCGCGGTGTTGGTTCATTTAAAGCAGTACCCGTACCATGACCTGCCGCGGCATTCTCGGCATTCGCGGCAGCCCATGGTAGGTAAACATGAGATTACAAATTATAGAAGGTCCCAAGCCCCCAAGAGGGAGTACAGATGTTCAAAAGGGGGCTTCGGCCTCTAGTGGGATTAGGTAAGGGAAGGGTCCTCGGAAAAAACATGTCCAGTGCTTAAAAAAATCAGGGCAAATTCACACCTTATTTTGTTAAAAGTAAGGTGGTTTTTCCTTCTGTAATTTGAATTGACTAATAGACATGTTCTTTCCGTGGACTCTTCAAGTACCTTTTGGGAATATAGATGGGACTGAAAAGGACAAACAATACTTAGCGGTTTGTTAAGTTTGGAGACGCTTATGAATAATGTGGTAAGTAATTTTAATTGTAAAGCATGGTTAGCTAGTACACATTATTATCTTAGGTTGCGGCCTACAAATAAGTTTATTGATTGTCTTTTGAGGGGAGCGCAGGGTATATGTTTTATTTAATTCACAGAAAGGAAAATAGTAGATTGTGTCACAAGGGATCAAAATGGTATATTTCCGGCGTGGGCGTATATTGAATCCTGAGCGTAATGAAGGATTCAAGCGTTACCGCCCAAGACGAAATAATTTTGATACCGTGTGACACATACTGCTTTTCACACCACCTATGAGAAAAATAAAAGATATATCACATATTTAGTATTTATGCAAATAATCGATTCTGAAGAAATTTTTATCAATTATGAACGTACTGTTTATTTTCACATTTCATTGTAATTTTTTAGGCTGGCAATAGATAGTCCTTGAACAGAAAAGTGCCACTTTGATCCCTCCCAGCAGGGAATAAAAGGCCCGTATTCGAATAGGAGGTGTGAAAATATAATACAGAGTAGAAAGGACGGAGGTGCGACGGATAAACTTACACTGGTTCAGCTGTATAGTTCGTCAAGCATTAAGAACAAAGTCCTGTAAACGGCCCTATTCTCACGTTTCACGTGCAAACCGTTACTTTGCGCTCGAGTTGGCGCCGTGCGATTTTCGTACAAAACTATTCAAATTGAATCACGTTTGCTGCGGACAATTAAATGTCGTTTTCTGTCTACTTATTATGGACCCCTGTTGTTTAAATGTACTAGGTCGGAGGTCAATTGGCAAAAATGACATGGTTTATAAAAAAATACTTATAAATAAATTGTATATCTAATCGGTCGAAGGATACTTGTTAAAATCTAGATAGTTTGCACTTTGGCTATTCAATTATTAAAATGAATTTCGTTATAGTCAGTAGAAAAATACAGAAATATTTGACTTCATTCACAACGAGATCTTCTTTGTAGTTTTACTAATGAATCTAATGATAGTAATGGTTCAAATCGTACTTATTAAGATATAAGCTTCAAAATTTTAAAAAGGTAACACGCTTCACATGTCCAAAAATAAAATGTTTACTGTTGAAGTTAATTTTAGTTCTCCTAATAGGACTTGCTTTTATGCTCGTCATTACTGTGCGTTTTGGGATTATTTCTGTAAAAGGGGACTTTTATATTAAGAACAGAGGCTTCAACAAAAATAGAAACATCAAACCTTACACAATATAGCACTTAAGACGACCATGGACGTTGGACAAATTGAGTAAGCTGGCGCGGTTAACTTAACAGATTGCTTCTTTAGCTTAGCGAATGGTACTATTAATAAAAGTCTTCACGTAATAGTATCACTTAGAGTTCAATGCCATTACTTAAGACCTTGAACATGTACTTATTGTACTTATCGTTAGTATAAAGTTTCGTTTTTTTATTAGGTTTTGTTTTAGTAAAACAGTCATTGTCGAAAAAATACTTGGTATTCATAATACACTTTCTGTAAAAAAAATATTCTGTGATCAATCGAAAATAATTATTAGTTTAAATAATTTTATTATAATGATATTTGTTTATTTAGCGTGACACTCTAATATTATTATTCAGATTAATTTTGTGTTTCGTTAACCCTTAAATCTTAAAAGTGTAACATGTATAATTGTATATAGGCGAAATATTTCCTATCTAAGTTTGAAATACCGAAGGTTTAGATTTAGATACAATAGTTCAAAGACTATGCTAAGACAGAATTGTCAATAGTCAAAGATCGAGACAAACATTGATAATGATGATAACGTACAGGTGTCACTATTTCCTTAAGTCCCTCTTAATTTGCATGTACGTACTACGTAATGAAAAGCAAAAGCTTTACAATTTGCAATTATTTTTATCGATAACGAATATTCAAGGTTTTTCGTTGACAAACTAAATAACACCCGAGACTTAAATGCGTATTTGAATTGTGACGTAACAAATATGCACAGGTGAAAAAGAAAACGTGTAACGGAGCGTCAATATTGGTACATTTGGTACCATTACTGGACCGTTTTTGAACTTATTGTTCAGTGACAGGGTTAAAACTGCATTGTATTGTGTGTCGGCTAGATCTATCGTTTCAAATGTGATGTTTTGTGTTTTGAATGAGAACTGCAGTGTGTGGGAAGCGGCAGGATGGGATTGTGATTGGACGAAATTACAATCGTGGGACGATATTTGTATAATCTGGCAATGTAGGAGTAGGTATTATACCATCCGACATGTGATTCATGTGAAAGTGGAGTAATTTATGACATTAATAACAAAGATAGACTAAAGTAGAGTAATGTATAGTCAACCAATTGGAACCCTAGGCCACTCGGGAACTTTGTCACAGTAACTTTATAAATCAAATTGTGGAGCATTCCATGAAAACATGTCGTAAGCGACACTGTCTTTTCAATACTTTTGAGAAATTAAATTAGTAAGCTGAGTTACGGCATAATAATAACATATCAAGGCTTTAAGATTGACAGTGTTTCCTAGCAGCTAGCATATTTTATTAGGGTAGCTACTATAGCGAGTCGTAAGCGACAAAAAGTAGATGTTTTCATGGAATGCTCCTTGTAAGGAATATCTTACTAATTGTTATTTTGATATGGTTCTAGAGTGGCCTAGAGTTCCTATGGGTTGAGTTTACTATGTAGTAAAACGTGATATAATAACTACTAGTTGGTACTCAATAGTTGGTATAGTTCGAAAAATATAAATTGAATGTTTATTTTTACTACAACGTAAGTAGAAAGTTACCAATTTATATTTCACGAACTATAGGTCTTTTGAAAAAAGTGTATGAGGATGTAGGCTTCCTTATTGCATTCGCAAACGTATGGAGCCCAGCCCACAATAACAATTTTACCGTTATCGCCACCGCTATGCCATTATATCGATTTAAAGGTTCGCAAACCGTCGAAATGCCACCTGCAATTAAACTGTAGTTACTCGAAAACCACAACCCTATCGGGATCTCGGTTAACGAGATGCACGCACGCATGTTATTAAGGCGATGCAAGTTTATTTGGTACATAACAAGGGACTTCTGTTTCTATAAAAGGGTTAAAACAGGTGCAACTTTAAAAAAAAATTGCATGTAGCGATGGCCAGTGGCCACTCTAAAGGTGCGTTTAAACCAAAAGAGCATTCGCTGTTCTAGCGCCCGTTCTACGAAATCAACCAATCACGTTTTGTGTACCGATCGAATTTCGTAGAGTGGGAGGTTAGAACAGCGAATGCTCTTTTAGTTTGAACGCACCTTCAGTAGACTTAGAATTAAGCGAGCGTTTTTTACTACTGAGGTACTGAGTTTGGTTTGTCAGACTAATATTCCTATATCAGATTCCTCTAAATATTAGATTCGAGATTGACATGTTGACGATGACAAGATGAGGGATAAGTTCGCCTTTGTACATGCCTTTTACTTGTATGAATTTAATGTTTTGTATTTGTACAATAAAGAGTTTTACTACTACTACTACAATTTACTAATAGTAAAATTCGATTGAAAACAATTTTCTTGATAGAATAATATTTTGATAGGCTTTCACTGACGTTAAAAATACGGAATATGAAACGCGAATTTAATAAAGGGAAGTACTAGACCTAGTTCTGCTTCTAGGTCTTGTTAGGACGAAGGTTCGATCAGAACTGAGGTCTCATATTTTTCGTGATTTGTTAATCCTAAAGTGTTAAATCTCTTTCTTTCATGCATCAGTCGTAATCATGTATTTTTCGAATGGATGTGTTTTAAGGGGCATGAAGCCATAACAAAGGCCACCAAGCGTAGCTCCTGAATCAAAACAGTAAAAGTAGAACTTTGTAGCCCTACCGCGAAAAACGAAATTCGTAAATTTCGAGGATTTGTCTCTCTCACTCTAATGAAGTAATGACGCCTTCGTTTGAGTGATAGAGAGAAATCCTCAAAATTTACGAATCTCGATTTTCGCGGTTGTAGGCCTGATCAAGTATAATTAATTCGAATCTCGAGATCATATTATGCTAGAAGAGAACTAAGAGTAACAGTATATTATTATGATTTTGGACGCATGGCGTGTTTCTCACCTCCAATAAATATTTTTTGTCTTTAAGGATTCACTAGTTATTGTAATTGCCAATTACATATTGAACTTGATATTTATTGCCCAATTAAATAACAGTACGATATTGCCGGTTCCTTACTGACAGCTTTGAATAAGGACTGCTACTGAGAAGTTACAACTTTCCTTTTCGGCAATGAAAACTGGTTTCAAACAAAAGCCGAGATACCGTTGAGGTTAAAGAAAATTGTAGGGTTTAAACTAAGTAGGCCAAAACTGGTATTGTTTGAGTGGTTTGTGTATACTTAAGTATATAACTAAGTTAAAACGAAGCAAGTATCGTATTCTTGCACATAGATATACAAATACATGAAGGCTTAGCACATGATTGGTCTGACCAGTATATCGCCGCGATATAGACAATGCGTCCCTCTTTTATTAACACGTTCGCCTCCAGTACTGTTTCACTAAGTGCTAATACTATGCCGATCGGAATTATCTGATAGAACTCCTATGCCATTGACACGCATGTGTGACCGATCGAAAATAAGATAAGAAGGTGCTAAGAATTAGTATCACGACAAATAGCTAATGGTAGCGGTATTTTTGACTACTTATGTATAGGTACTTAAACGATAAGAACCTTAGCCAATTTAGGATCATGTCAAAATAACAAGTAAGTAGTGAGAAATTTCTTACAACCTGATTGATAGGCGTCACTTTGATATAGTTCCGCTTTTCCTTTAAATTTTTACAAGACACGTATTTCTGGCTCAAAGTGAGTTCTTGATAATTACGGCATATCAAAATGAAATACTGGATAAGTAAAGATAAGATAAAGGCAATACGTTAGGAAGCACTTTCACTGCAAATACTTCATTGCCACTGTCACTGTGTTACATAATGATAATGACAATAACAGTTACGGAAAGAGAGATTAAAAGTAAGACTGTTTACGGTTAACGCAGGATGTGGTACAGTCGTCACCATCAGCAATTAGTATAACTAATAATTTAAATATTCACGATTTTCACATTTTTTAATAATAACGCGAATTTTGCGCGGCGTATGATGATTCTTATAACAGGGGCCTGTTTCTCAAAAGCTTGTAACTTGTAATACAAGCGGAAGTCTTTATCGAATTAATGATCATAAAAAGAGATTTCCAATTGTATTACAAGTTACAAGCTTTTTGATAAACAGGCTCCAGCTGTCAAATCACAACAAAAGGTCGTTGTTTACAGATAATATACAGACTTAACTACGCGAAATTATAGCCAAAAATACAGGATGACATCTGGGTCGTGGAGCAAGAGTGAACAGGATACTAAGGACTTCGCGATTTCTTGGTTATCCCCATAGTCAAAATTGCTCAGCGTGCCCGTCACTAGTACCTTGTTTACTATTGCTCCACGACACAAATGTCACCCAGTATAGAATAATATGTCCTAATTGTGTAACGCGAATGCCGTGTGGTGACGGCAGTAAGAATACATTTGTCACCACCCCAACTCCTCCTGCGGGTGTCGTAAGAGTCGACTAAGGGATTGAAGTGTCACTGACCATTTTACAAGATTGATGATGGGCAGCAGCGTCATCATAGTGGTCACATTACTGCGATCGCCGATCCGCTTGCCCAGCGTGGCGATTATGGGCATTTACCTCCTAATGCGTCTATACGCATAGTTAATAGGAGAGGCCTACGTCCAGCAGTGGACTAACATAGGCTGATGATGATGATGATGATGGTGTACAAACTTTTTGAAAAATACTCATAAATATACGGTTACCATTCCCTACGTTTGCCGCCACCACACGGCTATATTTCAGCTGGGTGTCCTCAAACCATCCACTATTTCCGAGCATATCGATCAGCTAAACAGTCAAATAACGATCTTGTGTACAAACTTTTTGAGAACTGCTCACATACCGTTACAACCCATTCCCAACGTATGCCTCCACCACACGGCTATATTTCAAGCTGGGTGTCCCCATACCATCCACTATTCCCGAGCATACCGATCAGCTAAACAGTCATTTAACGATCTTAATTGTGTACAAACTTTTTGAGACCGCTCACATACCGTTACAACCCATTCCCAACGTATGCCTCCACCACACAGCTATATTTCAAGCTGGGTGTCTCCAAACCATCCACTATTTCCGAGCATATCGATCAGCTAAACAGTCAAATAAAGATCTCAATTGTGTACAAACTTTTTGAGACCGCTCACATACCGTTACAACTCATTCCCTATATACAGTGTGTGGTCTTTAACACGGGAGAAAAATGAAATGAGTGACTCCTTAGACTATCAGCAATAATCCTGTAAAGGTCCCGGTGTTTCAAAGTGGTTAAGTTCGGAGATATTGTCATTCAAAGCTATGGACCTTTAGTACTGGATCTTGGCATCACGATGTCGTAGCTTGTCAGTCGCAAGACATCTTGATAGTATACCGGTAGGAAGTCATAACAATAATTTTGTTTGCATTTTCACACTAATTTGATACGGTTTTAAAAAAAAAATTGTACATTTTTCAATGATTCAAAAATGATAAGTTATTGATAACTTTTAATTCAAGTAAATGAACCCATAATAATGAAAAATACATGAACAAAAAATTACAAAAAATTTTTTTTTTTTTTTTTTAATTACAATATGTGGAAATGATTGTTGATCAGCTTATTAATGCACCGTTTAAATTTTCACCCCGGTTGTAGGCCCCACACTGTATACCTCCTCACCACACAGCTATATTTCAAGCTGGGTGTCCCAAAGCCATTTACTATTCCCGAGCATATCGATCAGCGGTTGGAAATAGTCCCGGAAGGCCCAGGCTCGCCTCTAATTGCCGTGACAACAACGTAGGCGCTCATTATCCTAAATTTGGACCACACCTTCCCGACTTAATGATTGTAGACTACTTATAGACTCTGCACGCTATAATCAGAGTTGGGCAAAAAGTAATATGATTACTCCTTCAGATTACTTTTGTAATATTTATTACAAAGTACACATACAAATGTAATTTATAGAAGTAATCATATTACTTTTTGCCCAACTCTGGCTATAATACAGACTGTTAAGTTGGGTTTACACCAAACGAGCAAATGCTCATTCTATCCCCCACTCCACGAAATCAACGAATTTCGACGAATTAGGTTTTGTGTAACTAACGAGTTGCACAAAGCGTACCTGTTACGTTATAATATTTTTTAATATTTAAAGCCCTAACATTCATAAGTGCAATATATATAACATTATTTTAATTTTGATTACACTTTGAACTATCTTAGGATTCATAAAGAAGTATTAGTGCACAATATTCATAAACTCAACTGTATAATTACATACACTAGATACGTAGCAAATGTGCACCTTAAACTTATTTTTTGTAATTTATTATTTAATATTTTTTATACATTGATGATGTGTCGCGCTGTCAGTCATATAATTACTGTTCTTACTAAAGCAGGTATGAAATATTAATTACGACTGAAATCCATAAAATAAGACTATGAAAACGGATAAACTCGCGTACATTAACTACCTAACTTTAACTTCATTCCGACGTTTCAAACACTTTACAGGGTTCGGTGGTCTGACAATTTCGATGAAGTTCGATGACTGAAAATGGAAGAACGAATTTTGTTTGCACCTTCCAGTCCGTACTGAATGAAATCCATAATATCATCCAAAATCCATAAATCCATTGTTTTTATTTTAATGTCTTAAAAATATCGCTACACAGCTCAAGATTCCTTTGCAGACTTTCAATCATCTACATACCTAATAAAGATTTATGAAATGTTTGCATGAAACAGAACTACACGCAGAATTTTATTCATTCAATAAAGTTTAATTCCGTACACGTACTCTGAAGTGGGTAAGTGATCTATGTAAACTAATGGACTCTTAAGATATATTCAGGTTGAGATGATCCTCTTGAGACACTTATAACCTTTAAGATCCAGTGTTTTTGTCCATTCCGTATTC
This sequence comes from Thaumatotibia leucotreta, assembly GCA_025490895.1. Classification (NCBI taxonomy): domain Eukaryota; kingdom Metazoa; phylum Arthropoda; class Insecta; order Lepidoptera; family Tortricidae; genus Thaumatotibia; species Thaumatotibia leucotreta. The sequence continues at coordinate 211,233 of JALPQI010000809.1, forward strand.
AGTAGGCACCGGTTAAAATAGTCGTATTAATTGAAGAGGAGTTATTTGAGCTCTTTTTATAGAAGCAACTGCATTTTAATAAATGCGGAACAGCATCGAACAAATAAAATATAATTTAAAAATAACAGCCTTGTAATGGAATTTGCACGGCAAGATAATAAGGGACGTGACAGCGTCTCACTAGTCTTACTACACTACGTGGCTTATTATATGGTTCTCAGTTGACCGTTGATAGTCCTTAAATCGTGGCAATAAGGTTTAGAATTAGTCAGTTAAAAAGCCGATACATGCTTGCCATGACTAACCACAATTGAAGTGGTCACAAAAAATTGTGAAGGTCGACAGCACTGTGCAAGAAACAAGGATAGATGAAGAGATAACGTGTGCTTTTATAATGACAGGCACATTTTAATTTCATTGTTTTATTGGCTGTATCAAATTTAATATTGATTTAAGTATAATTAAAACTACAAGCAAATTGAGTCCTGTGTATCTATAAGATAGATAAATAGATAGAATAGACTTTATCGCAAAAAAGCGAAACAGGAATAAAGCGACAGATTTAGTTTTATAGTTTTTATACGTGGATCGTACTTATATCAGGAAAGTTAAGAGAAATTTGATATTCTAGATACTGCGATAAGGTACAAAGTTGCTATAAACGGTAAACATTAACAAGTAATGTTTGTTGATGTTACAAAGTAATGTTTATAAACAAACGCCTAAGGAAGTACAACTGCAGTAACGCGTCGGCGTCGCTTAGAACGTAGAATCGATTGACGTGCGCTTGTCATGTCGTATTTGAATAAAAAACACGAAGTCACGCCCGAGAGCACACGACCATGGAGAACGATACTATAGAAAATACACCATAAATATGTACGCATTTGTATACTTTATTCCGTAACGATAAGGTCCGATTGTGTATAGATATTTAGACCTGCACAACAAATCGCCAGAGGCGATCGCAATATAGATAATGGAACAGCGAGAAATGTAAGTTAATCTGAACAATTGCTATAAGGAACTAAAGTAAGGATAGTTTTCTAGAAGGTACAATCGTAAACACTGTTAGACCATTAATAAACCTTATTCCAAAGAGATAAGATCTACCGCTGGTCAATTTAGTGTTATGGTATTACTTGACTCTGACATAACATTCCGTAGGTTTCCCCAGTAGGCGGCATCAATTAAGTAAGACTAATGTTTATAGTGCCCATTATAAGATGAAGGAAAAGTTGCTAAGTGCATTACGTATGCCGTTGCACCTTATCTTCGGGAAATGCGCTTTCTTGTACTGAAGAATGCTTTCCGGAATACAAAAGAAGGAGAAACCAGTGTCTAGAGCACGAATAAATCGCAGATCTCAGTTCTGACCGCTTTCCGTTTGAGACGAGTGAAAATAAAAGTAAGTTGACACGTGACTCGAATGATAATCAATTTCTGCCGAGATCGGATATCTGTTGACAGCCAATTTGCAGTAATTGTCTTTTCAAGTTATCAAGCGGGTGTTAATTACTTTTTATTTACTATTTACAAGGCATTGAACTTTAAAGAAGATCGATAGCAGTCTGCTTTCTTTTTCGATTATTTAATGGAGACGCATGAGTCTGATATAAAGTATTTAATACATGCCAAGCCAATCCTTAAGAATTAAATGTACGAGTTCTTAATACTTAGTACGTAAATCGATAGTGAAAGTCTTTGCTTTAAACACGAATATGTTTACTGTTAGACACAATGTCATTATAACAATAGTGTTTGTAGCTAATGTCCTAGATAAATATACTACCGATACGTATTTAAATAGAACACAGATGCACAGACTAATGAATACAAATCGATGTAACAACGATTGATATCAAAAGGCTGATTGGTTTCGTAATTAAAAAGATAAAGAGCACATGAGCGCGTCAGACGTCGCAGTCACCATCAGGTATATCGAAGCGCCCACAGTGCTCAAACATATCTAAACATTGTCATAGTAACATTGAAAGTGAAATTGCAGCATTGACAAGCTTCTATTGTCTGTCAGGATTAAATTTCGTCGATTGTACTTTAACATGACAATGAAGACGTGTTTCGATTAGCGTTGAAAATGTCGGAAAAATCATATATTTTTTTCGGGAATGTATGAAATTTTCGTTTTTTTCGGGTTTTTACAGAAATAATCAGTGTCACTATCACTGTCACTCCTTGCCATATTTCAATTGACTTCGTCGATGGCATCGCGTTCTCCTGTTATAAGTGAAAATTAGACCTTTAAATTGGTTTAGAGTTGAAAACTAAAGTGGAAACTTTCATTGTTTTTATCGAAAAAATCCGAAAAAAAACGAGCTGTTGGAAAGAAACGGGATTTAATCCGGAAATTTTCTACGCTTGTTTCGATATCTGTGAGCACCCTGGCCCGCTCCGATACATCTGCGACGGAACTAACGAAACGTCGTATCTGGTACAGGCGAGATCACAATAGAGGCTCGTCTCGCCGTCTCGTTCAGAGGGTAGAGGGTAACGCACCCCCAAGTTCACAGACAGCCGGCGAACAACCCCTGCTCAAGGGCGGACAGAGACCGACGAACGAGACAAATTGATTTGTAAATAAGTTGGTGAAATAAAATTGTTGTTATTCCAGTTTATTTACGATATTTATCACGCACAAATTGAACATGTGCAATGTATAATATGAAAATAAGGATGATTTTACTGTAATAGAAAACCAGGTACATTTAAGATTTCGGCTAAATAATATACTCAAGGGCCACTATCTTCGAATAAAATAAATCTGTTAGATAAAAGTTAGCTGTCTTTTCCGTTTATATGTCTGGATAAAAGGATAGAAGTAATTTTATCTAACGGAAAAATGTATTCAGGGATGCGATACAGATCGTAAGACACATTTAATTAAATAAAATGCTAATGATACAAAAAGTCGGCTTGTAAATAGGTCTTATCTTATAAGCAAAACAATCTAAGTATCCTAATGATTAGTCATAGGTTGATAATTTATTTACATACGCAACATTTCAGAGTCGTGTAAACATAAACAGGAGGCGGTAATGTAAATATTACTATGAGTACTCACTGCTTAAAACAATGCCGTCCTCAGATGAACAAACAGACACAGTCAATCAAGGAAATCCATTCTCACAAACACAACACTTGTATAACTAAAATTAATTAATTATTGCTGAATATTGCACCAAAATATTGCTGAGCTCTATCGCGGGTCGCGTTTTCGGGATATCGATCGCCCGGCGCGATGTGTCTCCCGAGATTTGTACCTCTTCGGTTACCACTGGAAATAGGTTATAACTCAAGTACAGAGTATAAGAGTCATAGTTTATGTGATGTAGTGTATGTGGTACGAAAGGTCGCGATCAGCTGTTACGTTGTGTCGAGAAACACGGTGCACGGGCGAGCGGGCCGCGCGCGACTGACGGCCCGACTGGTCGAGCGACCGACGATGGGCTCCCCGCGATACCGTACTACGGCCATATGTAAACAAACATTGGATTCTACGCTGATTTTAGGTTACGTGCTCGTCTTATTATAATAACAAAAGAAGTCTATAGTTCGATGCTCAGTTTTTCAAGTACCTATATGGGTTTAGGATTAATGTAAGTGCGATGATCTCATGTTTATGACAAGTTTTATGTTTCAAACCGGAACCTTTTATCTAGCTAATACGAAAGTAATAGCTAGATTAGGTAATATGACAAACAATGGCTAAATCTCACAGGTTTCCAAAAGCAAAGTCATTTTCACGGTGTCGCCATATTTAGCTTCTGATCTTACGCCATACCAAGTTAAAACATGGTCATTAAAGGCGGCTGTTAAAAACTACGTAACTCGTAGAAACTTTATCAACAATGACAGTAATCATATTGGCCTAGTAAAGCGATGAAAAACTAACAAAACGAAAGATTCAATGCTACCGGCACGGCATCGCCATACATTGCTTCCTGGTACTTACTATTATTACTATCCCATTGCATAACATCTGCCGATATCTATTCAGGCTGACCTTTTAAGATCTTTCCGTGAATAGCTATTGCAGGACTGAGGACGACATTATAAAACAGCTGACATTTAAAATAAAACATATACCATGTAGGTATCTACTAGGAACACTCGACCCTGATTGTGCAATTGTGCAAAGCTGCTCGTTTTGAGCAAATGTAACTATAATACAATTAACTTGTTTATCAGAGTTTAACTATGAGATGCGTGCAGGTTGCGTACTTGAAACTATCAAAATCAATTATGTAGGTATGCAGACACACTGAGAAATCGGGTGTAAATAGTGTAATGTTGCAGCGCAAGCATTTGATACGTCCAACGTGTTGGTTAGATAATACAGTCAGGGTCAATATTTGACCTAGCCCCAGAACATAGCTTGCACTAGATTAGAAGTGTTGTATATCTTAAGCAACGATATACCTGCATATTTATAAAGATCGTACATACCTAAATGCGTAAAGAGTTTCTGTCAAAATTACATTATTGTTATCATTGTTTTCGCTACCTTACTTTTTTTAGTCATTTGAATTTTGATCTAGTACTCATTACAACTAGTCTAAGGAGCCCAAACTTGATAAGATAACATCATGTCTCATCGTTCTCAAGTTCCTGTGGCCACTTTCGGACTCCAACATCAGCCTAGCTCCATGATAATATCATTTTATTGCATTGTTTTCCGACTTCAATATGTATACTAAATTTCAGCTCAATCGCAAACCAGAAAGTGGATAAAATTTAACTTGCAAGATATGATTACAAACAACGAGGCAGGTAAACTTTACTAAATCTAACTAAAGCTTGTAAAAATAACCATAATTCTAGAAAAGATAATACGATTATCATACATTACGTATTTACCGGGTTATAAACGTATCTAGGACATCCAGCGTCGTTATAGGGAGTGTAACCAACTAAAGAGCTAGTCAATTTAACCGATATTCTAGGTAAACTATCAAACAAGTTAGTTTTATATTGGAATTCATATTATCTAGGTAAAATTGATTAAAAACGTGACTCCGAATCGTGGGAAAATGCGTGGGGAGGCACGGGTACTGTCACGATTGATTTTTTATCGACGCTCGGGTAAATCTGAACCCATTATAGTCCCGTTTTTATAACGCCCGGATACAACACGGGTATCGACATTTGTAGTGCTTCGTTTAAATATTGAATCCATAAATGAATTAAATTTATTCTATAACTAGGGAGACCTATTCATATGTTTCGGTTTTACCATTTAAGCATCTAATATATTCGCACACTTAAATTAATCCATAAAAAACAACTCCAACAATATCTATATTTCTAAAGGTGTTTTATTGTGGGACTGTCTTACTAAAGTCGGTCTAGTCTTTTGTTTGTAGATTACCAATTTTTATTTAATTTAAAATAACATGAATCTTGACTAATCTGATCACTCATTTTGTATTTGCAAAATAAACCTACCATCTTATTTTATTACAGTTATTACACAAGTAATAGACTGCAAACTAAATGTAGTAGATAATTAAAGTCTTTTGAACCTCCCATTCACAAATAAACACGCAAAGACCCACATGAACCATTCAATAAAACGGCAAGAATAACTGAAACCGTAGTAAACGCAGTCAAATTGCTGGTCCATCAAGCATGACTGTTATCTCAGAAGGCATTAACCTACATATGGAACGTACTCATAAATATTGCGTATACGAATTCAAATCGAAACTAGTGCACCGTGCGTTTACTGCTTTACTTTTACCACGAGTTCGCGTGTTCGCTATTACTCGTAGTGTGATAATGACAAGCTTAATATAAGTCTTCAAGCTAGCAATGGTCATTTATATTATTAGTATGACTTTAAACGGGATATTTACCATGTAAATTTGCACTAACCCCGACGAAATGCCATCTTCACGGAGTAGTCGGGTAACAAT
>JALPQI010000810.1:0-197244 GCA_025490895.1 Thaumatotibia leucotreta
TCCTATTTATTTTCAATAAATAGTAAAATTGAAAAAAATATATAATTCAGTTTAATTGCGCATGATGTTTGATGTTGAGGGCATTTTTGCATTTTATTTCGTAGTTTTCACTATTGTATACCATAAAATGACATTTTAGGGCGCAGTTCATGTGATTTGCGAGAACTCGGCAGTGGTACACACCTCACGGTGGTCTGAGTAGAACTAAGAGCGATTGTTAGAATTATCACAATCTGCGCGCTTCAATTTTAGAGCCGGTGTAACATATCTTTACTTATTATATCATTGCTTGAAACTCGATGTCGCACGCCGCGAACCCGGCTCACAAATCCCACACAGCGCTATACTCGCACCCGCGCGACGACGACTGGAGCGGGGACAGGAAGAAGTGTCCGCAGGGCGCCGCGTGCCGCCGCCGGGACCCCAGACACGCGGCCAAGTTCAGGCACCCGGCTGGCTATAGGATGAAACAGCCAGGTAACTACCCGCTAGGAAAGGCCTTGAAACTCGATGCCGCACGCCGCGAACGCGGCTGACGCTCAGGGTGCTCACTGTGCTCAGGCTGGGACCCCAGACACGCGGCCAAGTTCAGGCACCCGGCTGGGTATAGGATAAAACAGCCAGGTACTACGCTAGGTGGGCAAGGCCTTGAAACTCGATGCCGCACGCCGCGAACGCGGCTGACGCTCAGAGTTATCCCTTATGCCAAATAACTTTTTCATCACACTTGCTGCCTAAGCGCGCCATTGCTTGCGCGCGCAGCGGGAGTAATAGAAAAGTGAGATTCCCTAGGGAGTAATAATAATGTCAGTACGTCATTTAATAATGTTATGTCTTAAAACTTATTTTTTTGTCGGCAAGTGTGATGAAAAACATTGTATGCATCACGGTCGGTAAGCGGAATACTACCTCGAGTCATAACATAAAGTCATAAAAGTCTTCTAACACTCTCGTTAGTAATTCCGTACTTACCTCCCTTGATGCACAATGTACTATTTCACACCACCTATTCGAATACGGGTATTTTCTTCCCTACTAGGACTTTCTATTGCCAGCCTAAAAAATTACAATGAAATATTAAAATAAACAGTACATTCATAATTGATAAAAATTTCTTCAGAATTGATTATTTGCATAAATATTAAATAATATTTACATACATATTATGTATTGATATATCTTTTATTTTTCTCATAGGTGGTGTGAAAAGCATTATGTGTCACACGGTATCAAAATTATTTCGTCTTGGGCGTTAACGCTTGAATCCTTCATTACGCTCAGGATTCCACTTTAGAATCCCTCCCTACAGTCAGGATTCCATTGTGGAATCCGTCGCTCCATTCAGGATTCAATATAAGCCCACGCCGGAAATATACCATCTTGATCACTTGTGACACAATCTACTATTGTATACGTAATATAGCTATGATTCACTCTGCTTATATAGAGTAACGAAGTGTGCAACAGAGAAGTATCTATATTTCATGAGTGCAAAAGAGACTCGACAAATGAAAAACGTACGATACAATTTTTGAGCATGACCACCTGCATGATGGTGCTAAAATAGCGTTATTATCGGTCTTGAAAATAGATTACAATGACCCAAAAGAAAGTAATTAGACTTACTAGCTTTTCTGTTAGTAGCAGCCTTGAGTTAGCGAAGATGCAATGCATGCCCGCTTGGCGGGCACTTTGGTGTGGCGTGAAAGCAGCTAAGCAAAGTTTACAAGATTCTACCGGGGGCCCGTTTCTCGAAAGCTTGTACCTTGTAATACAAGTGGAAGTCTCTTTTTGACACCATAAGTTACATAAGGCTTATATTACAAGTTACAAGCTTTTGAGAAATAGGCCCCAGGAGCCCGCTTGTATTACAAGTTACAAGCGTTTGATAAACAGGCCCCAGGGGCCCGTTTATCACAAGCTTGTAACTTGTAATGTTGTAATAGAAGTGGAAGTTTCTTTTCATCGCCATTAATTAGATAAGGATTTCTGCTTGTATTACAAGTTACAAGCTTTGGTGCTACTAATGTGCTATCAATGAGGGTTTTTGATACTTTTTCTGCCGCTATGGGGAGGTGAGATGGCAGCACTGAGCCGACCGTTTAACGAACTGTCAAAATAAATACGCGCATTTAATTTTCAACATATTTATAGGTTTATTTATTCTGAAAACCATTACTTTAGGCATATTGTTACCTAAAATAAATAAATAAAATAGTTCCAAGTCAATTCTCATGAAATTAACAAAGTTAAAGTAATTATTTTTAATACCAGTGACTTTGCGCGCCTGTTTTATAAGCTCCGTCTTCAGTTCGATGACCGTGTAATAGTCGTAATCCATTACAAAATCAATTCTCTTCCAAATAAAATAGAATTTCAATATTTTAGGCCCAGGTGCCTATGAATAGTATGAATCTGACAGTTGTCGAGACCAGGTGCGTACGAAGCGCCGCCTGGTGGCAGAAAAAATTTCGAAAACCCTCATTGTATACAGTATTGCAGCCTTCAATAACCCTCTGAAAATTAAACAATCATTATATTCTCGACCATACATTTTTAAATTGACTCTGTTTTATTTTCTGCGTGACTGCAAATACTTTGCTGATACCCAATGTAATTGATGGGTTAACCGATTCGTTGCGTGTTCCATTTTCAAAAACTTTTGTCTATGGCGGCGAACAATTTTCGGCGCCAAGCGCGCCTTACGCCATAGAATATGATGACACGCCTATCGTGTCATACGCTAGGCGTGTCATACGCCATTCGTTAAAAACATTCATGACACGCCTGGCGTGTCATCCCCACTGAAACGGTTAAACTGTTGTTTTCAGACTTTAAACTTGTTTCAGAATCCTCCGACTCTGATTCTGACAGCAGCCAAGAATACCGCAGCGATCTGGTGCTGAGAACCAAGAGGAATAGGAAACCTCTACCCAAGGAAGAAGAAGATTTTGAGGATTCAGTGTCTGAGGAGGAAGATCCTTTCGCAAGTGATGATAGTGAGGACTGGATGCCTGAAGCATAGACTAAGAGATATTTATTTAATTTTTTTTACAAATTTTACGAATTGAAATGGCCTTTTTTTGTGATTTTTTGATACTTTAATTTTAAATGAGGTTTTTGAAAATAAAGATTGTGATATTTATATTGTTTTTTATTATTTTTTACTGCATAGATTTACGTCTTATGGATATACTTATTACTTAATGATCATGTAGAATCTCTTTCCGAACCAGAAGTCGAGCGATGAAATGGAGGTAGCTTTCAACAAATTTAACCTTTTGACCACCAGACGATGAAGCAACATGTCGAGTTCCAGATGCGACAACGAAATTGAACTTTATGGCGTCCCGCGTAAGTTCTTACTGCGTTGGCGTAGCTGTCGGCCAGTGCCGTCATTGGCGTCATAGTCATGTCGGCCAGTGCCGTCATTGGCGTCGTAGTCATGTCGGCCAGTGCCGTCATTGGCGTCGTAGTCATGTCGGCCAGTGCCGTCATTGGCGTCGTAGTCATGTCGGCCAGTGCCGTCATTGGCGTCGTAGTCATGTCGGCCAGTGCCGTCATTGGCGTCGTAGTCATGTCGGCCAGTGCCGTCATTGGCGTCGTAGTCATGTCGGCCAGTGCCGTCATTGGCGTCGTAGTCATGTCGGTCAGTGCCGTCATTGGCGTCGTAGTCATGTCGGCCAGTGCCGTCATTGGCGTCGTAGTCATGTCGGTCAGTGCCGTCATTGGCGTCGTAGTCATGTCGGCCAGTGCCGTCATTGGCGTCGTAGTCATGTCGGCCAGTGCCGTCATTGGCGCACAGTGTTTTATGGAAGCCAAAAAAGTGACATCCTCGTTTTATTACAAATTACTGTACTTTAAACCATTATAAAAGCGAGACTAAAACTCCCGCGTGTCAGTTTTGTGTAGTTTACGAGAAATATTTTTTTGAAAATCGTGTTTCAGATACCCGGATATTACGAAAAAAAATTATATTGTGCAAATTATTAAGGAAACTGTCGTGTTGTCCTACGTGTTGCATAGAACGTTCAAAGGCGTATATTTAGAGGCAATGACGGCCTCTCTAAGTACATTCGTTTCAAAGATATTAATTATTTATTGATTTTGGTTTTTATTTTTTTTCTTCCATGTTCCGCCGTAGTCGCCAGAGATATTTGTATGACAGCTTCATTAGTATGTCTTCTATATACCCTATTTTTTACAAGAGATAATTCCACGGAACATTCAATCTATAGTCAATTGAAATTTTCGTTCAGGGCTGCCACTACCAATATCCGGATTTCTCTGGATATAAAATTAACACAGTACCTATTTACAAATGCAATAACGTAATGTTTCTAACATGGGAATTCAATTGGTTAAACTGGTTATACAACTATTTGATTACTATTCTGCGCTAATAGTATCTATCTATCATGCGGCACAATACACCAAAATGCTGTTTGATACTGTTATAAGAAACTTTTGCAAATATTTGTTCTAAAACACGAATAAAATAAGTAACGACCAAAAATATTTAAAACATATTTATTTCTAACTACGCGTATAGACGCATTAGGAGGTAAATGCCCATAATCGCCACGCCGGGCAAGCGGATTGGCGATCGCAGTAATGTGTCCACTATGATGACGCTGCTGCCCATCATCAATCTTGTAAAACGGTCAGTGACACTTCAATCCCTTAGTCGACTCTTACGACACCCGCAGGAGGAGTTGGCGTGGTGACAAATGTATTCTTACTGCCGTCACCACACGGCAGCAAGAAATTTCTACGAATACGGCGGTCTATACGCGTAGTTAATAGGAGAGGCCTACGTCCAGCAGTGAACTAACATAGGCTGATGATGATGATGATTTATTTGTAAACAGTATCATTTAAAGTAGCAATAAATAAAATCAGAATCATATCAAAAATAGCAGTTTATGTGATTGTACATAAAAGTAGGCATTAAAACTCGAGTATAGGTCTATGACACGAGGTGTCAGCCGAATGTGTGCCATGCTAAATTATCATTTAGTATGACATTCAATGACAAGTCATTGTTTGTCTTCTTCTACTTGCAGGATCTATGCCCCATTTTGAAGCTCATAAAAGTCTTGTATTGTGTCTTCATCAGATGGTAGTATAGATGGATTTTGTGGTGCTTTTAATAATTCTAATGCGGCAGGTGGTAGGGGTCGTTTTTTAATATTTTTTAGTCTTTGGGACATCCGTTGTTCCGATATTATTGGGTCTGATGAGACTAACGCTTATCTTATTAAACTTATCCAATGTATGACACGTTTTTTTTACCCTTCATATACAAACACTACTCGCAAGATACTTACCAATAAATCGGTCCTCGAAGCAGTGGCACCACATTATTTTTAAATGAAGACATCAAAACTAAGAATAATAGATATCCCTGAGAAAATTATGTCTAAAATAAAAAATACCGAAGTGTCAACCCTAGAAGCCGGACAACCCGGATATAAAGTGTTTAAGGCCATATTCTTTGACCTCCCAAAGCTAGTTTTAAGCGTCATCCAACCTCCGCTAATACCCGTGACAGTCGCCGTCAATGATGACGTGATACTGTAATACTCATAGTGGAAATATTTACAGTACTACAACTATGTGACTAGTGTGAATCGAAACTACATAGGGTAACATAATAATAATACAAGTGATTCATTTATAATCTGGCAAGATCTAGCAAGCCATGTGTAAAGTAAACGGTAAATTTAGAAAATACACGGATGCGAGACTATCCCATTAATATTTAATACGAAACTCATTATAGATCCGCGGTCCTATAATGCGTATCAGGCGTCCAATTTCATAAAAAATGATGCAAACATGCTGATTTTCAAAATTAATATTATTATAGCTGCATCCCGACTCATTTCATGTATATGGGGTTGTTCTCCTAGAAGGAGGTCTGGTGGAGTATAGATTTTGATGTCGTCGTATAGAGGACGCAGAGGTGTATACCAGAAAAATCTGACATTTCAGGATTTGCTTCCTGGTCAAAAAATGTTTGACGGCCTGGCTAAACGGTGAGACCTAGGTGGGGGGTGCTCGACCAAATGTCATAGGGAACTGCTGACAGTTTTTAAAGCCGCAAAAATTTTTCCAAAAAAAAAAAAAAAAATTTGCACTCAAATTTCAAAATGGTCCTTCGAGCCGGATTTTTTGGTGGTAGAATCTCTGAGGGTCCTAGATAAAAGAAAAAGTGTTTTTGTGATTCTCGGATCCAAGATGGCCGCCGTAGGGCCCGTCAAAGTTTGTATGGGAACTTTTAAACGGGGGGAGATAGGTGGGGGGTGCTCGACCAAATGTCATAGAGGGTCCCGAGAGCCATTCGATGGGCAAAAAATTTTTGCAAAAAAAATTTTTTTTTTTTTTTCGAAAAATTTTTTTTCATCCGATCGAGCTGGAAATCGCTGTGCGTGACTTTTGGGCTCTCCAGATTCCGAAAAAATTTTTTTCAGATTTTTTGCACAAAAAAAATTTTGTATGGATTTTTCGAAATAATGGTCCGATCGCGCTGAAATTTGGCATGCGGGCATTATTTGGGCCCAGGAGTAATAATCTGAAAAAAAATTTGGAAAAAAATTCAAGATGGCGGCGACCCCGAACAAAAAGTCAAAATCCCAAGTAAGTTAAGCGAGCCCGAAGGGCGAGCTTCAGGCCGGGAGGCCGAAGGCCGACCCCGCGGAGGGCCGAAGGCCCGGAGCTTCACTCCCGGGGCCCAAGAGAGTCCCCAACCCCAGTAATTTTGGGCGAGGCCGAAGGCCTCGCTGCAGGAGGGCCGGAACATTACCAGAAACAATATAAATCTATGTTAAGCGAGCCCGAAGGGCGAGCTTCAGGGTGGGAGGCCGAAGGCCGACCTCGCGGAGGGCCGAAGGCCCGGAGCTTCGACCCGAGTGCCCAAGCGCGTCACCCCCAAGTAATTTACAGCGAGGCCGAAGGCCGAGCTCCGAGCAAATCGAGCTACCAAGCGTTCAACAACCCCAGTATCGTAATAAGCCGAGCCTGAGGGCCGAAGGCCCGATGGCGAGGCGTCAAGCCCGCGAAGGCCGAAGGCCGAGCTCCGCGTAGGGCCGAAGGCCCGGAGCGTCACGATCGAGGTGCTCTCCGCGCGAGCCCGAGGGCCGAAGGCCCGACGGGCGAGCCCACGCGGTGAAACTGCCCTTCCTAACTGTCTTAATAAGCGAACCGGAGGGCCGCAGGCCCGACGGTTCGCTTCGAACTCCAGCGAAGGCCGCAGGCCGAGCTCCGCGTAGGGCCGAAGGCCCGGAGCGTCCCATAGAGGCGCGGTAACCTGCGAGGCCGGAGGCCGAGCTGCGAGAATACAAAGCTTTTCTACGTATTATAACATCTGAGTAACTATATAAGCTGAGCCTGAGGGCCGAAGGCCCGAAGGCGAAGCTTCGTAGCCGCGAAGGCCGAAGGCCGAGCTCCGCGTAGGGCCGAAGGCCCGAAGCGTCCAACACAGACGCGCCAGCTTGCGAGGCCGAAGGCCGAGCTGCCAGAGTCCAAGGCATCCATGCTACTCAATGAAAAAGTGTAACATGAAAACGAATCGGAGGGCCGGAGGCCCGACGATTCGTTTTCGTTTCGACAACCTGCGAAGGCCAAAGGCCGAGCTCCGCGTAGGGCCGAAGGCCCGAAGCGTCCAACACAGGCGCGCCAGCTCGCGAGGCCGAAGGCCGAGCTGCATGAGTCCAGAACCCCCATGCTACTCAATGAAAAAGTGTAACATGAAAACGAATCGGAGGGCCGCAGGCCCGACGATTCGTTTCGACAATCCGCGAAGGCCGAAGGCCGAGCTCCGCGTAGGGCCGAAGGCCCGAAGCGTCCCTCCGAGGCGTGACAGCTCGCGAGGCCGAAGGCCGCGCTGCAGGAGTCCAGTTCACAAGCCCTATTACTGCGACAAAAGTAAAAATTAATACAAAAATAAAAATAAAAAAATTAAAGAAAATAAAAAATAAATCTCGAGTCCTCCACTCATCCAGTCGACAAAAAGAGAGGCCCGCGAGGCCCTTGGGCCTCGCGCACAGAGCAAAAAACTAGTTTTTGATATTATGACTGTTAGCGACACGACGTCGCGACCAATGAACGCCTAGGAATAAGATAAATCATGTAAATAAATGATCCTCACGTAATTAAGTTAGATATAAGTAATCAGTAATGTATAAGTAATTTCATGAACGCAAATGTATGAACAGAACCTAGAAGTCGCCTATTGGCTAATATTGTCTGCCTGAACTTAGCGTATAAGATTTAAAATGTCGCATTTTGTACTATGTATGAACCATTTGATACCTCGCCAGAACCTAATTAACGTAAGAAATGTAACTGTATAACCCGTTAAATATAGGTCAGTTACCTATTCAAATGATGCAATGAACCCTTGGGTCAATAACCCAACGCAATGTTTAAAATAAAGGTTTTAACCCAAAACATTGCAGGTAAACCGAGAACAATAGAGAGATCCGAACGTCTATTGTTTAGAATGTAAACATTTCCGCATGTGTTTTTGTTGTAAACTTTGGATAACCACGTGTAGTATTTGTTTACAAACAATGATCGTAAACATTACGGCATGGATTGATTAAAATTAGGTAAATGTGATTAGAACTTAGCGAAAGTAGGCTAGTATAAATCGAACAATGTGAAGTCCACCAATCAGCGCGCAGCATTTGCCTACCAATTAAATTAGTGAGCGGAACAGACTTAGATTTCATGAAACAGAAATACGCTGCCTTTTGATTGGTCGACATGTTTTTACGATTGGCTGAAAATCACAGCCAGTGATGTATATATACGCGACGCGTTTTGTATGGAGCAGTGTCAAGCTGACCTCCACCAAGAGAGGAACAATAAAAGGAAGAAAAATGGATCCTGCCTATTAATCTGAAAAAGCCCTCCTGCCGCTCCAGCCCTCCTCATCAGTAGATCGGCCCACGTGTATCCGAGCTCTGCCAACTGGAGCTGTCGACAGGCAATGCTGGGTACGCTGTACTCAACATTTTTGGTCCTTCGAGCCGGATAGCGAACCAGTCCGAACCTTCGCGAGCAACGTCAACTACTTCGGACCGAACTACGGATGGTTGACTCAGCGGATACACGCAGCGACCGATCTACTGAAACTCCGCATCGTGTTCCCGGACCCCTCAGACTGAACCTGAGACATCGACTGCGTGCACGAACCCGGAACCTTAGCACCGCAGCGATGACGGGAAGAAGAATCACGACGAGATCAATGTCGTCGATTCACGACGATGAAGAACGAAGACGCTTTCTAGCGGCCGGAGCGGAGGCCGCCGAAATGAAGCGAGCCAGAGCCTCGCGCACCGAGGACGAACGCAGTACTGACGGCAGTGAGGCCGGTGACACACGTGGGCATATGGAGGGGAGCGAGCCATTAGCCCCGCCCACATCGCAACCGGCCGACGGGGGAACGCTTACACTCGAGCGAGCGCTAGATCATGCGCGCACAGCCAGTCGCTCGGCGCCCACGGCGCTGGACACACGTGCCGCAAGCGCTATAGCGCCAACGAGCGCGCCGAACGACGACTCCGTACGAACTTATACGGAGCGGGAACTTCGCGAGGATGACCGAACGAGACAAGTATCCTTCGCACCACACCGAACAATAGAACCATGGAACAAAGGCATTGAACTTATGCAACAATTACGAGGGAAACAAAGAAGACTTCTAAGCGAAGCGGAAGCATTGAACAAAAAACTCGAAGCGTTGCGGCTGGGGATCGAGGCCGCGGAACCTGAGGCGCTTACGAGGAATTATGAACCAGAGGATTGGGCGTACGAGACACGCGAGCCGGCATCGAAACGTCGAGCACCGAACCTTGAACCACGCTCGATGTTCGAGACTCCGAGAACGAGGAGGCCTGCTGAGCGATCGCCGAGCCCCGAACTAGAGAGGACCCGCGAACGGAAAAGGTCACTCTCGCCTGAACCCGAACGAGCCTATGAACGTGAAAGGCCGTTCACCCCCGAACCGAAGACCTCCGCGAGAAGGAGGCAACAGTACTCGCGTTCGCCGAGTCCGGATGCGAGAACTCCAAGAACGCACATCTCGACACAGGAGAGCATCGCCGCCAGTATGTTCGAGATATTTGAAAAAATGCAGAGGGCTGCGAGACCTGCACCGAAAGAAATATACGAATTACCTGCTTTCTATGGTAATGTCAGCGAGTGGCGCAGTTTCTATAACACATACAACGAGACAGCGACAAGATACAAGTTTACCGAGTACGAGAACGTGGCGAGACTGCGAGTGGCGCTGAAAGGAGAAGCCAAGGCTTGCGTCCAGCACGTCCTGGCTACAGCTACTCGTCCAGACCTCATCATGCGCATATTGAAGAAACAGTACGGACGGAGCGAAGTACTACTCGACCAAGCACTAGAAGACCTACGTCGGCTGCCTACCGTCGGGCCGACAGCGCATGACCTAAATAACTTCGCAATCAAGATCGCAAACATAGTATCTACAGTAATGGATATCGACCGCCGTCACTACGCTGATAATCCTATGTTAATAAGGGAAATCACCGACCGCCTGAGCCCCCATCTACGAAGCCGATGGTGTGACTACGCCCGTGCACACCGCTACTCAGACGAAGCTGAAATAATCCAGCTGTCGGACTTCCTGATGTACGAGAGCGAGCAGGAAATGAAATACTCGCACGCCAGAGCCCCTCTAACATCGCGACGGACTGCTACCGCGACATCGAACGCCGTGTCAGCGCAGGCGCGGTATGAGCGCAACACGAACCGACCGGTTGCCCGCCCTGCTCTGTCCCAGTCGCGCTCGTCGCAGCCGCTGCCCTCGAAAGTGGTATATACCACGAACGCCACCACGAAGAACCCGCGCGCAATCTGCTTATATTGCGGAGGAACCCATGGAACGACAGATTGCCGCAAATTAGCTGCCCAACCCGTCGGAGCGAGATGGGACTGGGCGCGACTGAACAGGGTGTGTTTTCGCTGCCTCAACGACAAACATCAGCGCCAGTACTGCCGAGCGAAGAGATGCGACGTACCAGGCTGTCCGCATCCCCATCATCGCTTGCTACACGCGGATAAGCAAGAAATACAGACCGAAGCCGCAGTACATCTCACTACGACCGCGCCGGTGTACTCTATAGGAGAGAGGACAGGCCACGCCCCCACCACGCGCGCGCCGCGCGCCACGCAGGCCGAGATAACACATGCACCGAACGAGCAGAATGATCCAGATACCGCTCGCATATACGTTACCTCGGGGATCGAACCTGCTAATGTGCTACTTAAAGTACTGCCCGTCACCGTGAGCGGCCCGGGCGGAGAAGCACACATCTTCGCGATGTTAGACGACGCCTCGACACTGAGCCTTATCGAGGAGGACATCGCCGAACAGATCGGATTGTCTGGCCCTGTTTCACCGCTATGCGTGCGCGGTATAGGCGATATCGCGCACCGAACGAACACAGCTACCGTTAAGGCGAAGATACGGTCAGCGCGAGGCGGAACAGGCTACGACATCACGCTGCGAACAGTACGCGGAATCGGACTACGCAGCCAGATCATAAACAAAGCCGATATGATCAAGTACGAACATCTCAAGGACCTCGCCGATGAATGCTACACTACAGGAGTACCGCAAATGCTCATCGGAGGCGACCACTGGCAGCTATGCATACCGCACGAGATAAGGATGGCAGGCGAACTCGATCCCGCCGCCATACGCTGCCGCTTGGGATGGTGTTTCTTCGGATTCCGGCCGAAGATAATCAGAACGAACGAGCAAGTTGTACTGCATTGTCGCGTAGAACAAGATCAGGAACTCGATGAACAATTAAAGAAACACTGGGCGATAGAAGCTTTGGGAGTTTCGAGCAAAGACAACGTCAAGCCCGCGGATCAACGAGCTGTCGACCTTTTCAATTCGAGCGTCGTGAAACATGAAGATCATTATGAAGTTGGACAGCTGTGGGCTACAGATGACGTCAAACTACCGGCCAGCTACACTACGGCGCATTCGCGGTTATTGAACCTTGAATCGCGAATGAGACGCGACCCGAAGTTCGCCGAAGATTACTGCAAGCAAATAAGAGCTTTAATCGAAAAGGGTTACGCCGTACGTTTGAACGAGCCGCCGGTCAGCGATCTTACCTTTTATCTACCGCATTTTCCTGTAGTTAACCTACAGAAGCAAAAAATGCGTGCTGTCTTCGATGCTGCGGCAAAATGTCAAGGGTTTTGTCTCAACGACTTCATTCTCTGCGGTCCAGACCTTCTTCAGAGCCTGCTGGGAATATTGCTGCGCTTCAGAGAGAATCCATTCGCCGTGACAGCGGACATTCAAGATATGTTCATGCGAATACATCTGAAGCATGAAGATCAAGCCAGCCAGCTATTCCTATGGAGGAATAACGAACGAGACCGCACGCCGCACATCTACAAGTTAACACGGGTGCTGTTCGGATGCGTGAGCAGCCCATGTTTAGCACATCTTGTACGCAACAAGAACGCCGAAGACAACCGAACGAGATACCCCGAGGCAGTCTATGATATCAAGAACAACCACTATATGGACGACTACGTGGCTAGCTATGAAACCGAGGAGGACTTGCATCGAACTACTAAGCAAGTACGCGAGTCACACGCCGAGGGAGGATTCAACCTGCGAGGCTTCGCTAGCAACAATCGTCAATTGATCGAAGAACTACCGAACGAACTGCGATCAAGCGAACCTACGACGATGCTAGGCGAAAAATCTCAGAAGGTGCTAGGCATGGTGTGGGACCCTAGCACAGACACGCTTAGCTTTAACACGAAGCTACTACGCGTGCCAGAGAACATCAAGAACTGCGATCGAGCGCCAACGAAGAGACAAGTCCTATCTACAGTTATGTCTGTATATGACCCACTAGGACTCATCGCGCAGTATGTGATCAGCGCTAAGATCTTGCTACAGCGTGTCTGGGCGAAGGGCACGCACTGGGATCAAGAATTAGAACGAGAAGACACCGAAGCATTTTTTCAGTGGCTGAAAGCCCTGAAATACATCGCCGAACTAAGAATACCTCGTCAGTACGACTCGCCGAGGGATCCGACACGTCGAACGCTGCACGTTTTCTCCGACGCAAGTACCGAAGCCTACTGCGCCGTGGCCTACTGGCGCACTGAAGTCGGAAACGACGTGCACGTCAGCTTAGCCGCAAGTCGAACGCGAGTCGCACCATTAAAGATCTTATCGGTGCCACGGATGGAGCTGAGCGCTGCTTTGATCGCCGCGCGCCTCGCTCAAACTATCCTGAAAGAACAGCGCTACACTGCAGATGACATCACATACTGGACGGATTCAAAAACTACGTTGTCATGGCTACGGGATGACGCACGACAATATCGACCGTTTGTCAGCCACCGTATAGCCGAGATCGCCGAACTTACAAGCCGACAATCGTGGAGATGGTTGCCGACTAATTTCAACGTGGCGGACGATGGAACGCGCTGTAAACCAAGCCAGCGCATCACCATCGACGATCGGTGGTACCAAGGACCGGGATTTCTGCGGTTACCCGAACGAGATTGGCCACAGAACCCGAACGACGTCACCGCTACTGAAAGAGAGAACTTACCGGAACGCAAGAACATCAAGACCGCTATGACTCATGCTACACGAACAGAACGAGACCCAGCATCAGTATTACCAGACATCAACCGCTTCAGCAGTTACGAACGCCTCATTAATAGCACAGCCTATGTGTTGCTATTTATAGAAAAGCTGCGAAGTCGCGACCGAACGAAAAAATTAGAACTTGCACACATACATCGAGCGGAACATATGTGGCAACAAAATAGTCAACGTCGAAGCTTTCCTGACGAACTACGAGCACTCAGCCGCGGCGAAGAAATTGATAAAAGATCGAGGTTATATCAATTAGCACCTGAAATCGACCGCGATGGTTTAATGAAAATGAAGACTCGTCTAGGAAACGCTCCAGTTCAATACACTGCATCAAGCCCCGTTATACTTGACGGACGGGATGTGTATACGCGCTTACTGATCGCACATACACACAGGAAATCAGCGCACATACACAACGAAGCGATCGTGAACGAGCTGAGACAGAAGTACTGGATTCTGCACCTGCGACCCGTCGTAAAGTCCATCGCCCGAACTTGCGCGATCTGCATATTACGCCGAGCGACGCCACGCGTACAGCCGCATGGAGATTTACCACCTGAACGAACAACGGCATACGAACGACCATTTACCTGCGCAGCCGTGGACTATGCGGGCCCTGTATATGTCACCATCGGACGCAGAAGAGAGAAGAGATGGATCGCTCTCTATACCTGTCTCACAACACGAGCGGTGCACCTGGAATCCGTGCACAGCCTCTCCGCCGACAGCGCGCTACTCGCGTTACGCCGATTCGCGGCGCGACGTGGGTGGCCCCGCGTTATGTATTCGGATAACGCAACGAACTTCAGAGCGTCGGCTATTGAACTCCAAGAAGCCCATAAGGAGTGGCTACCTATACTTCGAGCCTACGGTCTACAACAACGGATGGAGTGGAAGTTCATCCCGCCTGGTAACCCATCTGCCGGAGGAGCGTGGGAGAGGATGGTACGCACCATCAAATCAGCAATGGCGTACACTCTACACACCAAGGCACCACGAGAGGAGATATTTAACACCGTATTGGCCGAAGTAGAATATATAGTGAACCAACGACCACTTACACATGTCTCAGTGGACCCGAACGCGCCTGAGACTTTAACACCGAATCACTTCTTGTTACTGCGAGCTGCCAATCTTCCTATACTGGGACCCTGTGAAGAAGATGACAACAAGAAGTGGAGAACAGCCCAAGCCCTCGCCGACCACTTCTGGTCGCGATGGGTCAAAGAAGTCTACCCGCTACTAGCACCCCGCGGTTCTTCAGCCAGCGGCGGGCGTCAGATCCAGCCGGGAGACATCGTGATCATCGCGGACCCTAACGGCCCTCGCAACACGTGGCCGAAGGGGATCGTCGTAGCTACGCACCGTGGACCAGACGGCAGAACACGCTCCGCTGACGTCAAGACCCTGCATGGCGTAATGCGGCGCCCCACCTGCAAAATAGCCGTCGTGGTGCCAGCCGGCGAGACGCAGAGCTGCGCTGCCCCCCAGAGCCCGACGACCGCATCAAAGACGACTCCGTGATCGTGTCGCTACCCATGCAACATGGCGTCTTGCGACGGAGGAGGACTAATGTTAGCGACACGACGTCGCGACCAATGAACGCCTAGGAATAAGATAAATCATGTAAATAAATGATCCTCACGTAATTAAGTTAGATATAAGTAATCAGTAATGTATAAGTAATTTCATGAACGCAAATGTATGAACAGAACCTAGAAGTCGCCTATTGGCTAATATTGTCTGCCTGAACTTAGCGTATAAGATTTAAAATGTCGCATTTTGTACTATGTATGAACCATTTGATACCTCGCCAGAACCTAATTAACGTAAGAAATGTAACTGTATAACCCGTTAAATATAGGTCAGTTACCTATTCAAATGATGCAATGAACCCTTGGGTCAATAACCCAACGCAATGTTTAAAATAAAGGTTTTAACCCAAAACATTGCAGGTAAACCGAGAACAATAGAGAGATCCGAACGTCTATTGTTTAGAATGTAAACATTTCCGCATGTGTTTTTGTTGTAAACTTTGGATAACCACGTGTAGTATTTGTTTACAAACAATGATCGTAAACATTACGGCATGGATTGATTAAAATTAGGTAAATGTGATTAGAACTTAGCGAAAGTAGGCTAGTATAAATCGAACAATGTGAAGTCCACCAATCAGCGCGCAGCATTTGCCTACCAATTAAATTAGTGAGCGGAACAGACTTAGATTTCATGAAACAGAAATACGCTGCCTTTTGATTGGTCGACATGTTTTTACGATTGGCTGAAAATCACAGCCAGTGATGTATATATACGCGACGCGTTTTGTATGGAGCAGTGTCAAGCTGACCTCCACCAAGAGAGGAACAATAAAAGGAAGAAAAATGGATCCTGCCTATTAATCTGAAAAAGCCCTCCTGCCGCTCCAGCCCTCCTCATCAGTAGATCGGCCCACGTGTATCCGAGCTCTGCCAACTGGAGCTGTCGACAGGCAATGCTGGGTACGCTGTACTCAACAATGACTGTCCACGAGAAAAGTATATAATAACGTACCTAATTTTGCATATAGGATAGTGCTTTTATTTATAGTCGGGGGAAGAAAAGTTTTTGGTCACTTTAAATCCTACAGTTTCGGAAGCTTTTTCTAATGAATATTTAGGGTATACAGATTCACACCATGCAATAATCCCCAGTGAAGCGCGAGAGCTTCTCATCCAGTCGAGGACTTGAAGGTCAATAATTGGAACAGCACGTTCAATAATTTCTACCCTCGAGATTATGCATTCATTCTATTGTTTCAGATGATTTATAATTAAGGAAAAAAAAATCCCCAGTTTTTTCGTAAAGCTTATACAAAAAAAACTATACCTTAATTTTTTTTTCCTTATTTGATAAAAAATATAACTTACAAAATCTTGCTCAATTTTTTGGTATTGTGCCACAACTAATTATTGACAAGACGTACATTAAAAAAAATAAAATGTAGATTTAATGCGCCTGCACGTAAATCAGTTAAAACCGTTAAAAAAAATGTTAGCATTGAGTCACTGACGTAATTTTTTCTTTGGATGAGTATAATAATTGTCGTGTCATTATAGTAAAAAATCACCATTTGTTTAATTTCTGTTTGATTGTTATGAATTTTAAAAATAATTTTATTTTTTCTGACTATATCTACGATTATTCAGTGGTGACTTTTTAAAATATTGTCTTAAATATTCAGTTAGGCCCCTCGGATAATAAATCCCTACTGTAGGATTTATTGTTTCTTTTTATTAAACAAGTAAATCTTAATATTGATTTTATGAAAAAACCTCCACACATTTATCAGGGATAATTAGATTCATATATTCACAAAACGATTTTTTATCATATTCCTGAAATAAATATACTGTAGGATTTAATGTAATTTTCTCGAACAAGTTAAAGTTTAGCTCCCCGACTATTAAGCTTCCGTGCTGCATATTTCACAAAGTAATATAATAATCACGAGTAAATTAATTACATTTATACAGGATGAAAGATATATTGATTGTATTTTGTAGTAGCACCCAGGGCAGAGCTATTGCTGCTATCATAAAATTTGTGAGGCCTATATTAAAGGGTGGATCATTTATTATAAATACAACTTTACTTGGCCATAATTTTTTATATTACATTTTTATATAAAAACATACATGTGTCTAATTACTGCTTTAATAAGGTACACACACATTTCATCTTAGAAACTCGACGTAAAGCATCTGGATTAGACACAACTAACCCAATCCTCCTGATTAATAAAAAATATTTCGGACAAGTGTCTATTACAAGAAAATTTACATTTTGCGAAAAAGACAACATCACACACAAAAAAATCGTACTTTGAAAGACACGCATTCACGTGCTTCGTAATGTCAAACATTTAGATATTGCCATAGCACTTATATTGCCCAAAAGAATGACCTGAAATGAATGTGAAAGGATACTTTAAAGAGAATATGGTATGTAGCTTACGTGTATTTGACTTTGACATCTAATATAACTGTCATGGAGCATGTACTTGTTCTAACTATGGATCAAGCCCATGGTGTTTCATTAAGGCTTTTATGTATGGCTGATTCTTATAGCTGCTTCGCTGTTCTCGCACGCATAAGAAAGTGAAGGGCATCTAAAACGTTGTATAAAAATCCGATTTTATGTAAAACATAAAATCCACCACATTTTATTTGTGTATGCCTGATTGGGGAATCATGAAGACTCCGTTTAGATAATATACTCGGACAGCATCTTGACCTATTGCTTCTTAAAATAGTACCATGGAGTCGCTGAAATAGTCTTACATTCAGCCAGTGCCGGATTTACCAGTAGGCCAAGTAGGCCATGGCCTAGAGCGGCAGATTTTAGGGGCGGCAGATTTGGCGACAAAAAAAAATTTTTTTATGAGTCAAAATTGATTTGGCAGATTTTATAAACGGCAGATCAGAAGCGAACTATCTTAAACTTCTGCCGTGGCGGCAAAATTATACAGGGAGGAAGGGAACGACCGAGTCTACCAACCATTACTATGAACTGTCAGTAACATAGTACCAACATCGAAATATCTATAAAAAAATATATCCCCTCATACAAAGTGAGTGATTAGTAGAGTTCAATAGCATGGAAAAGTCAATTTTAACCAACATACTCGTACTTTGACTGATACAGTGGTAGATTAGAGTTTATACGAAGAGACTGGGGTTGTGCTTTGTGTGAAAATTAATAACAATATGCGACTCTACCTTTACCACACAAACTCTAGAAAGCGGTCCTTGAATTTGAACAATGAAGAAGTTCTAACAAAAAATTTAAATCAGTCTGTGCATAATTAAACCATTTAATAAATTTCAACTGGGCTTTTATAGTTAATTAAAATTAATTTTTACTGCGCTCACTCGCAAACAACAAATCAATCAATATATTATTGATTTAAACTTTCACGATTAACACTCGATATTTTAATGACAAACGGGTCTTAGTCGTGTAAACTTAATTTTAATTTTATCCTGACGTTCCAAGCATGACATCACACCCGTGGTCGCAGGCAGACTGGCGAGAAAATGTATCAACACCTTCGAGCTGCGCTGGTTTTTCGAACTACCCTGCATTTGGTCTTGATTATTCACTTCTAGGCTCGGGTTGTCACTAAGCCTACAAACAACACTCACAACATCCAATGGCTTTGAAATGGATGTTTCACCGCGCTTACATTTGTAAATCACGGGATTCCACGACGAGAATCCTTGCCCCTCATTTTGATAAAAATTCCAATGTTTCTTAATTTCAATAGCTTCACGTACTTTTTGGCTATGATGTATACGTTCGGTTAAGAGGACGTTCGGGTTATGGAGCTTGATCAGTGGCTTTGTCCGGATTCCAACAAATGCTCGGCCACAGCAGAATTATTAGTTGGACCCTTTCCGCCATGGTGCGTTTGGTTTCTCCAATATAGGAACTACCACAGCTAATAATCCAGACCAAGTGCGGGTAGTTCGAAAAACCTGCGCCGCTCGAAGTTGTTGATACATTTTCTCGCCAGTCTGCCTGCGACCACGGGTGTAACGTCATGCCCGAAACGTCAGGATAAAAATAAACGTAACTTTACGCGATTAAGACCCGAATCAATATTACAATAAAACCACAAGTCAATATCATTTGGCTTTAAAGTTATCTCATAATTAACAATTATAGAAAACAAGCTTTAGTTCCATATTGTAGTCATGTTTGGTAGCTCATATGGCTGGCTTCCAAATGAGAAAAATATTCCTGATTCGAAGCTGACTACAAAATAGTGATTATTTAGCCCCGTCTTGTAGCCCGGTTTGGTAGCTGGCTTTTAAATGAGAAAAATATTCCTGATTCGAAGCTGGCAATGAAACGGGAATTAATCTTTGTTCGAATCAGGAATATTCTTCTCATTGAAAGCCAGCTACCAAACCAGGCTACAAGATGGGACTACAGAATTGTCATTTTGTAGTCTACTTCGAATTAGGAATATTTTTCTCATATGGGTGCCGGCTATGAGCTACCAAACCTGGCTACAAGATGGGACTAAAAGTTGTTTTCTATAATTGTTAATTATCAGATAACTTTAAAGCCCAATAATAATGTTTTCTGGTTTTATTGTAACATTGATTGATGTGTTGTTTGCGAGTGAGCGTAGTAAAAATAATTTTAACTAACTGTAAAAAACGAGTTGAAATTTATTAAATGGTTTAATAATGCTCAGACTGATTTTTTATTTTAGAACTTCTTTATTTTCCCAATTTAAGGACCGCTATCTAGAGTTTGTGTGGTACCTAAGGGTAGAGTCGTATATTATCATTAATTTCCATACAAAGTACAACCCCAGTCTCATCGCATAAACTCTAATCTACCACTATATCGGTCACTGTATGTTGGCTAGGCGTCCATCCCTCCACTGTCATACCAGCTAAAAGTAAAAGTAAGAGAAGGCCTGCTACCGCGAACACCGAAGTTCGTAAATTTCGGGATTTTGTCTCCGTCACTCTAATGACGCCTTCATTGCCCGAAATTTGCGGATTTCGTAGTTCGCGGTATTAGGGGTGCTGGATTTCCTTTTCTGCCACGAACGCTCCGGTACGGATACACGGCTGTGAAATGAAACACCAAGTGTTCCTAAACGACTAATGTACGAAGCTTGTTTACGTTTCGACCTTTTTCGTAATTTTCTTAACAAACTATTATAATTGGCACAGTGGATAGGGGCGGCAAAATATAAATGGCCTATAGGCGGCAATTTTCTAAATCCGGCACTGCATTCAGCTGTATAGGTTTGTCCGAAATACGTTTGATAGGCAATATTTAAAGCACGATAAAGCCCCTAAAAGAAACAATTTGGAAAGTAGCCATACATTACATACACACCATACACTCAGAACATAGAAACGCAAAATAATAAATATTTCAATAGTTAGACCAGGTTCAACTTGTATTTATAATAAACGATACAGTCCTTAATACTATTTGCGTTTTCTTTGGCTCTATATTTCTGATATATTGTGTTATCTCCAAAATGCATTTGAATGTTGGTCCAGTCAAGTGCAAAAATAAGTATCGAAAGAATCCGTTCATAAATAATATGTTACGACGTTCTTATTACACAGAATTAGAGTGCACTGGGACATATTTTTGAACGTTTTTGTATATCCCTTATTTTGTCTTCGACTGTCCTATGTTTAGTATGTTTTGATCATAGCACGTACATGTTTTTGTCACGTATCTCCAAAAAGGGTAAATTATAACAATATTCTTATAAATTCGACATTCAATTGTGTATTTTAAAACATTAGTAAAAGAACGACATTATGTACTCAACTTACTTATTTCAAATGACACTTTCGTTTAATTAAAGAGGTTAATAAATAATAAATGGCAATTTTAGTAAAAAAATTTTTTGAAAACATTCTATAGGTGATTTAACGTCATACACATTATTAGTACGATCACTGTACATGGTCAAGTTTATCTGTGTTATACAGGGTTACTTTTTCACCGTTACAATAAATATGTACCATATCATAGGCTTCATTTATCAAATAAAATTTACATTTTTTTTTTTATTAATTTACCCTTCATGTTAATGTACCATAATGGGCGCCATTCCCTATAGCAATTGTAGTCATTCGTATATTTTTCCATTCATTTTTTTTATGAAAAGCTTATTTTTTAGTACAGAAAGCGCATTTTGACGCGCTAGTGCGAGAAGTGGTTCATTTTACGTTATGTACGGGTCATATGTACTGAAAAACGTCATACGATACACGTGCGGAAACGAAATTCGTAACTCGTGTCGATTTAAAGCACTCCCTTCGGTCGTACTTTAATGTCAAAGTCAAAATATTATTTATTCAATTAGGCCCAGCAACGAGCGCCATTGAATCGTTAAACTAAATAGCAAATGAGAGAAAAAAAAACCTACTTCTGGTTCTAACCCTACACTACTGCCTGAGAAAAATCCGGCAAAAAACTCAGCGGGACTTTTTTTTTCAAATAATAGTTTTATAACATCTTACAGCTGACATGCATTAATTAAAAACGAAACATAAATTTGATTTAATATAATTACAGATATAGTACATTAACTAGAGATGAAGTCTCTAACAGTCAGAATAATTATATAAATGTAATGAATTTTGAGAAATGTATGATGTAAAGATATATTTATCTCCACTCCTTTAGAACTTAATTTTTTTCGCACTTGAATCAAAATGTACAACTCTCGGTATGTTTTGTAACATTTCGCATTATATTCCATATATTGTTTTAATTGATACTATATTCATCATCATCAACATCATCATCATCATCATATTAGCCGAAAGACGTCCACTGCTGAACATAGGCCTCCCCCCAAAGATTGCCACAATGACCGGTCCTACGCCATTGTGGTGGGCAGGCCCCCCACAAGGTGGACCGATGACCAGGGTCGCGTTTTATAAAGTTACAATTTACAATTTCGCTGTTTGCCTCTCTAACGCACGCACATATTGGCTAGAAAGAGAGGCAAACAGTGAAATTGTAAATTGTAACTTTATAAAACGCGACCCTGGTGAAGGTCGTAGAAGTGCGCTGGATGCGGGTGGCGCAGGACCGATACTATATTATTAGTAGTATTTTATTGATACTCATGTCTGCCTGCGACCACGGGTGTATCGTCATGCCCAAAACGTCAGGATATAATTAAACGTAAGTTTACGCGATTAGAACCCGTTTGTATTTAAAATATGAGTGATAATCGTGAAAGTTTAAATCAATACAGTGCGACTGCTTGCAAAACATTTCATAAAATAATTCGAATTCCAAAATAAATTGTGTTTTTAAAATTTTATTGGATGATAACGAACGCAATGATATATAAGTAAAGATACGTTATACTCTAACAAAATGAGCGAAATAAATACTTCAAATCATACACCTACGATTTATTGACAGTTGACATACACCTATCTTCATACTACAAAATGCGTAAAAGAGATGGCTGAATACATATACTCGTATTTAATAAATAAAAAAGAGACAACAAGCATTTGACAATTGCGCGTGCATTCTTAGGGTTGTTATTGATAAACATTGTTTTATCTTTGTTACTCTTGATCTTAAACAGCATAAGCTTATCTTTTTCTCGAAGTCTTTCAAAAACGTCAAAATGGCGTCCTATTTATTTTCAATAAATAGTAAAATTGAAAAAAATATATAATTCAGTTTAATTGCGCATGATGTTTGATGTTAAGGGCATTTTTGCATTTTATTTCGTAGTTTTCACTATTATATAACATAAAAGGACATTTTAGGGCGCAGTTCATGTGATTTGCGAGAACTCGGCAGTGGTACACACCTCACGGTGGTCTGAGTAGAACTAAGAGCGATTGTTAGAATTATCACAATCTGCGCGCTTCAATTTTAGAGCCGGTGTAACATATCTTTACTTATTATATCATTGAACGAACGAACTATTATGGACATAAAATCCTATTTTTAATAGATACGAGTAGGTACCATTCTTAATTATTTCACTATTTTCGTCATGTCAAAATGTGTCATGGTCTTATCACCAGTAGTCATCCTACTGTTTTTATCTATACTGTGTAATATGTTTGTTATTATTTTGGTTTGATAAATTGAATAACTTAGTTCTACTAATTTAGTCACTCACCGCTTATGTTTATTCAGTCTCCGAAGCGCCAGTGACGATAACTTTTTTTTATGAGTTATCACACCAATTTTAAAGATAGTTTGGTTGACGACAGCGGTGCGCAAAATTGACGTACGTCCTCCCTCCGACAGGTCCCAATTGGGACTGAAAGATGACCGCAAGTACGATCCGGGAGCACAATTTCACATATTTTGTATGATGAAATATAATTCTTACAATATTAATGATTTCATCTCGAATACCTTTGACACAGACTTTGACGTTTCTTCTGATATATTTTTTTCTTGGTAAAGTTATGTTGTTCCGTGGCAAAATGAGTTTTCATGCAGAGATTAGACCTATGTTTGGGGTCGTTTTCTATAGGGCTAAGTTTATTTAAGTACCTAATACTAATCAATGCGCGATAGATCAAGTTCTTAAATGTAACATATGTAAGTTTTACATCATAAGAAAGTAGTATTATTAAGAAAACTGAAAAAACCAAACGGGAATTCTACTATTACCTCGCCTTAAGTGATTACTTGAATGTTCCATGGAATTATCTCTTGTAAAAAATAGGGCATATAGAAGACATACTAATGAAGCTGTCATACAAATATCTCTGGCGACTACGGCGGAATATGGAAGAAAATAATAAAAACCAAAATCAATAAATAATTAATATCTTTGAAACGAATGTACTTAGAGAGGCCGTCATTGCCTCTAAATATACGTCTTTGAAAGTTATATGCAACACGTAGGACAACACGACAGTTTCTTTAATAATTTGCACAATATAATTTTTTTTCGTAATATCCGGGTATCTGAAACACAATTTTCAAAAAAATATTTCTCGTAAACTACACAAAACTGACACGCGGGAGTTTTAGTCTCGCTTTTATAATGGTTTAAAGTACAGTAATTTGTAATAAAACGAGGATGTCACTTTTTTGGCTTCCATAAAACACTGTGTGGCGTCGTAGTCATGTCGGCCAGTGCCGTCATTGGCGTCGTAGTCATGTCGGCCAGTGCCGTCATTGGCGTCGTAGTCATCTCGGCCAGGGCTGTCATTGGCGTCGTAGTCATGTCGGCCAGTGCCGTCATTGGCGTCGTCATGTCGGCCAGTGCCGTCGTAGTCATCTCGGCCAGTGCCGTCATTGGCGTCGTAGTCATGTCGGCCAGTGCCGTCATTGGCGTCGTAGTCATCTCGGCCAGGGCTGTCATTGGCGTCGTAGTCATGTCGGCCAGTGCCGTCATTGGCGTCGTAGTCATCTCGGCCAGGGCTGTCATTGGCGTCGTGGTCATGTCGGCCAGTGCCGTCATTGGCGTCGTAGTCATGTCGGCCAGTGCCGTCATTGGCGTCGTAGTCATCTCGGCCAGGGCTGTCATTGGCGTCGTAGTCATGTCGGCCAGTGCCGTCATTGGCGTCGTCATGTCGGCCAGTGCCGTCGTAGTCATCTCGGCCAGTGCCGTCATTGGCGTCGTAGTCATCTCGGCCAGTGCCGTCATTGGCGTCGTAGTCATGTCGGCCAGTGCCGTCATTGGCGTCGTAGTCATGTCACCAGTGCCGTCATTGGCGTCGTAGTAACGATTTTCCGTTGTCGTCCATGGCCGACAGTGGCGGTCAAAGGGTTAAGATACGTTTATGAATAAATGGTTAAGGGTCTAGTAGAACCCCTCGTCGTCATCGCTCTTGTGGTCCCAGTCGGGCGGCCGCAGCAGCGGCGCGGGCGCCTCGCCACCGCGCAGTTGATGGACCAATCAAAACTATTTTGCAATGGCGGTTTAAGTTTTTATAGGTTGACATTGAAATTCATTACCGTGATGCATTGAAGAGGGGGTGACATTTGTCAATTAAAATTCAGGACCGTTTTTGAAAGGAAATTTACTATGGCGTGCGGCTTCCATGTTTTATTTGTTCGTAGATAAGGGATCATCCATTAATTACGTCACACCAATTTTACGACTTTTTGACCCCTCCCTCCCCCCTTGTCACACTTCGTCACATTTAACTACACCCTCCCCCCTTAGTGTGACGTCACATGTAGATTTTTAGTTTAAGAAGATAAAAATTACAACATCACTTTGAAAGTAACTTTTTATGAGGATTGCTTAAAATTATTTGTCAATTAACGAAGAGAAAATTAACTTATTCTTCCTCCGTCCAAGGATTTTGGATTTTCTATTCTTTTATGTTCATGTGTTCATGTATGTGAGGATCGTGACGTCACAAACATAGAACTCCTCCGTCCCCCTTGTCACGATATGTCACATTTTGTGGACCCCCTCCCTCCCCCTTGAGGTGTGACGTAATTAATGGATCATCCCTTTACTATGGCGTGCGGCTTCCATGTTTTATTTGTTCGTAGATAAAGGGTCTAGTAGAACCCCTCGTCGTCATCGCTCTTGTGGTCCCAGTCGGGCGCGCGCCTTGCCGCCGCGCAGTTGATGGACCAATCAAAACTATTTTGCAATGGCGGTTTAAATTTTTATAGGTTGACATTGAAGAGGGGGTGACATTTGTCAATTAAAATTCAGGACCGTTTTTGAAAGGCAATTTACTATGGCGTGCGGCTTCCATGTTTTATTTGTCTAGTAGAACCCCTCGTCGTCATCGCTCTTGTGGTCCCAGTCGGGCGGCCGCAGCAGCGGCGCGGGCGCCTCGCCGCCGCGCACGCGCAGCGCGTACACGGCCGCCTCCACCTTGCCCACGCTGGCGCGGGTTGTGGCCTTGCGGGCTAGCTCGCGACCGGCAACAAGGGTCTAGTAGAACCCCTCGTCATCGCTCTTGTGGTCCCAGTCGGGCGCGCGCAGCAGCGGCGCGGGCGCCTCGCCGCCGCGCACGCGCAGCGCGTACACGGCCGCCTCCACCTTGCCCACGCTGGCGCGGGTTGTGGACGCCTTACGGGCTAGCTCGCGACCGGCAACAAGGGTCTAGTAGAACCCCTCGTCGTCATCGCTCTTGTGGTCCCAGTCGGGTGCGCAGTTGATGGACCAATCAAAACTATTTTGCAATGGCGGTTTAAGTTTTTATAGGTTGACATTGAAATTCATTACCGTGATGCATTGAAGAGGGGGTGACATTTGTCAATTAAAATTCAGGACCGTTTTTGAAAGGCAATTTACTATGGCGTGCGGCTTCCATGTTTTATTTGTTCGTAGATAAGGGATCATCCATTAATTACGTCACACTAATTTTACGACTTTTTGACCCCTCCCTCCTCCCTTGTCACACTTCGTCACATTTAACTACACCCTCCCCCCTTAGTGTGACGTCACATGTAGATTTTTAGTTTAAGAAGATAAAAATTACAACATCACTTTGAAAGTAACTTTTTATGAGGATTGCTTAAAATTATTTGTCAATTAACGAAGAGAAAATTAACTTATTCTTCCTCCGTCCAAGGATTTTGGATTTTCTATTCTTTTATGTTCATGTGTTCATGTATGTGAGGATCGTGACGTCACAAACATAAAACTCTTCCCTCCCCCCCGTCACGATATGTCACATTTTGTGGACCCCCTCCCTCCCCCTTGAGGTGTGTGTGACGTAATTAATGGATCATCCCTTTACTATGGCGTGTGGCTTCCATGTTTTATTTGTTCGTATATAAAGGGTCTAGTAGAACCCCTCGTCGTCATCGCTCTTGTGGTCCCAGTCGGGCGGCCGCAGCAGCGGCGCGGGCGCCTCGCCGCCGCGCACGCGCAGCGCGTACACGGCCGCCTCCACCTTGCCCACGCTGGCGCGGGTTGTGGCCTTGCGGGCTAGCTCGCGACCGGCAACAAGGGTCTAGTAGAACCCCTCGTCGTCGCTCTTGTGGCTAGCTCGCGACCGGCAACAAGGGTCTAGTAGAACCCCTCGTCGTCATCGCTCTTGTGGCTAGCTCGCGACCGGCAACAAGGGTCTAGTAGAACCCCTCGTCATCGCTCTTGTGGTCCCAGTCGGGCGCGCGCAGCAGCGGCGCGGGCGCCTCGGCGCGCAGTTGATGGACCAATCAAAACTATTTTGCAATGGCGGTTTAAGTTTTTATAGGTTGACATTGAAGAGGGGGTGACATTTGTCAATTAAAATTCAGGACCGTTTTTGAAAGGCAATTTACTATGGCGTGCGGCTTCCATGTTTTATTTGTCTAGTAGAACCCCTCGTCGTCATCGCTCTTGTGGTCCCAGTCGGGCGGCCGCAGCAGCGGCGCGGGCGCCTCGCCGCCGCGCACGCGCAGCGCGTACACGGCCGCCTCCACCTTGCCCACGCTGGCGCGGGTTGTGGACGCCTTGCGGGCTAGCTCGCGACCGGCGCTGAATAGACCTGCAAATTGTGTCATAGTTATGCAAAAAATTAACAACTTCCGATTTTTAGTGTAGCCCCGACCCATTCAGTCCTGTATGTATAGCCGCAACCTAATTGAAACTCGATCCTATTCCTAATAAGGAACCTATCTATAATAGATAACCTAAATTAAAGCCATAAACCTTGGGTTAGATTTCTGTAATTCCAGCTACTTCCTGGGAACACCCACGAACATTACCTTGACCCGCAGTCTTACATGGTTAAATGGTTTACCCTTCTTTACTTAACACGTTCGACGCCGATGACACACATATGTGACCGAAAAAACTGTACTCCTATGCCAGCGACACACATACATGATCAAAGTAATCTTATTCTTATGCCACTAGCATTAATCAAGTTCTCACTCCTATGCCAGTGGCATAGAAATACGAACGTTTTTGACACAAGTGCTGTGTCGCCGGCATAGGTGTACAATCTTATCGGTCACATATGCGTGTCACTGGCATAGGATTTCTGTCAGATAAATTCGATCGGCATAGTATAAGCACTTAGTGAAACAGTACAGCAGTGTTATTCACTAAGGAAACCGCCTTGCTATCAGCGCTGTGTCAGCGCTGCGGCAGCGTCGAGCCTAGAAATGGTATTCACTAATGCACTTTAAACGACACTAGCGCTCGGCGACGAATGCGGCGTGAGCTGGAACTACACTGCGTCGAGAGTTACCGTACCGCCCAT
Organism: Thaumatotibia leucotreta; assembly: GCA_025490895.1. Taxonomy (NCBI): domain Eukaryota; kingdom Metazoa; phylum Arthropoda; class Insecta; order Lepidoptera; family Tortricidae; genus Thaumatotibia; species Thaumatotibia leucotreta. Next base: position 28,387 of record JALPQI010000810.1, read on the forward strand.
AGAGTATATTGAATAGTTGTTACCGCCTACAGTTCAACGACAAGCTGTTCTACGTTAGTGAATACCGTTTTTCGCAGCGCTGCGCTCGACGTCGAAGTGAAGGCTGTCTCGTCGTCAAGCTCGTTGATGAACGCAGCGTCGAATGTGTGAATAAGAAATAGCATAGCCGGAGGCGAACGTGTTAAATGCATAGTGTACGATGTATCGTACATGACCAAAACTTGTTGGTGTATGAAAACTAGATATGTATATTATGTTCTTAAGGTTAATTTTGCAAAGAAATTTAATGAGCTTTCAAACTTATTACTGATTCGTTGGCGTAACTTGTATTATAAAAACTTACATGTGTTTATAAGCAAGATGGCGCAAATTTGTTTCCGTTGCGTGCGTTTAGCGGTTTTTATTATTTTTCATTGGAATTTTGTAATTCATACCATAACGATTTTACAATTACTGAATTTAATATACTTTCCAATCTAAAAGTAAATAATATTTGCATTTTTTATCTTGCATGATTTTGCAAAAAATGTATAATGTATGATGTCTACCTATCGAAATTTTGATTAGTAGTACAAATTCCATCCAAAATATATCCACAGATTTTTTTCTATTTTTCTCATGCTAGCGACGTCATTAGACTCATTAGGTATGCACATTTTGTTTTTGAAACGAAAAGAAAAAATCATGCATTTAAGGGTGATAGATAACCTTATTTTAGTGATAACCTTGGTTTTTCTATATTGTAGTAATTTTGAGGCGAAGTTAAATGCATATGATTTGTTGAATGTGTATGTTTTTGTATTGGGATTATTGTCTATTCCATTTGTTATTTGAGTTTTTCCCTGTATAATTGGACCCGTAGTTGCGTCCATCTTGCCTGACGGTTGGCGCGTAACTGACTGGTTGACCTTTTAGCTTGGGGTAAATGAAACTCGTTTGTTGGGGTTTATTTATATTTGCTGCTTATGTCTATGTGTTACATTGGTTATATGTGTGTGTGTTAGTTTTATACATGGCTCTTGTCTATGTTAATATGGCACGCTTATGAATGTAATCCACCACCTTATTGTATACTTATTATAGCTTACATTCCTATCACATATTCTTTATTATGGTCTAATAGTGCGGTGAGATCTTCGCCCTCATTATTTGAATCAGTGTGTCTGCTCCAAAAGTATTCCCATGCAAATGGGTTTAGTTGAAAGGGCTCCTTCACCGGTTGATTAAATTGGAACATGATTGTTCGTTCCATTATCGCACTATGTGCGTCTGGCACTTGACAATATAAATCTATGTCATAGTTTGATGCAGTGTATAATCTGCAATTTCGGACATTTTGTTTAGATTTATATTTAATGTCAGTGCTCATTGGTTTAGCGCCTGCTAGCAGTTTCCATTGTTCGAATTGGTTGTCTGTCATTTTGCACTCGTCCATGAAACAGGCGTTTGTTTGTACGAGATCATCAAAGTTGAAGGAGCTGCTGGGGTTCAAGCCCGTAAGTCTCGTGAAGTTATAATGCATTTCGACGAGTGTTTCCATTATCATTGTTTTGCCAGTTGTGGGTTGTCCTTTGAAGAACAGGTTATTTTTTTTCCTGTTTCTCCATAGAAGTGTTTTTGGGTCTTTTCTGCGAATTCTCTGATGTTTATATTGTTGCTCAATAGTACGAGTTCTAGGTGATTTGATAGTATTTTCAGATTGTGTGGTTCGTTACAGGTGGGATCTCTGTTTAATGCGTATTATTTTGCTCTGTTGAGTCGTTGTTGGGTGTTTTCCTGAAATACCAGAACTCTGGATATTGAAAGGGCGCGTTGGATCCTCTCTCCCCACTTTTTTGTAAATTGTAAGGCAATCCCTTCAGGCGTTCTACAAAGTATTTCTGGGTGGTTTATGCAAAAAACGACCAAATTCGATTTCTTGACAATGCAGAAAGCGACCGAAGTCAATATGTTACGGCTCGGCCACGAACATGCGTGCGGCATGCGTATTATCTGTTCATTGCGCGGTCTTCAGCGCAACGTGCGGTGGTTAGTTGCGAACACACGTAAGAGCCATTAAAGCTTAAATCAGATTGATAAAGAAGTCGGTCGTTTTCTGCAAAACTATGGTCTTGGTCGATAGTAAATTTCCGGGAACCAAACTTAGAAGGCTGCGTATAGGTGCTGATTTCTAAGAATAAACTTTAGACAGTTACAGATTAATCCTTATTAATATGTATCATATATATGAAGCTTACTTCGAAACTGTCAAATTTAATGTTCATTCTTAGAAATCGGCAACTATATAGGACATGAAGGGGAAGTACCTATTCTTAAAATTGTTGATGTGCGACGTTTTGCTAAAAAGAGACTTTATAATATTTTTAATAGCGAATAATACTGCATTTATAGATTTTGTAGCTATTTTTAGAAGTATGAACAGTGATACATAATTTTCTTGCAATAATAATCATTCATTTTAGACAGTTTACCCTATTCCTATGTTACTTCAAAATTATTTCTTTAGGTGCATGCTCTTGATAGGCATCACCAAAACAAAACGTGTTTATTTTTTCATATTTGATTGGATTCGATTCCCATTGAAGGCAAGTAAATTTTAGAAAATCAGTCAATGCAGAATTACCTCTTTTTTAAAAATAACATAGTTTTATTTCCGCGAAATACCCTATCTACGACATATCAGGTAGGTACTTTCCCTTCATGTCTTGTAGTTTTGGGATGCCCTGTATATTTCCGGCGAGGGCGGTCATTGAAGCCCGAATGAAGCGATGGATTCCATAATGGCTACTGAGCTATGCTGTGGACAGACAGACAGAGAGACAGACGGACAAACTGATATGGCAAAACTATGAAGGTTCCTAGTTTACTACAGAACCCTAAAACAGTTACAACACATCATTTCTTATGTTAGTAGGTCTTGACTTATTTCCATTCTTATGCTTTTTAGGGTCCCGTAGCCAAAATGGCAAAAACGGAACCCTTATAGATTCGTCATGTCATGTTCGTCTCTCACAGCCGATTTACTCGGAAACTATAAATGCTACAGTAACGAAATTTGGTAAGGATATGTGTTGTATGAACCGTTACAGGATTATGATACTAAATTGTAAAAAAAACCATTGGGGTGGGGGCCCTCCATACATGTAACTGAGGGATAGAATTTTTTTTAGTTGTATATAAGCGTGTGGGGTATTAATAGAAAGGACTTTGAAAATGATATGAAGGTTTATAAATCTCATTTTTATTTAAGCAAATCGTTTTCGAGATATCAGCTCTCAAAGTCTGAAAAATGTGTCCCCCCTCTATTTTTTAAACTTCGCGATATAAAATTAAAAAATATATATATGTTATGCACATTAATAAACTCTATCAACGATTTTTGGTTTGATTAAATTATCTCCTATAGTTTTTGAGGTAGGTTGATTTAACTGTATTTTTTTAATAATAAATTGATAAGGATTTCTGCTTGTATTACAAGTTACAAACTTTCGAGAAAATTAGCCCCTGGTGCTACTAATGTGCTATCAATTGTATACAGTATTGCAGCCTTCAATAAGCCTCTAAGAAAATTAAAAAATCATTATATTCTCGGCCATACATTTTTAAATTGACTCTGTTTTATTTTCTGAGTGGCTGCAAATACTTTGCTGATACCCAATGTAATTGATGGGTTAACCGATTCGTTGTGTGTTCCATTTTCAAAAACTTTTGTCTATGGCGGCGAACAATTTTTTCATGATACGCCAAGTGCGCCTTACGCCATAGAATATGATGACACGCCTATCGTGTCATACGCCATTCGTTAAAAACATTCATGACACGCCTGGCGTGTCATCCGCACTGGTTAAACTGTTGTTTTGAGACTTAAAACTTGTTTCAGAATCCTCCGACTCTGATTCTGACAGCAGCCAAGAATACCGCAGCGATCTGGTGCTGAGAACCAAGAGGAATAGGAAACCTCTACCCAAGGAAGAAGAAGATTTTGAGGATTCAGTGTCTGAGGAGGAAGATCCTTTCGCAAGTGATGATAGTGAGGACTGGATGCCTGAACCATAGACTAAGTGATATTTTTTTTTACAAATTTTACGAATTGAAATGGCCTTTTTTTGTGATTTTTTGATACTTTAATTTTAAATGAGGTTTTTGAAAATAAAGATTGTGATATTTATATTGTTTTTTATTATTTTTTACTGCATAGATTTATATCTTATGGATATACTTATTACCTTAAGGATCATGTAGAATCCCTTTTCGAATCAGAAGACGAGCGATGAAATGGAGGTAGCTTTCAACAAATTTAACCTTTTGACCGCCAGACGATGAAGCAACATGTCAAGTTCCAGATGCGACAACGATATTGAACTTTACGGCGTCCCGCGTAAGTTCTTACTGCGTGGGCATAGTTTTCGGCCAGTCCCGTCATTGGTGTCATAGTCGGGCATTTTCGCGAGAAGAGATCCAAAAAATATTTTTTTTAAGGTAGGTAAATTTAATGTTTTTCCTACTCAGAATAACGAGTTCTTTCAATCTAGGAGAAAAAAAGTACAAGAAAAAATGGTCCCACATTTTTCATACATTTTACAAGCTCTCCACTTTGTAACCGCTGTACAGTGTTTGAAAAACGGTTACGTAATAGAAACAAAAAGTTGGGACACTTTTTTTCTTCTAGTAGGATCGAAAGAGCTCGTGATTCTGAGCAGGAAAAACATAAAATTTACCTGTTTCAGAAAAATAAGTTTTTGTATCTCTTCTCGCGAAAATGCCCAGTCACGATTTCCCGTTGTCGTCCATGGCCGACAGTGGCGGTCAAAGGGTTAAGATACGTTTATGAATAAAGGGTTAAGGGTCTAGTAGAACCCCTCGTCGTCATCGCTCTTGTGGTCCCAGTCGGGCGCGCGCAGCAGCGGCGCGGGCGCCTGAAATTCATTACCGTGATGCATTGAAGAGGGGGTGACATTTGTCAATTAAAATTCAGGACCGTTTTTGAAAGGCAATTTACTATGGCGTGCGGCTTCCATGTTTTATTTGTTCGTGGATAAAGGGTCTAGTAGAACCCCTCGTCGTCATCGCTCTTGTGGTCCCAGTCGGGCGCGCGCAGCAGCGGCGCGGGCGCCTCGGCGCGCAGTTGATGGACCAATCAAAACTATTTTGCAATGGCGGTTTAAGTTTTTATAGGTTGACATCGAAATTCATTACCGTGATGCATTGAAGAGGGGGTGACATTTGTCAATTAAAATTCAGGACCGTTTTTCAAAGGCAATTTACTATGGCGTGCGGCTTCCATGTTTTATTTGTCTAGTAGAACCCCTCGTCGTCATCGCTCTTGTGGTCCCAGTCGGGCGGCCGCAGCAGCGGCGCGGGCGCCTCGCCGCCGCGCACGCGCAGCGCGTACACGGCCGCCTCCACCTTGCCCACGCTGGCGCGGGTTGTGGATGCCTTGCGGGCTAGCTCGCGACCGGCGCTGAATAGACCTGCAAATTGTGTCATAGTTATGCGAAAAACGAACAACTTCCTGCGACCATATATAACATGGACGTCTAACGCCAGCTCAGAAATGCCGCGCACATTTCGGCGCAACATCTTTGACATATGTTTATACATTATAGCCAATGACATTAAATAATAAATGGACGCACAGAGCCAAACAAAAAAACCAAGAAAAGTGGCACTAAAAGTCATTTCTATCATGTTTCAGTTGAAGCTAATAACGCTCACTTACAATAAACTATAATAAAAAAAACTCAAAGAATAAAAAACTTTGTGAAGTGCGAACAACACCGCAAAATAGTAGGAACTTTTTATGTTTAAGGAATAATGATGCTATACCGTAAGGTGACCAAATGTCAACTGTCAGAACTGAATAGCGAAGCAAAAGGACCGCAATATTTACTTCTGCAGCCCATTTTTTGGGGCCATTTTTTTGAGCTGTTTGGGGATCCACTTATATATTCTAAATCAATGATTATAGCCAATCAAAACTTCGATGGACCAATAACAACTATTTATAAATGGCGATTTAAGTTTTTATAGGTTGATTTTGACATTCATTACCGTGATGCATTGAAGAGGGGGTGACACTTGACAATTAAAATTCAGGACCGTTTTTGAAAGGCAATTTAATATGGCGTGCGGCTTCCATGTTTTATTTGTTCGTAGACAACTTCAATTTTTTGAGAATGCAGAAAGCGACCGAAGTCAATATGATAGGCCCTGGTTTTTCTGGCCGGCAACCGGCGACCGACGCGTGTCCGCCGACGAGAGGAGTGGTTTCTCTGAAACGTCGCCGGCAGCGGGTAAACGTGTCGGAGAAACCACCCTCAAACATTCGCGAACAAAACATTCGAACGTCGTCGGCGGCGGACACGCGTCGGTCGCCGGTCTGAAAAACCAGGGCCTTTACGGCTCGGCAAGCGTATTATCTGTTCATTGCGCGGTCTTCAGCGCAACGTGCGGTGGTTAGTTGGGAACACACGTAATGATTAGGAAAAATGCTTGCCGCGCCGCAATTCGCGCGAATCCGCGGTCGAGCCGTTAAAGCTTAAATCAGATTGATAAAGAAGTCGGTCGTTTTCTGCAAAACTATAGTCTTGGTCTATAGTAAATTTCCGGGAAACCAAACAAGGCTGCATATAGTTGCCGATTTTTAGGAATGCACTTTTGAAAGTTATAGATTAATCCTTATTAACACGTTCGCCCCCAGCAGTACTGTTTCACTAAATCCTATATAATACTACGCCGATCGAAATTTTCCTATTAGAACTCCTATGCCAGTGACACGCATGTGTGACCGAAATGATTGTACTCCTATGCCGGCGACACTTGTGTCAAAAATGTTCGTATTTCGATGCGACTGGCATAGGAGTAAGAACTTGATTTATGCTAGTGGTATGTACTAGAGTACGGTAATTTTGATCACGTATGTGTGTGACTGGTATAGGAGTCGGAATTTTTTGATCACAGACGCTGTGTCACCGGCGTCGAACGTGTTAAGCTGTAATTGTAATTCACCCTTTCTGGCAATAAACATATTTTATTTTATTTATATATATAAAACTCATTTCGAAACTGACAAATGTTCATTCTTAGAAATCTGCAACTATACAGGGCGTCCCAAAGTTATGGGACATGAAGGGGAAGTACGTTAAATATCGTAGATCGTGTATTTTGCTGAAAGAAGACTTTGTTATTTTTAAAGTTTAGTAATTCTGCATTCAAAGTTTTTCAAAAAATTACTTGCTTCACCCGAAAATCGAACCAACTACATTGTTTTTCCAAATTTGAACCAAACTTTTTTGGTTATTCTTTTAGTTTTGGATACTATGTTTCTTAAGGAAAATTGTTATTTTTTATCCATTCTTTCGAATGACAATAAAATTACGAAATTTTTTTTTTGTTTTAAAGTAGGTTCGATGCCTAGAAAAAGAATTTTTTTTTGGATTTTTTTTAATGCAGTATTATTTAATTTTCAAATTAAAATAAAGTCTTCTTTCAGCAAAATTTCCTATCTACGATATTTAAGGTACTTCCCCTTCATGTCCCATAACTTTGGGACGCCCTGTATAGGACATGAAGGGGAAGTACCTATTCTTAAAATTGTTGATGTGTGACGTTTTGCTAAAAAGAGACTTTATAATATTTTTAATAACGAATGATACTGCATTTATAGATTTTGTAGCTATTTTTAGAAGTATGAACAGTGACACATAATTTTCTTGCAATATTAATCACTAATTTTAGACAGTTTACCCTATTCCTTTCTTTTGAGATACTATGTTACTTTTTGAATTATTTCTTTAGGTGTATGCTCTTGATAGGCATCACAAAAATACAACGTGTTTAGTTTTTCATATTTTAGTGGATTCGATTCCCATACGAGGCAAGTAATTTTTACAAAATCTGTCAATGAAGAATTACTAACTTTTAAATATAACATAAAGTCTTATTTCAGCAAAATACCCTACCTATGACATTTAAGGTATTTTCTCTTCATGTCTCATATTTTAGGAATACCCTGTATATTTCCCGCGAATTGAAGCCCGAGTGAAGCGATGGATTCCACAATACGGCCACTGAGCTATGCTGCAGACAGAGGGACATACTGACATGGCAAAACTATAAGGGTTTCTAGTTTATTACGGAACCCTAACACAGTAAGTTTATAACACATCATTTCTTATTTTAGTAGGACTTGACTTATTTCCATTCTTATGTTTTTTTTATATGAAATACGCCAATAATAACCAAATGATATGCGGCACTTACCACAATACCCCGTGTATAAGTCGCGCACGACCTGACAAGCGTAAAAGCAGTCCTCACTGTCCCCGCTGGAGATACTGTTTATAGCCTTCCGCATCAGCTCTCCCGTCAAATCCGCTACACCTGGAAATTTATATTCGGTCATTACCTATGAAATTGGTGGTTTGTATGCAGAATTTGTTTTGTATGAAAAGTCTAATTTTCATACAATGAATTTTGTGTATAATTTTTTGATGTCAAAATCAAAATAAACCAACTTTGCCAGTAATATTAGGCGTGTTTTGTATATCTCTATTTCATAAAACAAGGTACTATATACATTTATATTTAGTCGCAACATATGAACTTGAACCGGTAGCTGAATATTACCTAAGAAAAAAAAACAATTATTAGTGTGAAAAAACCTTTGTCACAAAGTGCACTGTTGGAAACAAAAAAAAAATTATGTAACTATTTAGATAGTAAAATTAAGGACCAACTAAGGTCTATGACCAAAAATGCCAATATCACTAATGAATGACCCAATATTTAAAATAAGTAAGCACATTCAATGCACTTGGCTGTCATTTCTGTAACAAAACTAAAGACCTCACTTAAAATAATAATATGTGGATAGGAGAAAATAGAGAGAAAAGAGGGATTATTTTGTTTGGTACTTCTTGAAAATAATCTTTCTGCTTATAACCGGTATAACTCTTTGGTGAACAAAAAACTACTAGTAGGTAGAAAAGGTAAATTTAGGAGTCCATATGTTTCTTATGGGAATAGTGAGGAGGCTAAACCTTAGTCATGTCATAATTTAAGTGTTTCATACAATTTGGGCAACAAAAGTAACAACTATGGAAACATTATTTAACCTTTTGACCGCTACCCTAGACGGCAGAGGAATATGCCGAGCTGCAGACGCCACGCGATCACGATTATTTAAGCGAAATCGAACTTTACGAATTACCGCGTAAGTCGTTATTGTTTTGGCGACGTTGACAGCTGTAGCCGTCGTTGGCGCCGGAGTCACGATTTTCCGTTGTCGTCTATGGCCTACTGTGGCGGTCAAAGAGTTAAAATATACCTAAATTGTAAGTTAATCAATGTCATAAGTAGAGTAATAAGGTCTGATGTCAAAATATCCACAAATCTCACCTAGCATGTAATCATTGTATGTGAGCATGGTAACAACTGTCCTCTCCTCTTCAGAATCCTTGATGGGCACAGAATATGTCAACTGGCTCTGCACATCTTTCCATGATATTATCTCCTTCCGTTCCATCAGTGTGAAGAATGTCCAGGCTTCTATGAACTCCTGTTATCAGTACAAATATGTGATTGAACGCAGCCAGCGTTATGGGAACCCTCCCAAGGTTCGGACTTCGGTGACCTCAACTAAGTAGTTAGTTATTTTTAGCATTTTCATGAATTTATTGTCTTTCTATTTTTTATGAAATAAAATTAGTACAAATAAAAGTTATAAATCGTCGGCCTAAATCGCATACCTCGTAACTCCAATTTTTATGAAAATCATGTTTTGACATTTTTAGATAGTACTATTCTGAACGCATCTAACGGCAAAACTCTTAAATACGAAAAATAAACCGTTTATGTTTAAAAAGCAAAATAGAAAACCTCGCAACTCCCGGCCGCCATTTTGTAAAAGAAATACCTCGTATCTCCCTCCCCGCCACTTCCGTCAGTACAGCTTGCTATGATGTTGTTTATAGGGCTTGCAATATCGGATCATTTTCAGTTCCGGAACTGATTTCCGATATTATACTTCAATTCCGGAATTCCGGAACCAGTGCCGGAACTAACGAAAATTTTGTAAAACTAGGTATTATTTAAATAAAACTTAAAATTTCAATACGATTTGTATACAAGATGCTCACGTGGAAACAGAAAATTTTTAACAGCATATTCCTGAGGCTAAAAGAAGCAAGATTTTTTGTGTATTTCGAATGCTGCACTACTTAAAAAGTATTCTATATTATTATAATTATTGTATATTGTAATATTATTGTATTAATGAAACTTTGCAAAATAATGCATTTAAATGTATGGTAACAAAAATAAAAAATTGTTTGTCCTTTTGATGTTTGTCAATTAAGTGTGACTTTTGTGTTGTTGGTCTTGACTAAGGCAACACAGAGACAAAATGGTTACCTAAAATACGTAACGGTCTAAAACGGTAAGACAAGGCATTTTCTCTTAAAATAAACGGCATCCGGTAAACTTTATATGGCATTTTTATAACCCTTTCCTTTTTCCCTTTCCTTATGGGCACATTGTATTGTTCATCAATAAATTAAGGTTACGTTCTTATACCAAATACTTAGTACTTATAGGTATGGTAATTCGAATCAGAAACATTAGTCATTATACACTGTGTTTTATTGATTTCCGTTAAATTGGACAGGTTACTTGGGACATTATTAGAAGTTGCCTGGTATATCGGCTATTGTTTTCATAGATAATAATTGAAATGGAAAGTGTGAGAAAACCTTAAGAATAAGGTGTCAGGTGCACGTCAGTCACCTTTTATTTTTTACTATTTTTAACTGTATTTTAACATAATACCAATGTTTTACTTTTTTGGAATGCTACTTGACATTAGACCAAGTGGAGACTTAGTCAAAGGTTACGATTCTTCGATATATGTAAATAGCGTATAATTATCGAAGGGCTAAATGAAAAATAACGTTAAATAATTGCAGCCCAATTGATTATTAAAATCTTACGGGATCTTTGCTTACCGTGGCCAGTTTTCGTGGTTTAGTAGTAGGTACCTAGTATTTAGTAAACACAGTATATTTTACAGAAACGAAAACAATACAATTTGTGGCAAACAACTTATCGATATATCTTGTGGTGGCTTTGTATTCTGTACCTAATTATCATAATCGTGTTGATATTTAATGTTTATCCATATAATAAAAACACACATTTTTTTCAATTCCGGAATTCCGATATTAGCTGTGTCAGTTCCGGAACTGTAAAAACAGCAAAATCGGTCCGAAATTCCGATATTTCGAAATTCCGGAATTCCGGAATGCAAGCCCTTGTTAGGTTGTTACTACGCGTCAGTTTTGCGTAAATATTAAGGAAGAAAACGAGTGCTGTATAACAGGTATGTGTAATAAGATTCTACGGTTTTCTGATTGTGTATTCTTGATAGATATTTATAAGAATATTCTTGATAGATATTTATAAGAATTATCAGATATTTATTTTTTTTATCCACAATTACCTTTTTCAGATCAAAAGACTATCCTCTATTTATACGGATTTTTATAGCGAAGCTCTTAACTCCCGATTAGCTTTCTAAAATTGTCAAGAAAAACTCGTAACTCCAAATTTTTCAGATTCAGGTGATTACAAAAAAAATGGTTTTAGCAATCTGACGGCTAAATTTAACTTAAAATTATATAAAAAAAAACTAAGCAAGTCTTCATGCAAAATTTTTCGTAATCAAGTTTTTTGTGCCTCCTGTAAAATTTGGTCAGATTGAGTTACGAGGTTTGCGATTTAGGCCGACGAAATATATGAAGAAATACCATAGACCCTTGTCATTTTTGAATTTTGAAAATGATAAAAATAATACAGGATCAAAATCCTCATTAAATTTATACAAAATGTAAACTTACCCTGTTATTCATAAACATCTTCTTACTTCAAACCAATCAGTCTTTTTATTTCATAAATAAAATGAAAGAAAAAAAAACCTTTTTAAAAACAAGCTTTTATTATTTGTTTATAAAATGAACTAAAAAGTTAAAAATAAATTAACTCTAAAAAGAAATATAACACTTTGTAACTTGATTGTAACCTTTAACGACAAATAAGCGTCTTCGCCTAGGACAAAATAATTCCATATTGTACAATTTTATTTAATTTTAACACTAAAACTTTTCACCATACATAATTATTCAATCTCGCCCCCCCCTCTTTATCATAGTCCCCATTTATAAATGAAAGCGTGTTACATTTAATACAACACAACATTTTCCTCAAGCTATCACAATGTAACACGCTTTCATTTATAAATGGGGACTATGATAAAGAGGGGGGACGAGATTGAATAATTATGTATGGTGAAAAGTTTTAGTGTTAAAATTAAATAAATTTGTACAATATGGAATTATTTTGTCCTAGACGAAGACGCTTATTTGTCGTTAAAGGTTACAATCAAGTTACAAAGTGTTATATTTCTTTTTAGAGTTAATTTATTTTTAACTTTTTAGTTCATTTTATAAACAAATAATAAAAGCTTGTTTTTAAAAAGGTTTTTTTTTTCTTTCATTTTATTTTTAACTTTTTATTACCTCTATTTTTAATTCGAGATTTACTACGACGTAGTTCGCAGCGCGTAGCAGCGTTATTCCGTTATGAAGTCCGTAGTTCGTTCACATGATATGTAATATGTACTGATTTAAATATCAATAATGTTGAAATTATGTAATCACTTGTTAGATATTTGTAACGTTTCTCATTCTATCCATTTCTTTTAATGCATCAACATTACAAGGTTTCTTCGACGTCAACTTGGAGCAGTCAAGTTCTTCGATTTGAAGACCTGCTAAAGACCTAACTCGGCTTAAAGCTACATAAGCTTGACCAGCAGCGAACTATTTGGAGCCTAGATATATAACAGCATGATCTACAGTAGCTCCCTGCATTTTATGCACAGTTGAAGCCCAAGACAAGACAATCGGGAGCATTCTTCTTTCAGCTGTGCCGTGATTAACATACCATTCAGCCCTCGGCACGTGCTCACCTTGGCATTGGGTCATCCATCCAATCAATCATATATAATTAATATGGGACGAAAGCAAGAGACTTGTCAAGACGAATCAAACAAGACCAAACTCGCCCAAGTAACAAAATTCTCCTGTAGTGCACAGTTTATAGGCTTACTGCACTAGTACCTCTCTCTTCATGGTTCTAGGTTTTACCACAAACCTGATAACAGGTTCCACGGAGTTTGTTTAGTTTTACAGTACATCTGTTCTCATAAGCTGACTAATAGCCGTGTATAGAAAGAAATTATAGACGCAGTAAAGGTTAAGAAGGCCTATAAAAGTGGTGCAAAGGTGTAAATACACTTGAGAATACATACTCCAGTAAGTTTCGTATATAAGTACGCGTATAAAATGGGCCCTTTTCCGTCGTTGAAAACTTTTACTAGCCTGTTATAGACTTGGCTCCGGAACCACTACAAAACCACATTTTGTTACTTGAGCGATGGGGTTGCGTCGTTTAATTACGGAGTTCCTATGGCCACCTTCCAACTCCAACATCAGACCCTGGTTACCATATAGTATCAAAGTACTCGTCAAGACTAATCCAATGAGCTCAAACTCGATAGGGTTGCATCGTTTAATTACGGAGTTCCTATGGCCACCTTCCGGCTCCAGCATCAGACCCTGGTTACCATATAGTATCAAAGTACTCGTCAAGACTAATCCAATGAGCTCAAACTCGATAGGGTTGCATCGTTTAATTACGGAGTTCCTATGGCCACCTTCCGGCTCCAGCATCAGACCCTGGTTACCATATAGTATCAAAGTACTCGTCAAGACTAATCCAATGAGCTCAAACTCGATAGGGTTGCATCGTTTAATTACGGAGTTCCTATGGCCACCTTCCAACTCCAACATCAGACCCTGGTTACCATATTTTTTTTTTAATACCACGTCGGTGGCAAACAAGCATACGGCCCGCCTGATGGAAAGCGGTCACCATAGCATATGGGCGCCTGCAACCCCAGGGGTGTCACATGCGCGTTGCCGACCCAATAAGAACTTGTACACTCCTCTTTTGAAGAATCCCATTACCGTAGTCAAACGGGGAAACCTCGGCAGGGAGCTCGTTCCACAGACGGACCGTCCGCGGGAGGAAGTTCCTCTGAAACCGCACGGTGCGCGACCATTTAGGTTGCAAGGTGTGAGGATGAGCGCCCGGTGCGGAGTCGGTGGCGAGCGGTGCGATGATGAAAAATGGACGTTGGCATCATGTCGAACAGTTCTTCAGAGCTCAACCCATTGTACAGACGATAGAACACACATAAGGAAGCGAAGTCTCTCCTTAGACTTAAGGGTTCAATACCGCCTGTGAGTCTGGGATCGTCGACTATTCGGACAGCTCGTCTCTGAACCGAGTCAAAGGGTGCAAGCTGGTATACAGGTGCTCCTGCCCAGAGGTGACAGCAATACTCCATATGGGGTCTGACTTGCGACTTATATAACAGAAGTCTTTGCCCCAGAGTAAAGTATCCCCTCGCTTTATTGAGCACACCGAGCTTTTTGGATGCCAGCGTAGCTTTTCCCTCTAGGTGACATATAGTATCAAAGTACTCATCAAGACTAATCCAATGAGCTCAAACTCGGTAGGGTTGCGTCGTTTAATTACGGAGTTCCTATGGCCACCTTCCGGCGCCATCATCAGACCCTGGTTACCATATAGTATCAAAGTACTCGTCAAGACTTATCCAATGAGCCCAAACTCGATGGGGTTGCGTCGTTTAATTACGGAGTTCCTATGGCCACCTTCCAACTCCAACATCAGACCCTGGTTACCATATAGTATTAAAGTACTCGTCAAGACTAATCCAATGAGCTCAAACTCGATAGGGTTGCATCGTTTAATTACGGAGTTCCTATGGCCACCTTCCGGCTCCAGCATCAGACCCTGGTTACCATATAGTATCAAAGTACTCGTCAAGACTAATCCAATGAGCTCAAACTCGATAGAGTTGCATCGTTTAATTACGGAGTTCCTATGGCCACCTTCCGGCTCCAACATCAGACCCTGGTTACCATATAGTATCAAAGTACTAATCAAGACTAATCCAATGAGCTCAAACTCGATAGGGTTGCATCGTTTAATTACGGAGTTCCTATGGCCACCTTCCGGCTCCATCATCAGACCCTGGTTACCATATAGTATCAAAGTACTTGTCAAGACGAATCTAATAAGCTCAAACTCGATAGGGTTGCATCATTTAATTACGGAGTTCCTATGGCCACCTTCCAGCTCCATCATCAGATCAGCTCTATGTCACTATTACATTGCATTGTCATCCGATTTATACATGCATTCTAAATTTCAGCTCAATCGGAAACCGGGAAGTGGATCCAATTTAAGTTGCAAGATTTGATTACAGAACGACAGACAACGGGACAGGTGAAACTAAATAAAAGCTTGTAAAAACATAGAAGACAATAGGTAAATTCATGAAAATGCTAAAAATAATGAACTACTTAGTTGAGGTCACCGAGATTTGAACCTATAAGTTATGTTGCTTTTGGTCTTGTAGACATAAATATTGAAAAGACCAAAAACTACTTATTGGGATAAACAATTTTTATTGGTTTGCTAAGATAGGAGATGTTTATGAATAATCGGATTAGCCCTTTAAGGTATGTCTACCATATTAGATGGCGGAATTAAATAATTGTAAGATTTTTACTATTAGCAAGACTATTTTGAGTTGAGTACAGATATTGGATAGTTTAGCATACAATAATAATAATAATAAAAGCCTTTTATTCAGACAGGTATCTGTCACAGTGTTGTAGTAGTGTACAATCATTTTAGATTTTCTTATATTTATATCAATAGTTCTTCAGCTTCATTTTGTCTGTCCCCGTCTGTTTGTCTTTTGACATAGTTTAGCATACAAAGATCAATAAAAATAAAATGACTGAAAGTTATGATCAAATCATGATTACAACTTACATGACTGTACTGACATGGACAGTATGGGGGAAGTAAATGTTTAAACTCTCGTGTGTCGCAAATATTTTTTCCTAAAAATTTCCATCACTGATCAGTGCTTAGGCATACAAAGGGTTAAAAAAGTCTACCTGGAATCCAGCAGTGACGGCTCTACTGTGCAAGTGGGCTGGGCTATGTTCCAGCTCCAGCCCAATAGCCCGGAGAGGACCTTGGATCAGCTTCTGGATTCTCTCCTTAGCCTCCTGGAGGGTTTTCTCAGCTGATTCCTTACTGGAAATGTTAAGAGATAAATAATATAATCTGAACATAGTTAGGCATAAAACAACCAACTTCTATTTTTGACAATGCAGAAAGCGACCAAACTCAATATGTTAAAGCTGACAGTCAAATTCGCAAAAAATTTAAAATGTTATAGTTAGTTGTTTTCTGCAAAGCTATGGTCATTTAAGGTCACTTCAGCAAATAAGGTCTTGGCTAGGGTACATTTCGGACTAAAGGTAAAGGCGATTGGCAGACTCGACATTGAAATCAAACAAGTTACTATTAATTTGATAAAGTTCAATCACATTTCATCAAAATATGACGAAAATAAAGATGATTTTAACATAAACCTATGATAAATGACATGGCAGGGTATCCATGAAATACCAAATATAGAGTTAATAAATTATTCGAAAGCTTACGTTATAGCAGAATGAAGAAGAAAGATGATTCTTTTGCTCTCAATAGTGATATCTCTTGAGAGTTTGACCAGCCTCTCGTGGCGGTCTTGGCGCTCTGTGAGCTTCTGTGCTGTAGCTTTAAATAGTGCCAACACTGGACTGTCCGCTGGCAAAGACTCTGCTGTCTCCTTAGCCACCGAAGACAAAGTGTGATTCTGGTTGTGGTGGTGACTGCGGTTGCCCCGGCGATTTCTGCCTGAAAATAATTTTATTAGAAAAAATATATTTTTGTGACTAAGGGGGTCGATACCCCTAATATTTACCTCGACCAGACATTCTGAAAGAAATAGCTTATGTTCAGACAATTTTAATCAGCAGCTTGGTATAAATTTGTATGGTACGCCCGCTGTTTAGTTTACTTGACAGTAATGACATTTCATGCACTTGACAATATTTATTTTTAAATAACGCTTGCCATTAATGCAATTCCATATTTTAAAGCAAGTTTCATCAATGGGAAGCTTTATTTTAGTGATGTACAAAACCGTTTATTATCGAAACCTTTGTCTATGGAAAAAGCTATTTAGGATAATCTGTATTAAGTAACAATACTACGATCTAATCTATAGGCGTTATTAATAATAGTTCGAACAGGCAATACTGTCATAATCGCCGAGTTGGGTGTTTTCGTCCGGTGATTCGGATTTAAAATCTTCTCTCGATTAAAGCATTTAATGAGTTTTTTCTCATTTTAACTTAATTAATTTAGTTGTCGTAAGTGAATAGCTTTCTGGAAATTCGTGTTGACTGCCCAGAGTCCACGAATTTCTTATCTCCAGTGTACCTTTGCGGGAGTGTCAATACTTCAGTATTTCCTGTAGAAAGTTGTGGTAAGAGTAATGAAAACTATTAAACAGTTAGATCTAGTTTTCATAACTTAAATTAAACAGTGATACTACTAATTTCAGGCTGCTGCGATGTCTCAAACGTTGACTTTCGGTGACTCATGCGCTCCGATAACTTGCCATGCATGGAACAAGGATAGAACGCGTAAGTGCTTGTTATTATCTATTAATCATCATTTCAGATACTGATGGGCATAGGCCTCTTTTCGAGTACACCGTTTATCCAAGTACTGAGCCAATCTAACCCAGAACTGTTCTGCAATCTTCCAAAATGTTGTCTACCCAATAAGCTAACAGACACCCAGGGACTCATTCATCCGAGATAAGCCACCAATCATCTAGATCCTCCTGCTTATGTAAAATTCATTATGTACTTTTTTTTGTAAAACTCTAGTCTTCCAAAAGCCTCAGGACACTATCTTCTGTATTAAGTGTAGCTAGGTTTAGTGTTCTTTTTTTTTTTGATGCTCTTAAGGTCTTTCTTAATAAATTAAATAATTTAATGTTTTTTTACACCAAAATATAAAACTAATTGATCCTAAACTTGATAGTTAACAACCTAATTTGATTGGGACTACATATGCACACTTTCCAGAAAATGTTTAGAAGTAGGAAATAATATGAGTTATTTCCATGTTAACTGAGAAAAAGTAATGCCCCAATTTTTTCCCTATTTTATGACTGGTTTTTAATTCATAATCCTACAGCATAAGAAAACAGACACAAAATATTTTATGAGGTTTTGAGGACACTTTTTTCGCATATTAGGATCGAAAGAGCTTGTGATTCAGAGTGGAAATAATCCAAAATCTAAAATTCAAGTTGGGGTGATAATTAGAGAAGGGATTTCAGGTAGCGATTTAAAGAATAATGTGGATGTGACTAATAAATTTATTATTATCCCTACACACAAAAAATGTATTAGGGCCATAAAAGTAAAACTATTTATCAATGCTTTTGTGAATATTAGGCAAAATTTATGATGGTTATAAATAAATAAATAATATATAAAAAAATGTTTAGTCATTTTAAAAATATTTTATTTATTTAAGATCTTCTTTAATATTTTATCTGCATATTGAACAGTAAAAACTTTTGTTACAACAAAAATGAAAATAATTCGTTTCCAAAATGCTCAAAAAACAATTTAATTCGAGGTTGTTTATTAGTTCTTGCTCACAAACGAAGTCAATGCAATAATGGTACTCACTTACATTGCATTTTTAAGCATCAATCATATTTGATGCAATGATGTAAAGTTTATACAATTTGGCTAAGTTTAAAATTGCTGGAATAATGAAACATAAATTATTAAAATTCCTTCAAGACAATGAACAATGAGTTCTTTTTTCATGAAAAGGTAAGACATAGTATAGAAGAAGCCTCACTCATCCATAAGAGTTTTGGTGTTGTAAAATATGCCCTCGCTACTTATGCATTTCTTGTTTTAGATGGCAATTTGCAAACAATGGTTTTTTGAACTGAAATTGCCAAGAAATTTAAGTATAAAACTCTTTTCACAATCGTTACCACCGTGGACAGTAAATATAAATACCATTATCGCATTGACTTCGTTTGTGAGGAAGAACTAATAAACAACCTCGAATTAAATGAATTGTTCTGTGAGCATTGTGGAAACGAATTATGTTCATTTTTGTTTTCTTTGTGTCGTAACAAAAGTTTTTACTGTTCAATATGCAGAGGAAATATTAAAGAAGAAGATCTTAAATAAATAAAATATTTTGAAAATGACTAAACATTTCTTTTTTATTATTTATTTATTTATAACCATCATAAATTTTGCCTAATATTCACAAAAGCATCGATAAATAGTTTTACTTATGGCCCCAGTACATTTTTTGTGTGTAGAAATAATAATAAATTTATGACAGTCATATCCATATAAATCTTGAAATCGCTACCTGAAATCCGCTCTCTAGTGATAATGTTAATAGAAATGTGCTTTTGCCACATGTCTTCTTACTCACAGAAGTTACTAACCTACCTATAGGTATTGCAAATGTATTACTGTAATCTTCATAATCTTTTTCAAGTTATTTATTTTTGTCCATTAGAATAATAATTAGTTGAGTAAGGCCTTAAACTTTTAAACGCCTTCCCCCTCCAATCAAAATGCGACTTTCACCCCAATATCTCTACTAATGAACCAAGGAAATAAACCTTATCTGTCAGCAAGACAGTAACTTTGATAGAACGCTCAATGACCGCTTTAGTGGCTGCTGGCGTAGTGTGGACATGACGACAGACAACCACTTTACTGGTTCTTGGCGTTCAAAGGGTTAATATAAATTTTATAAAAACATCTTATTTTTCGTTGCAGAAATTGCATTCTCTCCCAACAACAATGAGGTCCACATCTACCAGAAGGAGGGCAATGAATGGAAGCAAACCAACAACCTTGCTGAACATGACCTGAGGGTCATGGGCATTGATTGGGCACCCAACACCAACCGCATCGTCACCTGCTCTGTCGATCGCAATGCTTACGTGTGGACCCAGAATGAGGACGGGAAGTGGACCACCACTTTAGTACTTCTTCGCATCAACCGGGCTGCCACTTGTGTGAAATGGTCTCCGATGGAAAATAAATTTGCTGTTGGATCAGGCGCCAGACTGATTTCGATTTGCTACTTTGAGAAGGAGAATAACTGGTGGGTGTCCAAGCATATAAAGAAGCCAATCCGCTCTACTGTTACCAGCCTGGATTGGCATCCCAATAATATGCTTTTAGTTGCTGGATCGGCAGATTTCAAGGTGAGGGTGTTCTCAGCCTATATCAAGGATATTGAAGACCAGCCAGGGCCGAATGTTTGGGGAACTAAGCTGCCTTTAGGCCAGCTGCTAGCAGAGTTCCCCAACTCACCGTCCGGAGGTGGCTGGGTCCACAGCGTGTCATTCTCTGCTGATGGCAACAAAGTAGCTTGGGTCGGCCATGACAGCTCCATCAATGTAGCTGACGCTAACCAGAGGAAAGAAGTCATTAAACTGAAGACTGAATATCTGCCATTCTTGGGGTGCAATTGGGTGACAAACAACTCCATTGTGGTGGCAGGCCATAGCTGCATTCCATTACTGTACTGCCATGAAGGTAACGAATTAAAGTTCGTTGCTAAATTGGATAATACTCAGAGGAAGGAGTCTGGTGGACTGTCTGCTATGAAGAAGTTCCAAAGTCTCGATCGGCAGGCTCGTATCGAGACTAACGATACGTTCTTGGACTCTATCCACCAGAATGCTATAACGAGCATTAATTTGTACAAGGGCACAAAGGCTAACGCTAAGAAATTCAGCACATCCGGTATGGATGGACAACTGGTCATCTGGGACTTTGATACTCTCGAGCGCTCCATTGAGGGTCTAAAGATCCAATAAAACGACACCAGATTAATGTATAATTTTATTCGTAGGAATAACTATAGTCGCGTGCGAGCTCTGAATCACTCCGTCAGAAAATATAATATAGCATGAAAAGCGTGGGAACGAACGATCACAGTCAGATCAGTCTAGCCAGAAACAAGAAAAGCAGCGGTGGATTCAGCTCCCATACAATAAAAACTTTCAAATATACAGAATAACACAATAATTTATAGGTACAACTTCTATAATACAATTTAATTTCTCAACTGTCGACAATGAAATAATTTATATAAATTAGATGTAAGACTACTCCCTATTTATAATAGATCACTTTTAATACTACTGAAGTACCGTCAATGTCACATTAAAATTTAAGAATCAACGAAACAGTATCATTTTTAACATCAAAGTTAACCTACAAAAATATAAGGCCATTTTGTTTACATTCGTAAACTTCTTGCGTCACAGATACCATAAACAGCAGAAACGATTGAATAAATGGAATAAATAATTTATACCAAGCCTAGTATTACAATTTTTGAATTTTTCATGTCAATTTAACCAAAACCCTTCAAATTAATTGATTAACTGTCAAAAATGAATCTTTAGCTACGCCAACTCAGACAACTGTTCAGTAATCTGACTATAATTTAACGCGTCATAAAAAATCTCATCTGTTTATGATATCTTACATCATCAGCATAACGACGTTTATCACAGACATTCTCATACTGGCTACAAAGCCATCCTTATGTAATGGAAAGCAGAGAGTATAATCGAGTGTCAGCTATTGAAATTTTGCCAAATTAACGCCGCGAAGGGGGTAGAACAAAAATGATCAATTGTTGAAAAGTTGTAAAATGTAAGGAAAACTCATACTTTGAATTTGTCACAGTTAAGATATAGTGCTGGACCGTAATGTTTCTCTTTACACCTCATCTACAATTAACAACTCTTTGCTTGACAATTTCTCAAACATCAGAATAATTCAATTTATCTTTTTGAGCGATAAACGAAACTCATTACAATTTTGACTTCATCACTATTACACTCTCTACTATCAAAATAAATGTCAGCGATAAACAAGTCGTTAGTTTCGTCATTCACCGCTAGATGTCGCTAGCGTCTATTGCGCGCGCGCCTCCGTAATGTTGAACACGGGGCCGATGCGCAGGAACACACGACGCAAAACTGAGCGTAGCTCTGGCTTCACGTCGAAGCACGTCACCTCACACAGGAGAGGGTAGTAGCGGGATACGTGCGCTGCGAACTGCAATAGAACGAAGAATACATTTTTATTTCATATACGGCGTTCGCGAAAATGGGCGTCTGTCCTGTGGACATTACGAAAGTTAACGGTTCTGGATGCTTAACCAAGTTACAAATCACTAACGTTTAGCAGCGTATCGTAGTTTTCTCTCTCTGTCACTTTTCATATTAGTGCGACAAAGACAGTTAGCTGTCTATCGTTTACGTTACGATTAAGTGTTAGCGATTGGCAACTTTTCTAAGCACCCTGGGACATACAAATTAGGTTTTAACCACAATTCTCAAGAACCAGATACCTATCGGCTTGTATTCGTCCAACACGAAAATTAGGGTTCTAGAGCCCTTAACTTTCATATGTCCATAGGAAAGATTTGTAACCTAACTCATACAAACAAATCTGTATGATACTTGTGGTTTGGTTTGTGTTGTGTTGCAGGGGGAAATATTTTTTTAGAGAATTTAATGAAAAAAGAGGGACAAAGGATAATACTTATCGGCTGCCTTAGTTAGGAGACGTTTATGAACAAGGGAGTTAGTTATATTCCTACTTCTTTGTAAATTTTTCTTCACACATACACAAACTTATAATTTTATAGATAACCAGGGTCGCGTTTTATAAAGTTCTGTTTGCCTCTCTTTCTAGCCAACACGTGGGTGCGTTAGAGAGGAAAACAGCAAAATGGATCTGGTATTTGGTCTGGCATGGATAACGTAACGTACTTGGGAGTCTATTGTTCTCACAACAATTGGAAATGTACTTGAAGTCGGAAATAATTAATATGCAGTGCAGTGGGTATGTGACCCTCTATATAAATCAACTGGCCTTACATGCTATATAAAATAAATAAATGAGTTCATTACAGATAGCCTGAGCATTGTTGCCTGACAAGCTACGACCGATAAAATATTGAAATGATTTAAAAAGTAATAACAAAGGCTCAGTAAAACTATATAGCGTATAACAGTCTCATCAAGACGGAACTTCCTAAACATAAACTACAGGAGCCTATTTCTCTAAAGCATGTAACTTTGATATAAGCGGAAGTCCTTATTTAATTAATTGTTAAAAATAAATTTCCACTAAACTCAACTCGCAAGTTACAAAGTTTTGAGAAACGGGTCCCAGGTCTGTTATCGGTCGACTCAGGCGCATTCACACATATGTATTCAATTTATATTCGTTACAAACATTGTACAGGCGTTTGATTCCAAGAGCGTACAGAGACTACCGAGTAAGGGAAAGTTAAATGGTAACTTGATCATAGAACCAGCGGCCCATGGCACGAGTGTGGCGCGCGCGACTGTGTGTAGCGCATGAATTGAACTATCGGCCTCTTTCTAATTGTAAATAAATAAATAAATCATAATAAATATCTTGGGACATCTTACACAAATCAACCTAGTTCCACGGTAAGCTCAATTAAGGCTTGTTATGTGGGTACTAGGCGACGATATATATAATAGATAGATACATATAGATACTTAAATACATAGGCAGCCATGACCAAGGAACAAATATTTGTGATAAATAAATACACAAATAATGCCCTCGCCGGGATTCGAACCCGGAACCTCCAGCTTCGTAGGCAGGGTCACTACCAACTAGGCTACGGAGGCTGACATTATTAATTAAAAACAGACCTGTAGTCTGCGTTGCGCTCGAGATGCAGATCTAAACTAGCTATTAAAAAATATCGGTACTTGAGTTATTCCATTCTTTCATAGAAGATTGATCATGGCCAGCAGCGTCATCACAGTGGACACATTACTGCGTGCGCCAAGCCTTTTGCCTCCTAATGCGTCTATGCGCATAATTAATAGGAGAGTCTAAGTCCAGCAGTGGACTGAGGCTAATATACTAACAGAGAAAGAATCCCAGTAGTTACCACCAATTGGCTATGGTGGCGGCAGGGTTAGATGAGAGTTGGAATAACTTGAACTTGTGTGCTACTTGCTTAAAAAGCGCATTGTGTAGTTTTCTGAGCTGATTTTCTGACTCCGACTATGTACCGATCACAAAACTCTTTAAATCTCAAGGTTACACTGGTTCTGCAGTCTACTGACTCGCTTACCTAATGGTAACAAGGCCAGGGATTCCAATACAGTCTTATTCTATTCACAGTCCATTAGAGTTGATTACTCGTGCCAATGGAGCGGAACTACGAGACAGGCATGGAATGAACAAAGCGAGAGTAAGTTGGATAAGTATGCATAATGTCGCGAGAGTAGGGTTGCCATCAGCGGATGGTTTCCCCGGATTTGTTCTAGTTTTGAGGTCCCGGGAGCGTCCGGGCGGGGTGTTATTTATATTACGAGTTTAAAAATGTAAAATCTTGGGCCGCCTGCGATCTGCGATACACTTGCCGCGATCGACCAACGATGTCTGGCGTTCCTATCACTCTACTGTATGAATTTATAAGTGCGACAGGGAATCAACACGTCGAACGTGGTTCATGGTTCTGCTGTTCTTTAAAATCCGTGGTTTTCACACGTTTAATCCTGGTTGCCAAAGTTAAGAAACGGCAACCCTACTCGAGTCTCGAGACTCGAGAGCTCTCTCACGGAGACTTTGTATAGCGATATCGGTCCAGCATTTAAAAAACTACTGGTACCTATACTGCGTTGTAAACAAATGAAAACCTGCGTAACAGTGTAACAAAGACTAAGAGGCGACCGCAAAATTTCGAAATGAACCATTTGAATATCTGGGTAGCGTTTTATAAAGTTACAATTTACAATTTCGCTGTTTGCCTCTCTATCGCACGCACATTATTGGCTAGAAAGAGAGGCAAACAGCGAAATTGTAACTTTATAAAACGCGACCCTGGCGACCTACTATTGTATTATTATGCGATGTTATGCATAACACACTTAATTAACTGAAATCACTTTTCTGTTATATACAGACAGAGTGGAAATAGCGGTTCAGTGATCGAGGCTGGGTCTCTAGTGTCTCTACCATGAACTTTGAAACCCGCTAATTTCGAGGGATTGTCTAATTTGTCTATGTTACTCTAATGCCGCCTTTGTTGGAGTTACAGAGACAATTCCTCGAAATTTACGAAGTTCGCGTTTCGCGGTAAGGTAATAGGCATCTCATGCTGCTACGCGAAAATAGTACTTTCGAGTTAACAACTATCGCCCAGGTAGGTATTACTTATTGTAGCTTATAAGTAAATAACCTAAACACATGCACAATTGCACATGGAGCAATATTTTATATTAATGAAAGGAAACAATATTTCGTTTCGTTCGTTCATATATTTACGGACGCCATATTTTATTGGGTCGATGCGCGACACTAAACCCACCGTTGTAATCTCGTGCTCATTGTTTGTGGATTAAACTGAGTCACAAATGTCACAATCGCAATTTATTACAAAAGTCGAGTATGTTGTTGAATTTGATAGTTTTACAGATGTCATCATAAAAAGTCTTCGACATAACTTGTTAATTTTCAACCAGTAGTTTTTAAATCAGGGTAGTGTTGGTGATTGATAGGCAAACAACGTATTATACCTAATGTAAAAAAAAACTCGTTGCAACTAGGAAACAAAACAATAAAAATAAATATTCCTATTAACCTCAATTCGTGCTCAACAGCAAAACGACTGTTTTCCTCGACAAATTAAGTATATCTACCTAGTAGTGTATCTATAGCATGTTTGAAGATAAGCAAGTTAGGTTATTGCCTACCATTAAGAGTTTGGTCTTGTGATCTCGTCATATATGGCATTGGTCGTTGGTCGTATCATATTTAGTTAGCATATTAACATAATATTTCTGAATGGCGCATTAGTGGTAAATACTGATTTTCCCAGTTGGCAATGTTTTCATATGTAGTAGGCGGTAAAAATCGGTTTTTCATAAAAAAAGAATGGAAACTGGAAACCGTAATTCAATGTCCTTTCAATAGGCTATTTATATTATTAATGATAATAATGATCTATCTAATGTCAAGAAAAGGTTTTATTCGTCTAGGTAATCATCCATGTAGCTGTCTTTAGATATCGGATAAGCTAGAGATAACCTAAAATTACGAATTAGATTGGTACTTTCGACTAACTAAGCGTAGGTTTCTCTAGCCAGACTAAACAACTGGCAATATTTAAAAATTCTTGTAATTGTATGACATTTGCAGTCAATTTTTATGTAAAGATGTAAAATAAATGCTTAGTATAGGGCCAATTAATACAAAATAACTTGCTACGGCATTTTTTTTGTAATCGGCTTAGTCAAAACAAAAATCACTATCGTGTCCATTGTGTTACGAAAATTAGTAATAGAAATTATATGGTTTACTCAGTCCAACAAACTTTGGCAGTAGAAAAATGCGGCAAATAAAAAAAAATAAGGCGCGTATAGTTGTTTGTGCCCGCTCATAGATTTTTATTCATAGAAAATCTGAATTTGCCGCCAGAATTTAACTTCATAACACAAATATTATGACATTAAATTGTTTTAATTATGGCCTTTAACTATGTTTTTTTTTGCAATCTATACATACTATGGTTAACAAGTTAGAATACCCCATTATATGTTTGCGCCAATCACTGCAATGCATTATGTAGATTAGATAAACAAAAGAAATGAGTAAATAGTAAAAACTGCAATAACTCCTTCAATTTCATTTCCAATTTAATCACAGGCATTTTGTATCGGGATATTGAAACATTTGAAGTTTTTATTACTTAATTCACTTAATTGTGACGTTTCGCAGGTAAGGGTACTTTATGGGCGTTCGTCGATTGTATAGCATCAAATGAGTACCTATAGAAGCGGCAGTATAATAGCGTAAGCGCCGATCGGCCATAAGGTACCCTTATCTTTTCTGGTTCTAATGAAGTACTCACCCTTTCATCAGGCATCTTCAGTATTCTCGTCAATATTAGCAGCAGTATTGATGTCCACGCGTCGCGATGTGCTTCGTGTTGCAGCGCCGCAAAGTATTCGAGTGCCTCGCAGCACACAGATAACAGCAACGCCTGCACCGGCCCCGCGTGCGCCCGTCTGGACTCGTCACCATGCATCTTGAACAACACCCGCAAAGCACACGCCAAAGACTGTGTTTCCTGCTTCAGCATATTAGGCTTCACTGAACCTTTGAAGTTCGCTTTCCACAAAACATTCCGTTGGGCGTTGTTCGTGTTAAACGTCTTCGCGAAACGATGGCTGCAAAGCAGACATTCGACTAGCCGCAATAAATGTGGAGAGCTTAAAAGTCTGTACATTCCTTGCTCTTCTCGCTGGCAATCTTGCCCGCTGCCTGGTGCCCCGCCCGTTAACTCCGCTGCTGCTAAAGCCAGCGTTTCTGCGTCTTCTTTACGAGATGTTGCAGGATAGAATACTATATTGTCTATGGTTTGAATCAGCTCAAGCTGGACCACGCATTTGATTAAAAGACTGTTGAATACGCGGTTGCTGGAACGCGCGTCGTCCGCTTGAGGCTTTTTAAGGATCCCGCGCGCGGGCGCCTCGTCTTCATCTTCAGGTTTCCACGTTAATAACGCTGAAGGCAGCGTGCTATTGAAAATGTCCAACATAATCTGACATGTATTGCTCCAAGTAGCATCATCGAATTTTGTTCCATTGGAGATCACTAGGTTTTCTAAACAATTCGTTCCTGAGCGAGCCAGTTGCTCATTGTCTTGTTGCACACACCAATGTAGCTGTGCATATAGCTGCTCAAGTAACAATGACCCGAGAACGTCAAAGTATTGGGTAAATACGTCTACAATAGCGTACAGCGCGTGGTTGCATGTTGTCGTCATCCACTCGTTCTTTTCCAACTGGTGTTCAGGCAGCTTCATGTTATCGAAGATTCGGAACAGGATATTAAATAAGTCTCTCCACCAGTGCGGACGGAATGATTCACCGTGGGTTTTGATGATTTCGAAGAGGACGGTGAGGCCACGCGTGCGTACGTCCAGTTTGCAGCGGCTGACTACGCAGGAAAGGGAGAACAATAGCGGGAACCAACCGCGGAGCCATACTCTGTCTTCCTCTGGGGCTCCTTGCTCCCCTTCAAGTCCCGCGTGTTCAGTGAACAAATGAGGTGAGGCTCCTACCGCCGTAGCACAGGATCTCACTAGTCTTATGGCCTCCATTGATGTGTCGGGGAATTTAGCATTGCAGGCAAATTCTGACAAACATTTGACAGCGTCTTGGAATGAGTCTATCATAGCTGAGAACTGTTTTTCATAGAGTTCGGTTATTATCTTCCCTGTCGTTTGGAATGCTAAGTCAACTATCGCTTCATCTTGATCGCTTGCCGCTAAGTGGAATACTGAGAAAATATTCTTCCAACCAGATTTGATATTGGGCGCTTGAGAATTCACCATTTGCGCGATACATCGTACCACCATATCTCTTATCGTTGGCGAATTATTTTTCTTCATGATATGCTCGAACGGTCGCAAGAAATCTTTTTGGAATTTGAAATTGGCAAATTCACCTTTTTCTATAAACTTCATGGATAGTTGCCTTAGCGAATCCACTGCGAAGAATGAAATGTCTTCGTTGCTACTGCAGCCTACTTTATTGAAATGGTCGCCCAGCACTTGCCAAATACGGGACCATTGCAACCTGATTCTGCCCATGTTGTAGTATGAAATTTCAACAATTTTCTGTAGGGAGAACATTCGAGGGTTTGTTGGATGGCTCAATTCGTCTAGTGACACTTGACAAAGTGCTCTAACGAAGTCTACGATGGCATCTCCGTCAAGTCTTGTAGATCCAGTAAATATTCTATCAACTGCGACCACGACGCTTTGTGAGCTTGTTTCTCCAATATGTTCTTTTACGCTGGGATCTAAAGACATAAGGCCGAATTTCAAAGAATCTGGTTGAGGTTTTATGCCCGAGCTGGATAAAAATTGAGGCCGTACTCCGGTACCAATGAACTGAGCCAATTCTAACTGGGAAATGCATTTTACAACGTCTAACCAACTCGATCCTAAATAGTTTCCATCAGTATGAGCGACTGTAATCAGAGTTTTTATCGTGTCTATGTTCTTGGCTTTCATTTCTGTGATTGGAGAGTTAGCGGTCAGTAATGTGAATCGTGCTAAAGCTTGCACGTAAGCATCTCGTTCTAAAGACATGTGGAAAATGCAGGCGATGCGTATAGCGCATCGGATTCCGTCCAAACACAGGGACGCTATTTCTGGATCATCGCAATCTTGGAGTCCCACGGAAAAAGCAGCTAGGAAAGGTGTCCATGCCATCTTGAACATTGGTCGTACATGCTCGACATGCTTTGCGGTTGTGAATGGTGTTTGAACGTGAGAAACCGACTCCATCAAATTCTTAGCGGCCGTGGAAATCTGTTCCATCTCCATGTTCCAAATAAACTTGCGTTTCTTTTCATTAGCGATCATATGCTTGCCCGGTTTCGAAGTATTTTTCATTTTAATTTCATGGCCCGCTATTTCGTCATAAATCTGCGATAGGTATTCACGCGGCAAGTCGTTATTGTCGCTTATACCGCTATTCAGTTTTATGTATTGTTCTTTTGTCATTTTATTCTTTACTTGCGGCGAGTGCAAATCAGTTGTTAGCATTATAATAGAAAACGCGAGGACGTAAACGGTATCTGCGCTCGTAAACAAAGTGTTGCTCGGGTTGCATTCGCAATAACGCGAAGCGAATTTTTCCATAAGTCTGTCGATCTTTTGAGCTTCTCCTGGGAGCCGGAATCCTTCTAAGAAATGTCGAAGAGCCGCCACGATATCCATGTTCGAAAAATTCATGGAGTCGACGTAAGCATACATAACTTCTTTGGAGTGGTCATCGTTTTCGCCTAAAAATTCGCCGATGAACGTCTTATCGAGTCTTTCGTCTGTTAGTAGCCACTCTGCTATTTCTTTAGTAGAGGTGCCCAACAAATTTTGTTCCTGGAGGAAGGCAACACCTTTTTTAGGCTTTCGATTAAACAGATCTATGCCCGTTTCCCAAACTTCCTTCTGTTGCTTTAATACTTCGAATTGTTCTGGGGAGTCTAGAGTTTCCCTGTTCCCAACATTACTTGAACTTGTTGAGACCAAGCTAAGACTAGATCCTCCATGGGACTTTATACTATGATGATCTGTGTCTTCCTTAGCTGGTTTCTCTCCCAAAGTTGTTTGGAGATTTGGATTGATATAGAGCTCTTTGCTCCACTCTACCATACATTTTAATATTGATACGAGGCACTCCAATCCTCGAATGCGCATCGATTTCTCTTGGTTAGGTGTAGCTCCTAACTCCAGAGCTTGTCTCCCTTGGGCTATCTTTGAGACATCGTTAACTAGTCTTTGGAATAAGTTAGCGGCCGACAAATCACAGTCATAGTTAACGTAAATGTCTACAACACTTTGCGCATCGCCGCAAATCCTTGTCAGAGCTTGGATAACCATCCATTTATGTTCAAAGGACGAACTCGATGTCTCTAAAATATTCATGAATATCTCCTTGAAAAATACTTCTATTTGCTTCTTTAGATGTACTTTGAAGTTCTGCAAAAGAGCCAAAAAGATGGCTAGTGACAATTCAAATACTTCAGGTACAGAGCTCACTCCATTTTTAGATAGAGCTACACAAAGATACTGTTTAATAGCAGTGATGAACATTTCATTATTCCTGAATACTGGACCAGCATTTTGAAGTATGGAAAGGAGTAGGTGCAGAGAAAGGATTTTAGATCTCAGTTCATGAGATTTGGGGTCAGGGGTACCTTCAGGAAGGGGTTTCATAGACAATTTGCAGAGAGCTCTGAATACAAGGAATGCATCTTTTTGAAGGATGTGCGTAAATTTTGCTGTGACGGAATTATCATTTTCTGAAGCAACATCAACACTTTCTTGAGAAGGTATCCTTGTCATTGAGGATTCTGTTGGAGCTTGACCATTGCTTTCATGAGAGACACTGCCACTGTCTTGAGAATCTGGGTTCTCATTATTTTCTGGACCATTTTGACTGATGTCTTCAGCTGATTTTTTAAATGCTATTGTGACAGCATTATCAATGACAGAATCCACAATTTGCTTAGCAATAATTTTAGCTTCTAAAACATCATCCATACTATCACCAGGTCCTGGTGTGATACTTTTATTTTCTTCACTGACATGATTAGATTGATCATCAGTTACAATACTGCCATTGGGCATTTTGTGGTGGACATCAGTGGTTTCTATTTCCAAAGCTTGGTTTTCCATTTTAGTGAATATTACATTAAGCATTTGTGTGAGGGTCGCGCGCGCCGTGGTTTGATTAATAAGATTCTTACTTGCTAAATAAATATTGTAACATGTCCGGACAGCCAGAAGGACTGTTCCTTCATGAACCTCGACATGCTGGCTTGTGATAACTGTTAGGAGGGCTTTGATAATCTGAAGTTGAACACCCTCATCTGTTTGAGGGCCCGTGAAGCAGCCACAGATAGTCTCAACAATGCGGTCAATTAGGAGTTTCCTGGGAGTCGTTGAATCTGGGACATTCCCTGTTAGATGCCCATAAGCGATTAGTTTTTGGAGACAGTCAAGAGCTGTGACTACTATCCGGGATGCTTTGCTCTGGCATGCCAATTCAAAGGGTAAAAAGTACTTCTCAGCAGTAATGATGTTGGATGCATCATTTTTGGGTAGCGGGAGAGTACCTGATGTGGGACTTTCTGTAGTTTCTGGTTGACCTCCATTTTTTAATTCAGTTTTGATTTCCTCTGTAACAAAACATGATCAAGTGTACAGCTAAACAATTATGATACATTCTTGTTTGTTGCATAATTCATAAACTATTGCTATATTTATTTAAGTACAAAGTTTTAAATAATGAGAGCCATCTTAGGAGTCATATGAGGTCATACATGTTAAGTTGTTTACTAATTATATTGCTACAGTTTCAAGTTTGCACATAAGCCATTATAAATCAATTTGAATAAGTGTACACTTAATGAGCAACACATATTGAAGTGGCTTAAGCGTAAGTATTTGATAGATTAGTATATTGCAATCATTTTGATAAGGTAACCAGGTACCTCCCACTACTTTCACTCCCAAGGTCGTTAGACATTTACTTAGTTAATTAGACCATTAAAATTCTGCAATAGAATATATTGTGCTAACCTAATTAGTGCAAATAAAATGCCCGACTCTATACAATAATCCGATACGGGATTGGCAAGTGTCAATTCGATACATACCTAAAGCCACTTCACAGGACTTCTTAAGTTGACTGTGATAGGACCTCTTTATGTCCTTATCGGCTAATATCTTCTCTAAAGCTCGTACTATAAACATTTCTTTAGTTTTCAGATTGGTTTGCATCGTTATTATATTAGGAAGTCACTCCATTCGTTCCCACTGGAATCGACTTTGGTGCGCGGTGATTCTGTTGATATTTACATAACTCTAAACAGGCACTGTTGTATTGCGTTCGTAGATTTATTCGCTCGAGTTGTAGACGCACAAATGTAACATCACAAAACTTTACGCAACAAACGATTTACTTGAAATCATTTCGAGACGGAATCTACAATTCCACAGTACGATTCACACCTCATCACAAACATGTCAAGTCAATAAAGTTGCGTTCAGCCAGTGAAGGTTGTTATCGATATTTGATTATTGCAGTCAACTTAAAACCTAAAACTCACAGTCATACTGAAATGATTACGTTACTGAATTTGTTGCTTTTGTTCCCATACATATCATTAAGTTCTTGATTTGCGTATTTTAAGAGAAGAACGATTCTTTAGTTTTGTACTAAAATGAACGCATTTTATAGATTGTCGAATAGCGTTTAATTATTTACAAAATAATAGGACTGAAGTTTCATTATTTTCAGGATCGAACGAAGACTAAAAGACCCACTTTATGTATTAACTAAGCATAATATAATATAAGTTATATTTGGACAAAGAAGGTAACGGAATTTGTCTCTCAGCCAACAAATAATTTCCTTTGCACAAACACAAAGCGTCTAAAACGAAACGTAGCGTAAGCGAAAAGCGAAAGAAACGTCACTTCAGTCGCTAAACCGAGCCAAGCTTTGTGATTTCGTTGATTTCTTTATTGTTTTAGCTTTCCACAGTTGGCAGTGGCAGTTATCATTTATCGAAATAAGCGTTGACCATTTCAACACAACAGATAATTTCATTCATCAAAGTGACTAGACAAACCTAACAAAATTGCTTCCACAATGACAGTGACGCGGGTCGCAGAATCCCGCACCGAATTTAAACTCAAGAGTCTGCCTGAAGACGTGATATCAAGTGTTAAATTTGCTCCAAAGTCCAACCAGTTCCTTCTGGTGTCATCCTGGGACTGCTCCGTGAGGCTGTACGATGTGAGCGGGAACGTAGAACGGCATAAATACAGCCATGAGCTTCCCGTACTTGATGTGTGCTTTAGGGTGAGAAAGCTCTGTAATTTCACTACAGCCTTGTACCATTTTCATTTTTAAGAACAAATGTCGATTTTTAGTCAAATAATATGGAAACTATTCTGAAATTTACTTCATCCTGTAATTATAACCTAAATATTTATATTAAATGCACCAACATGTAATTTGGTGCATATTTGAACGAAAAAACACATAATTTGTATGTCTAACATTCTGAAATTATTTTAACAGTTATTTCAACAAAGAGAAAACAAAAAACGAAATAGTGTCTTCTAACTAATTTAATAAATTTGAAGATATCTTTTAAACACTGAAGTATATAAAACTGTTCTATTTTGTATTTTTACGACTTTATTTCATGGTAAATGCATTATTATTATAAGGGTTAAATTCTGTTTAAATACAATCCTGGTTAAAAATATTTTTAAATTTGTTTTCAGGATGCTGTCCACTCATACAGCGGAGGGCTCGACCAGACACTCAAGATGTATGATCTCAATGCGGGCTCGGAGACAAGCCTCGGGGAGCACAAGGGAGCCATCCGTTGTGTGGAGTACGCAAACGAAGTCAATGCTGTGCTGACAGGAAGCTGGGATGGGACTGTAAAAATGTGGGACAGCAGAGTACCGAATTGTGTGGGAACTTATAATCAAGGAAATGAGAGGGTAAGAGTACTTATTTTCATCATTATTTTCTATTACAAAAAATAAGTTTTTTAACTTTAATTACTAATACTAAATACATGAATAATTTTTGAACAGATTATTTCATGTTATTCACTTTTTTATTTATTTATTAGGCACACTAAGGAGAGATTTTGGCACCTAAATCTTTTATGCCTGTACAAACAATAATCATGCTTCTTCCCGATCCTGCGTATGATAGCGGATAGATTGGACTGTCCATATATGCGACACTGCTGTGAAATGCATGTTTCCAGCAGTGTATATAATAGTGTAGTATGAATTAAGTACCTACTAACATTAGAATCATAAGTCTACTAACAAACTGTATGAGTCTATAGTTACTTGAAAATAAATGTATTCATTCATTCATTCATTAATTGTAGTCTAATCTATCTTTGACCTTTTCAACACTATTCCTCTCTCATCAAAATGTGGTCTACCTACATGTTAATAATTAATAACTTACTTATTCATAAATAATTATGTAATATTATAGAATTGTTATGAATATATATATTATAATATTCATAAATGTTTCCTAACTTAACAAGCTGTTATGTATTCTTTGCCTTTCGGCCTTACCAATGTCTATAAGAGTGGGACGAACAATACTTAGCTTAATAATATATTTCAGGTATACACCATGAGCATAGTCGGAGAGAAGTTCGTAGTGGGTACATCTGGCCGGAAGATCTTTGTCTGGGATGTTCGCAATATGGGACACGTGAACCAGCGGCGTGAATCGTCACTTAAATACCAGACTAGATGCATCCGTGTCTTCCCCAACAAACAGGTATGTTGATATTTAGAGCAGTAGACCTCAATATTTTTGACATGGTATTTTGTGAAAAAAAAAAGGTATTTTTTATAGTTTTCCTACTCGGAATCACGAGCTCTTTCAATCAAAATAAGTAAAAAAAAGTGTGTACTGAAATTGCATGGTAGAATAGTAATGCAATGGAAACAGTTAAATTGGTACACTTTTTCTCTTATAATTATAAATAGGATTCAAAAAGCTCACAACTCATTAAAAAAAAAACGGTTTAACCAGTACTTTCATGGCCTATGTTATGTGTATGCAAACGGAAAGGTACCTGTCACAACTCTTACAATAGACCTTATGTGTTCTTTAATAAAGTCCATTTTAAACACTGTGACTAAGTAGCTTCCCTTTTTGCACTGACACATATTGTTATTTACATTTTGAAAGTAGCCCTTGAAAGCCAGCCTACGGGTTTTCACAATAAACATTCAATATAATAAAACTTCAGAAGAATCGCAGTGCAAACTAGTGTATACAGGGTGGTCCAAACCTTGACGTCAAAAAATTTTTTTTAAATTCCTCACGTCATGAGCTATCTGAATATACCCCATGTATGTTAGCCGATTTTTTGTAGTTTTCGAGTTATGAATTTTTAAAAAATTTTTTTTGAGAAATTCTGTAATGAAGAAATTTATTAATAAAAAAAAACTGTTATGTTTTTTAACTAGTTTCTTTTTGTAAAAGTATTACTAAAAATAATGCATTTACTGACAAAAAAATTAGCGTCCTCACTTTGATACAAGTAGGATAAAAAAATACCAAATTCAAAATTTTACGCTAAAAACGCATCAAAATAGCATTAATGTACGTAAATAAAAAAATAAAACATATCCCAAGGATTTTCGGTAATGTAAAGACTGCCCTAGACCTCAAACCTTCGTAAAAGCAAAAAAAAAGTGATACTTAATAATGAGGATTTTTCGGCGTAGTCGGTCAAATAAACTTAAAAAAAAAACTAAATTTTTAATTTAAAAATAAAGTGAAATTTCGTCTCTTTTGTTGTTCTTATCAATAAACAAAGACGGGAAATACCACGAAAACTCAATTTGTGTAGTTATTAAAGTCATTTATTACTACTTTAAAATTTTTAGCTTTTTTAAGTTTATTTGACCGACTACTCCGAAAAATCCTCATTATTAAGTATCACTTTTTTTTTGCTTTTACGAAGGTTTAAGGTCTAGGGCAGTCTTTAAATTACCAAAAATCCTTGGGATATGTTTTATTTTTTTAATTTACGTACATTAATGCTATTTTGATGCATTTTTAACGTAAAATTTTGAATTTGGTATTTTTTATCCTACTTGTATCAAAGTTAGGACGCTAATTTTTTTGTCAGTAAATGCTTTATTTGTAGTAATACTTTTACAAAAAGAAAATATTTAAAAAAACCCAATAGTTTTTTTTATCAATAAATTTCTTTATTACACAATTTCTCAAAAAAATTTTTTTCAAAAATTCATAACTCGAAAACTACAAAAAATCGGCTAACATACATGGGATATATTCTGATAGCCCATGACGTAGGGAACCTAAAAAAAAATTTTTGACGTCAAGGTTTGGACCACCCTGTATAGTATATACTCTTTAAACATAAACATACCCTTTTCAGTACAGATGGTGCTTTTTTTACGCGCTAGTGTGAGAAGTGTTTCATTTTATGTCAGGTCGAAATCTTCGGAGTGCCATATGTACTGAAAAACGTCGTACGATACACGTGAGAAAAGGACATTCTTAACTGGTATCGATTTAAAGCACTCCCTTCGGATGTGCTTTAATTTATCTCCACTCGTTTCGATCTTTATCGCACTTGCATCGTAATGTAACACGCCTTGGGGAGTTGTACCCTTTTTCACTAGACACACAGATTTATAAAGCGAGATAGTGTATTTTAAAATGTATTAACTTATTTTGTGTGTTCAGGGCTATGTGCTGAGCTCTATCGAGGGCCGCGTGGCTGTTGAATATCTGGACAGCAATCCCGAGGTGCAGAAGAAGAAATACGCCTTCAAGTGTCACCGGATTAAGGATGGAGGTGGGTGTATGGTGTATTGAATATAAATAATTCGTCTACCTAGTTGGTCCTTAAGTTCTGTCATAAAGATTTTGTCTTGTAAAACATTGTAAAAAGGACGAATACAAAAAACGTAAACATGTTTTGAAAGCTTATTTTATGGTGATAAAATTGCGTTAAGGTGCGTTTAAACCAGAAGAGCATTCGCTGTTCTAGCGCCCGTTCTACGAAATCAACCAATCACGTTTTGTGTACCGATCGAATTTCGTAGAGTGGGAGGTTAGAACAGCAAATGCTCTTTTAGTTTGAACGCACCTTTATAATTGTTTTGAAATGAATATTAACATTTTGTGCCATTCCTTTTAAACTTGAGATTCTCGACCGTAGTCAGCACGCGGGCAATTTGTGAATACATGCTTCTCAAAACTGATAGAAAACCAATATTGTAAGCTATTGCCCGGGATAGCTTAGAAAAAATGTAAAACAAGACAGGCTATATGGCAATAATTTCAAATGTAACATAAACTTTGTAATAGACCTTTGATGTAAACTCATGAGCAAGAAAATTATCCAAATAAAACACTTATTTTCAGGCTTAGAAAAGATTTACCCCGTGAACGCGATCAGCTTCCACTCCGTATACAACACGTTCGCGACCGGCGGCTCCGACGGCTACGTCAACATCTGGGACGGATTCAACAAGAAGCGCCTCTGCCAGTTCCACAGGTCAGTTCTAAAGTCTCACTTACCCTTCCTTCCCCCTGTAGATTCCCCAGTAGGCTTAGCACAGGATTAATGCGACAATATGTCGCCGCGAGATAGATTAGTCATCCCTCTTTTATTCATATAGTTAGTAAAAGATGCAAAATCTATCTCGCGGCGGCATACTGACATACCAATCAAGTGCTACGCATGCTGCTTTGTTTAAAAGACTCACTTACCCTCACTGGCGGCTCCGACGGCTACGTCAACATCTGGAATGGGTTCAACAAGAAGCGCCTCTGCCAGTTCCACAGGTCAGTTCTAAAGTCTCACTTACCCTTCCTTCCCCCTGTAGATTCCCCAGCTTTGTTTAAAAGACTCACTTACCCTCACTTCCCTCCACATGATACTATAAGACAACGTCTATCACGGTTCCTTTCAAAAGTATTTATCAGCAAAAAGAGGCTGTCAAATCCATAAGGTCAGTAAGACACACTTACCCTCACTTCCCTCCTACGTCATACAAATAGTGCAGCAAAAAAAACAACAAAAAGAGGCACTTTCAGTTCCACAGGTCTGAAAAGACTCACACTTACCCTCACTTCCCTCCTATGTCATACTAATAGTGCAGTAAAAAAACCAACGAAAAGAGGCACTTTCAGTTCCACAGGTCTGTAAAGACTCACACTTACCCTCACTTCCCTACATCACACTAAGATAGCGCACAACAGGGTTCCCTAGATAGAGATTTACCCCGTGAACGCGATCAGCTTCTCCGTATACAAC
Organism: Thaumatotibia leucotreta; assembly: GCA_025490895.1. Lineage (NCBI taxonomy): Eukaryota > Metazoa > Arthropoda > Insecta > Lepidoptera > Tortricidae > Thaumatotibia > Thaumatotibia leucotreta. Next base: position 66,975 of record JALPQI010000810.1, read on the forward strand.
ACGTTCGCGACCGGCGGCTCCGACGGCTACATCAACATCTGGGACGGATTCAACAAGAAGAGACTCTGCCAGTTCCACAGGTCAGTTCTAAAGTCTCACTTACCCTTCCTTCCCCCTGTAGATTCCTCAGCTTTGTTTAAAAGACTCACTTACCCTCACTTCCCTCCACATGATACTATAAGACAACGCCTATCATGGTTCCTTTCAAAAGTATTCAGCAAAAAGAGGCTGTCAAATCCATAGGTCAGTAAGACACACTTAAACTTAACCTCACTTCCTCCTACGTCATACTAATAATGCAGCAAAAAAAAAAGAGGAACTTTCAGTTCCACAGGTCTGTAAAGACACTTATCCTCACTTCCCTACATCACACTAAGATAGCGCACAACAGGGTTCCCTAGATAGAGATTTACCCCGTGAACGCGATCAGCTTCTCCGTATACAACACGTTCGCGACCGGCGGCTCCGACGGCTACGTCAACATCTGGGACGGGTTCAACAAGAAGAGACTCTGCCAGTTCCACAGGTCAGTTCTAAAGTCTGACTTACCCTTCCTACCCCTCTAGATTCCCCAGTAGGCTTAGCACAGGATTAATGCGATAATATGTCGCCGCGGGATAGACTAGTCATCCCTCTTTTATTCATATAGTTAGTAAAAGATGCAAAATCTATCTCGCGGCGGCATACTGACATACCAATCAAGTGCTACGCATGCTGCTTTGTTTAAAAGACTCACTTACCCTCACTGGCGGCACCGACGGCTACGTCAACATCTGGAATGGGTTCAACAAGAAGCGGCTCTGCCAGTTCCACAGGTCAGTTCTAAAGTCTCGCTTACCCTTTCTTCCCCCTGTAGATTCCCCAGCTTTGTTTAAAAGACTCACCCTCACTTCCCTCCACATGATACTATAAGACAACGCCTATCACGGTTCCTTTCAAAAGTATTTATCAGCAAAAAGAGGCTGTCAAATCCATAGGTCAGTAAGACACACTAAAACTTAACCTCACTTCCTCCTACGTCATACTAATAGTGCAGCAAAAAAAAACAAAAAAAGAGGCACTTTCAGTTCCACAGGTCTGAAAAGACACTCTTACCCTCACTTCCCTACATCACACTAAGATAGCGCACAACAGGGTTCCCTAGATAGAGATTCCCCCTGTCGATTCCCCAGCTTTGTTTAAAAGACTCACTTACCCTCACTTCCCTCCACATGATACTATAAGACAACGTCTATCACGGTTCCTTTCAAAAGTATTTATCAGCAAAAAGAGGCTGTCTAATCCATAGGTAAGTAAGACACACTTAAACTTAACCTCACTTCCTCCTACGTCATACTAATAGTGCAGCAAAAAAACCAAAAAAAAGAGGCACTTTCAGTTCCACAGGTCTGTAAAGAACTAAAGACTCACATTTACCCTCACTTCCCTACATCACACTAAAATAGCGCACAATAGGGTTCCCTAGATAGAGGTTTACCCCGTGAACGCGATCAGCTTCTCCGTATACAACACGTTCGCGACCGGCGGCTCCGACGGCTACGTCAACATCTGGGACGGGTTCAACAAGAAACGGCTCTGCCAGTTCCACAGGTCAGTTCTAAAGTCTCACTTACCCTTCCTTCCCCCTGTAGATTCCCCCGGTTTGTCTAAAAGACACTCACTTCCCTGCACATTATACTAAGACCCTATCACGGTTCCTTTCAAAAAGATTTATCAGCAAAAAGGGTAGTTAAATCTGCAGGTCAGTAAGACACACTCAACCTCACTTCCCTCCTACGTCATACTAATAGTGCAGTAAAAACACCAACCAAAAGAGGCACTTTCAGTTCCAGAGGTCAGTAAAGACTCACACTTACCCTCACTTCCCTACATAACACTAAGATAGCGCACAACAGGGTTCCCTAGATAGAGATTTACCCCGTGAACGCGATCAGCTTCTCCGTATACAACACGTTCGCGACCGGCGGCTCCGACGGCTACGTCAACATCTGGGACGGATTCAACAAGAAGCGCCTCTGCCAGTTCCACAGGTCAGTTCTAAAGTCTCACTTAACCTTCCTTCCCCCTGTAGCTACCCTAGCTTTGTTTAAAAGACTCGCTTACCCTCACTTCCCTCCACATGATACTATAAGACAACGCCTATCACGGTTCCTTTCAAAAGTATTTATCAGCAAAAAGAGGCTGTCAAATCCATAGGTCAGTAAGACACACTTAAACTTAACCTCACTTCCTCCTACGTCGTACTAATAGTGCAGTAAAAAAACCAACAAAAAGAGGCACTTTCAGTTCCAGAGGTCAGTAAAGACTCACACTTACCCTCACTTCCCTACATCACATAGACATACATCAGATAGAGATTTATGACTATACCTAGATATTTTTCTAGCAGGAACTAGGGATTGACAAAACTAAACATCGACATGATTGTTATCGATAAGTCTTGTAGAAGTCGATAAAATAAATGTAATAAATAAATAATGCGCAGTAACTTAGAGATAAACTACAAGAAAGCAAATCATATTCAAAACGACACATTATTTTTCTTGTAGCTAGTATTTTGTGCCCATTAAAAGAACAAAGACTAATAAGAAACACTGTCAATCTCTCGTTCCTGCTAGAAAAATGTCGAGGTATAATGATGACGCTGCTGCCCATCATCAATCTTCGATAAATAAATGGTTAGTGACACTTTAATCGCTTAGTCGACTCTTACGACATCCACGGGAAGAGTTGGGGTGGTGACAAATGCATCCTTGCTGCCGTCACTTATTCAAGTAGCCATAGAATAAGCACTTTCAAATCGTCATACACAATGGCAATATTGTAAAAAAAACTACTTCTGTTTCCAACGCTACACCACTGACCTGAGAAGAACCGTTCCAGAAGAAAAATAATTGTGTCCCCCGTTCTAACTTTTGATCCGTGGTTCCAAAAAATATGAAAAAATCATGAATATTGAGTTTGTAGATTCATCATCATCATCATCATCAGCCTATCATAGTCCACTGCTGGACGTAGGCCTCTCCTATTAACTATGCGTATGGACGCATTAGGAGGTAGCCTATAATTGCCTCGCTGGGCAAGCGGATTGGCGATCGCAGTAATGTGTCTACTAGGATGACGCTGCTGCCCATCATCAATCTTTTATCAAATAATCAGTGACACTTCAATCCTTTACTCGACTCTTACGACACCCGCAGGAGGAGATGGGGTGGTGACAAAATTATGTAGTCTTACTGCCGCCACCACACGGCCACGGTTTGTAGATTACTTTAAAATAAAACTATTTCGAATATAATCGGCCCAGCCTTTTTGAATAACTACGGAACTCCACCGAAGCCGGCCCGACATGCTTGGCCGGTTTTTTTTTAAATTATGTCCATTGTATTGTACAGTCAAGTGCAAAAATAAGTCTCGAAAGAATCCGCTCATAAACATGTTACGACCTGCGACCATAATATAACATGGACGTCTAACGCCAGCTCAAAAATGCCCCCGAAAATAATTGTTCAATTATGCGAAGATGGACAGGACATAGCGCTTTTTTGACACCGCGCATATTTCGGGGCAACATCTTTGACAAATGTTTATAGAATATAGCCAATCAAAACTTTGATGGACCATTGACAACTATATTTAAATGGCGGTTTAAGTTTTTATAGGTTGATATTGAAATTCATTACCGTGATGCATTGAAGATGGGGTGACAGTTGTCAACTAAAATTCAGGCCCGTTTTTGATAGGCAATTTAGTATGGCGTGCGGCTTCCATGTTTTATTTCTTCGTAGGTCACGAAGCTTGCTGAGTGGCTTTAAGTAAGGTACGAGATTGAAAAGCTTGATTGTTACAGTATTGTGTACAACGCTTTTTCTACGAGTCAATAAAAATAAGTAAATATATATAAACAATGAAATAAATATGCTGAAACGAAGTGGAGATCCTGAGGTTGCCGCCCGTTGAAATGTAATTTTTTGCTGGCACGTGATTAATCACATTTATTTTAGTTGATATATCGTTGGCTGTGTGACTCAACCTCGTATAAAGGCTTACGAAGTTGTGTCAGAAAAATATATTCCTATTCAAAATGCATACATTTCACATACGAGGATGAGTCATACACCCTGGACATACGAGGTTCAGTCACACAACCATCGATATGGTTATAATTTTGTATACCTACGTAATCATAATTCGAATATTACAGTCGATGAGTAGAAAAATATTGGTACGTTTTTCATTTCTTCTCTCTTTCGCAAAGCTTTCTCTGTTGCAAACTTCGTTTCTCTATGTAAGCTAAGCGTATCGTAGGTCTATTACATAGGTATACGAATGTCGATTGTATTGTATGGTCTATTTTTACAGATACAACACCGCAGTATCCTCCCTCTCGTTCTCCGCGGACGGGTCGGCGCTGGCCATCGCGTGCTCGCAGCTGGACGACTCGCAGCCGGACGACAAGCCGGAGGACACCATCTATATCCGCTACGTCACCGACCAGGAGACCAAGCCCAAATGAGCCGGCTAGCTGTGTCGACAGTCACATGTCTCACTTTTTTTTTAATCCGCTGTGAAATTGTTTAGGATAGAATTTTACTGTCTCCACTACAAAACTTGGTGTTTGCAGCACAGGGTGGACACATACAAAAACTCAATCTGACATTTGTCCGTGCCTATGTGTGCGTACGGGTGTCTGTACACGCGCAATACAACAATAAATGCCAGCCATCTTCCATCTTGCCTACCGACGCATACCGCAAACGTCATCCGGCGGCCGAGTGGGGTGGGGTAATTCGAATTGGTGCGGGGGTGGTCGTGGCCTTTCTGTATGTAGTACTATTACTTATTCTGTGGTTTGCAGCGAAAATTTTGTTGAAAAAGCACATGGTTACCGGCTTACTTTTTGATAGTGTCTATTATAGCTTATACTTACTGTTTTCACAACAAAATTTAGCGGTGTTTATACTTGGCAATACTTTAATAACAAAAAGTGAGAATTCTAATGTCTGTTGGCTGTCGAATAGTAACAATGTTTTAAGTTAGTTATTATTTAATGTAAGTGACAAATAAACTTCAGTTTCATAATATTGTGTTTCTTTTGTTTTACATTCCCACCAAGTATATCATAGATATGTAGTTAAGAAGATGAAAACAAACTAGATCCCGATGGCACGAATTCGGGGTCTGATTGATGATGGGATCTTGAAGAAATCGGTTGAAGTCGGCTTTAATTTTTGTTTATTTGGGGTTTTTAATTTGTAGGGGAAAGGGGGTAGTATTGTATGGTCTATTTTTACAGATACAACACCGCGGTATCCTCCCTCTCGTTCTCCGCGGACGGGTCGGCGCTGGCCATCGCGTGCTCGCAGCTGGACGACTCGCAGCCGGACGACAAGCCGGAGGACACCATCTATATCCGCTACGTCACCGACCAGGAGACCAAGCCCAAATGAGCCGGCTAGCTGTGTCGACAGTCACATGTTTCACTTTTTTTTTAATCCGCTGTGAAATTAGTTATGATAGCATTTAACTGTCTTCACTACAAAATTTAGTTGAAAAACAAAGAAAAATGTGGTTATCGGCACACTTTTTGATAGCGTCTAGTCCAGGGCTCGGATTCCGGTTTTTACTCCATACAAAAGAACGGTTCGAAATTCGTTCTTCGGTATATAAATTCTTTGTTAATGTAGTAATTTCAAAATAAGACGTTGGTAATTTTTTAACATACAGAATATAAAACATTTTAAATATTAGGCTATTTCCTGGTTTTCGAAAAAGACCGATTCCGAGTCTTGGTCTAGTCTAATATAGCTGGAATACTTACTGTTTTCACAACAAAATTTAGCGGTGTTTATACTTGGCAATACTTCGATAACAAAAAGTGAGAATTCTAATGTCTGTTGGCTGTCGAATAGTAACAATGTTTTAAGTTAGTTATTATTTAATGTAAGTGACAAATAAACTTAAGTTTCATAATATTGTGTTTCTTTTGTTTTACATTCCCACCAAGTATATTATAGATATGTAGCTAAGAAGATGAAAACAAACTAGATCCCGATGGCACGAATTCGGGGTCTGATTGATGATGGGATCTTGAAGAAATCGGTTGAAGTCGTCTTTAATTTTTGTTTATTTGGGGTTTTTAATTTGTAGGGGAAAGGGGGTAGTATTGTATGGTCTATTTTTACGGATACAACACCGCAGTATCCTCCCTCTCGTTCTCCGCGGACGGGTCGGCGCTGGCCATCGCGTGCTCGCAGCTGGACGACTCACAGCCGGACGACAAGCCGGAGGACACCATCTATATCCGCTACGTCACCGACCAGGAGACCAAGCCCAAATGAGCCGGCTAGCTGTGTCGACAGTCACATGTTTCACTTTTTTTTTAATCCGCTGTGAAATTAGTTATGATAGCAGTTTACTGTCTCCACTACAAAACTTGGTGTTTGCAGCACAGGGTGGACACGGCATACAAAAACTCAATCTGACATTTGTCCGTGCCTATGTGTGCGTACGGGTGTCTGTACACGCGCAATACAACAATAAATGCCAGCCATCTTCCTTCTTGCCTACCGACGCATACCGGCAAACGTCATCCGGCGGCCGAGTGCAAGTGGGGTGGGGTAATTCGAATTGGTGCGGGGGTGGTCGTGGCCTTTCTGTATGTAGTACTATTACTTATTCTGTGGTTTGCAGCGAAAATTTAGTTGAAAAACAAAGAATATGTGGTTACCGGCATACTTTTTGATGGTGTCTATTATAGCTTATACTTACTGTTTCACAACAAAATTTTGCGGTGTTTATACTTGGCAATACTTCGATAACAAAAAGTGAGAATTCTAATGTCTGTTGGCTGTCGAATAGTAACAATGTTTTAAGTTAGTTATTATTTAATGTAAGTGACAAATAAACTTAAGTTTCATAATATTGTGTTTCTTTTGTTTTACATTCCCACCAAGTATATCATAGATATGTAGCTAAGAAGATGAAAACAAACTAGATCCCGATGGCACGAATTCGGGGTCTGATTGATGATGGGATCTTGAAGAAATCGGCTGAAGTCGGCTTTAATTTTCGTTTATTTGGGGTTTTTAATTTGTAGGGGAAAGGGGGTAGTATTGTATGGTCTATTTTTACAGATACAATACCGCAGTATCCTCCCTCTCGTTCTCGGCCGACGGGTCGGCGCTGGCCATCGCGTGCTCGCAGCTGGACGACTCGCAGCCGGACGACAAGCCGGAGGACACCATCTATATCCGCTACGTCACCGACCAGGAGACCAAGCCCAAATGAGCCGGCTAGCTGTGTCGACAGTCACATGTTTCACTTTTTTTTTAATCCGCTGTGAAATTAGTTATGATAGCATTTTACTGTCTCCACTACAAAACTTGGTGTTTGTAGCGAAAATTTAGTTGAAAAATTAAGAAAAATGTGGTTACCGGTACACTTTTTGATAGTGTCTATAATAGCTGGAATACTTATTGTTTTCACAACTTAGCGGTGTTACTTGGCAATACTTCGATAACAAAAAGTGAGAATTCTAATGTCTGTTGGCTGTCGGATAGTAACAATGTATTAAGTTAGTTATTATTTAATGTAAGTGACAAATAAACTTAAGTTTCATAATATTGTGTTTCTTTTGTTTTACATTCCCACCAAGTATATCATAGATATGTAGCTAAGAAGATGAAAACAAACTAGATCCCGATGGCACGAATTCGGGGTCTGATTGATGATGGGATCTTGAAGAAATCGGTTGAAGTCGGCTTTAATTTTTGTTTATTTGGGGTTTTTAATTTGTAGGGGAAAGGGGGTAGTATTGTATGGTCTATTTTTACAGATACAACACCGCAGTATCCTCCCTCTCGTTCTCCGCGGACGGGTCGGCGCTGGCCATCGCGTGCTCGCAGCTGGACGACTCACAGCCGGACGACAAGCCGGAGGACACCATCTATATCCGCTACGTCACCGACCAGGAGACCAAGCCCAAATGAGCCGGCTAGCTGTGTCGACAGTCACTTGTTTCACTTTTTTTTTAATCCGCTGTGAAAGTGTTTAGTTATGATAGCATTTTACTGTCTTCACTACAAAATTTAGTTGAAAAACAAAGAGAAATGTGGTTACCGGCACACTTTTTGATAGTGTCTAGTCCAGGGCTCGGATTCCGGTTTTTACTCCATAGAAAAGAACGGTTCGAAATTCGTTCTTCGTTATATAAATTCTTTGTTATATAGTAATTTCAAAATAAGACGTTGGTAATTTTTTAACATAAAGAATATAAAACATTTTAAATATTAGGCTATTTCCTGGTTTTGGAAAAAGACCGATTCCGAGCCTTGGTCTAGTCTAATATAGCTGGAATACTTACTGTTTTCACAACAAAACTTAGCAGTGTTTATACTTGGCAATACTTCGATAACAAAAAGTGAGAATTCTAATGTCTGTTGGCTGTCGAATAGTAACAATGTTTTAAGTTAGTTATTATTTAATGTAAGTGACAAATAAACTTAAGTTTCATAATATTCTGTTTCTTTTGTTTTACATTCCCACCAAGTATATCATAGATATGTAGCTAAGAAGATGAAAACAACTAGATCCCGATGGCACGAATTCGGGGTCTGATTGATGATGGGATCTTGAAGAAATCGGTTGAAGTCGGCTTTAATTTTTGTTTATTTGGGGTTTTTAATTTGTAGGGGAAAGGGGGGTAGTATTGTATGGTCTATTTTTACAGATACAACACCGCAGTATCCTCCCTCTCGTTCTCCGCGGACGGGTCGGCGCTGGCCATCGCGTGCTCGCAGCTGGACGACTCGCAGCCGGACGACAAGCCGGAGGACACCATCTATATCCGCTACGTCACCGACCAGGAGACCAAGCCCAAATGAGCCGGCTAGCTGTGTCGACAGTCACCATGTTTCACTTTTTTTTGAATCCGCTTTGAAATTATTTAGTTTTGATAGCATTTTACTGTTTTCACTACAAAACTTGGTGTTTGCAGCGAAATATTTAGTAAAAAAAAAAGAAAAATGTGGTCAGCACCTTTTTGATAGTGTCTATTATAGCTGGAACTACTACTTTGATACTGTTTTCACAACCAGCGGTGTTTCATACTTGGCAATACTTAAACAACAAAAAGTGAGAATTCTAATGTCTGTTGGCTGTCGAATAGTAACAATGTTTTAAGTTAGTTATTATTTAATGTAAGTGACAAATAAACTTAAGTTTCATAATATTGTGTTTCTTTTGTTTTACATTCCCACCAAGTATATCATAGATATGTAGCTAAGAAGATGAAAACAAACTAGATCCCGATGGCACGAATTCGGGGTCTGATTGATGATGGGATCTTGAAGAAATCGGTCGAAGTCGGCTTTAATTTTTGTTTATTTGGGGTTTTTAATTTGTAGGGGAAAGGGGGTAGTATTGTATGGTCTATTTTTACAGATACAATACCGCAGTATCCTCCCTCTCGTTCTCCGCGGACGGGTCGGCGCTGGCCATCGCGTGCTCGCAGCTGGACGACTCGCAGCCGGACGACAAGCCGGAGGACACCATCTATATCCGCTACGTCACCGACCAGGAGACCAAGCCCAAATGAGCCGGCTAGCTGTGTCGACAGTCACATGTTTCACTTTTTTTAATCCGCTGTGAAAGTGTTTAGTTATTATAGCATTTTACTGTCTCCACTACAAAACTTGGTGTTTGCAGCGAAAATTTACTTAAAAAACAAAGAAAAATATGATTACCGGTACACTTTTTGATAGTGTCTAAATATTATAGCTGGAATACTTACTGTTTTCACAACAAAACTTAGCGGTGTTTATACTTGGCAATACATCGATAACAAAAAGTGAGAATTCTAATGTCTGTTGGCTGTCGAATAGTAACAATGTTTTAAGTTAGTTATTATTTAATGTAAGTGACAAATAAACTTAAGTTTCATAATATTCTGTTTCTTTTGTTTTACATTCCCACCAAGTATATCATAGATATGTAGCTAAGAAGATGAAAACAAACTAGATCCCGATGGCACGAATTCGGGGTCTGATTGATGATGGGATCTTGAAGAAATCGGTTGAAGTCGGCTTTAATTTTTGTTTATTTGGGGTTTTTAATTTGTAGGGGAAAGGGGGGTAGTATTGTATGGTCTATTTTTACAGATACAACACCGCGGTATCCTCCCTCTCGTTCTCCGCGGACGGGTCGGCGCTGGCCATCGCGTGCTCGCAGCTGGACGACTCGCAGCCGGACGACAAGCCGGAGGACACCATCTATATCCGCTACGTCACCGACCAGGAGACTAAGCCTAAATGAGCCGGCTAGCTGTGTCGACAGTCACATGTTTCACTTTTTTTTTAATCCGCTGTGAAAGTGTTTAGTTATGATAGCATTTTACTGCCTTCACTACAAAATTTAGTTGAAAAACAAAGAAAAATATGGTTACCGGCACACTTTTTGATAGCGTCTAGTTCAGGGCTCGGATTCCGGTTTTTACTCCATACAAAAGAACGGTTCGAAATTCGTTCTTCGTTATATAAATTCTTTGTTAATGTAGTAATTTCAAAATAAGACGTTGGTAATTTTTTAACATAAAGAATATAAAACATTTTAAATATTAGGCTATTTCCTGGTTTTCGAAAAAGACCGATTCCGAGTCTTGGTCTAGTCTAATATAGCTGGAATACTTACTGTTTTCACAACAAAACTTAGCGGTGTTTATACTTGGCAATACTTCGATAACAAAAAGTGAGAATTCTAATGTCTGTTGGCTGTCGAATAGTAACAACGTTTTAAGTTAGTTATTATTTAATGTAAGTGACATATAAACTTAAGTTTCATAATATTGTCTTTCTTTTGTTTTGCATTCCCACCAAGTATATCATAGATATGTAGCTCAAAATGTGAAAACCGAATAAAACTAGACCCTGATGAGTGATGAGATGGTCCCGTTTGCACCAAGTCGGGGTCTGATGATGGGATCTTGGAGAAATCGGTTACATTTTTAGGGTTCCGTAGCCAAAATGACAAAAACGGAACCGTTATAATTTCGCCATGTCCGTCAGTCCGTCTGTCCGTCTGTCCGCAGCATAGCTCAGTGGCCGTTAATACTAGAAATCTGCAATTTGGTACAGGTATACAGATTATGCCAATAAAGTGGTACAATTAAAACTACTTTTTTTTTCGGGTACCTCCTCAACTGGTGAAGTGGGGATGATTTTTATTATTTGCTGTAATCCTGTGTAGTGTGGTATCATTGAATAGGTCTCTTAAAAAGAATAAGAGTCTTCAAAGAAAGTTTGTTTCTGAAGTCAATGTTTTCGGAGAAAGAAAATTATTGACTTTAGAACTATTGACGCTCTAGAAGAAAAAAAAATTGTGCCCCCCCCTCTAACTTTTGATCCGTAGGTCCAAAAAATCATGAATAGTGGGCTTACAGAATACTTTAAAATAAAACTATTTCAAACTTAATCGGTCCAGCCGTTTTTGAATAACTACGGAACCCTACACTGATCATTGGCCCGACATGCTTTTGGTCGGTTTTTTCTATTTGGGGTTTTAATTTGTAGGGGATAATGGGTAGATTCGTACAGTAAGACCATTCGTATAGTGATTAAGTATATCTCCATATCTCGGCTATCCGCCATGCGAAAATATTCATATTATTTGTCTATTTGGGATAGGTACCCTAGGTAAGTCCTTTTGAGCTACCAAACTCTGAGCACGATTGTTTTCTAACAGGTTGCCTGACAAACGTCACATTTCGTTATTGCTCTTATATTTCCATCAGGATATTCAGTGCAACTACGAATGCTTGGTGCAGCCTATAAACAGTCCACTGTTGGACAAAGGCGTCTCCTATTATCTAAGCGTTTGGACGCAGCCGCAGAAGGATGTGAATGCCCATAATCGCCACGCTGGGCAAGCGGGTTGGCGATCGCAGTAGTGTATCCACTCCACTATGATGATGCTGCTGCCCATCATCAATCTTCAATAAATAAATGGTCAATGACATTGACACTTCAAATCTTAGTCGACTCTTATGACACCCACGGGAAGAGTTGGGGTGGTGACAAATGTTTTTGTTTTTGCAATCACCACGCGGGCATAGAATAGTCGATATTTAATTAAAGGACTGGTGAAAAGTGTATTTTTGCTCCCGCCGTCCGGGCTTTGTATCATAAGCATATGCAGGCAGTATCAAGTGCTTTATAATAGCAGTAAAAGTACCCACTATCTATTTAGTATCTACTCCGTACCTACAAATATACAGAGTACCGAACCGAATTATTAGGCGACTACAGGTTGTTACAGAGTATTCGGACTGCGTTATGGAATAAAGGTGCGTTCAAACTAAAAGAGCATTCGCTGTTCTAACCTCCTACTCTACGAAATTCGATCGGTACACAAAACGCGATCGGTTGATTTCGTAGAACGGGCGTTAGAACAGCGAATGCTCTTTTGGTTTAAACGCACCTTTACAAACTACGCGACAAAATCGAAAACATTGGTTTAAATGCAGGTCGAATATCGGTATAACAATCTATGTAGTCCACAAATTTTGTAGCCAAAACCATACTAAAGCCTTATTTCCAATCTTTTGAGCTAATTTTCTCATTTTGACCAATTGTCGCTTGATCGCTTATTCGGTTATTCCATAACACTGTCCATTTGTACCTACTGTGAATACTGTTGCACAGTTAATGGCAAAAAAAAATCGAATGGCACATGGATGGTAACTTCCTTAAATATTGTAAATAGTACATTTTGTGTAAGAGAGGCTTTCCTTTGTATTTAAAAACAATAAATTCTGCATTTAAGGGTTTATGAAAAATCGCTTGCCTCAGTTGGGACTCGAACCGGTTAAATGTGGCAAAAAATAAAGTGCTGTATTTTATGATCCAGATTGAAAGGGTTACTGATAGTGATAAGCTGATAAGGTTAATTTATCTCTAAATAACAACTACAATCAGAATAACGGAAGGCCAGGAAAATGTTTCATAAAATAAGGCACGTTCTTTTTGTTCTCACATTTAACCGGTTCGAGTCCCGACTGAGGCAAGCGATTTTTCATAAACCCTTACGGTTTGTTAACTTCTATTGAGCGCGACTTAATATGTTAAAATCATAGGATTCTAAGCACATTACATCATCAGCCTAAGATAGTCCACCGCTGGACGTAGGCCTCTCCTTTTAATTATGCGTATGGACGCATTAGGAGGTATATGCCCATAATCGCCACGCTGGGCAAGCGGATTGGTGATCGCAGTAATGTGTCCACTCTGATGACGCTGCTGCCCATCATCCATCTTTTAGCAAATAATGATCAGTGACACTTCAATCCCTTAGTCGACTCTTACGACACCCGCAGAAGGAGTTGGGGCGGTGACAAATGTATTCTTACTGCCGTTACCACACGGCCAAAAGCACATTGTTACCGTTATAATATGTCAGCCTCCGTAGCCTTGTTGGTAGAGACCCTGCCTACAAAGCTGGAGGTTCCGGGTTCGAATCCCGGCGAGGGCATTATTTGTGTATTTATTTATAACAAATATTTGTTCCTTGGTCATGGCTGTCTATGTATTTAAGTATCTATCTATATGTATGTATCTATTACATATATCGTCGCCTGGTACCCACATCACAAGCCTTAATTGAGCTTACCGTGGGACTAGGTCGATTTGTGTAAGATGTCCCAAGATATTTATTTATTTATTTATCTATATACCTACTGTACCGGAATGCTATAATATAATACATACCGGCCAGTAATATTTAATGTATATTTACTTCTAAGATGCAAACTTCGCACGCGTAAACTCGAAAAGGAATTCACAACGTGTTTTACACCCTATAGATAAAGGCGAACCCACTGCAGCGAAATTAACACATTCACAAGCACACAAGGGAAGCAAGGATTTTGCAATTAAAATTTAAGAGCAGTCACCTATCTGCCCACTCTCCAATACTTCTATTCAAACCTTATTACTTTTGGGATACGGTTGAAATTGTAATTTTGTGTTTCTTGATTAAATTTGCGTGTTTGAGAACAAGTAAATTGGCACTCAAACAAAAGAGTTGAGGTGTTTGCGACCACCTAAAGCTTTCTTAGAAGTATGCAAAGCCCATAGAAGTATGTTTGCAGGCACAATTCCGTTTTCGAGGCCTACCTCGAATATCGACAGTAGAATTTCGAGCACCTGTCTCTGTCAGTCTAATGAAGAGGTAATGGGAGTGTTAGAGACAGGTGGTCGATAGATTTGGTTTTTGATGTTTGCGGTAGGTGCCTGGACGGTGGTAATTGAGGAAGTGATTCGTTTGTTTGATGAAGGTTTAGTAGCTATCATAACTTGCAGTGGACGCGGGTTTCTAATTTCTAATGTGTTAGCTATTTAGGTTAGGTACAGTTGCCATCAGATAATCTTTGGAACGGCGCGAACGAAGGGTTCATTATAGTACCTACCTAACAAAGATAAATCCTCGAAATTTTCCGATTGCGAAGTTCGCGGTAGGGCCGCTGAACACTCTAACGCCATAGCAATAGATACCACTAGGTCTCTTTGATTCGATAGGTTCGATACTTTCTATCCATCACGCTCGGCACTGACTCATGGCATTGGTACGAGTGAGATGGAGAGAAAGTTAACGTAAAATTAAACGTCGAATCCAAACGGCACGCGGTGCCATAAGCTGACAGATGTCACGTTACTCAGGTTGCTTAGACCTTAGACCTTGTGTTTCAGGCAAAAATATGGACTAAAACTGACATGAAATACTTTGTTTATCAATATAGCCGAAAAGTCCTACCTACGGGTCGGTGAAAATAAATATCATAGAGATTGCGGATTCCTGACTTTGTTTCAAAAGTAGGAATAACTTACAGGTGCAAACCTGGCCTGCTACTGCGAACAGCGAAGTTCGTTAATTTCGAGGATTTTCGGTTCGTTAATTATGACGCTTTCGTTGAAGTGACAGAGAAAAATCCTCGAAATTTACGAATTTCTCTTTTCGCGGTAGTAGGCCTGGCTTAAAGACTCATCTATCCGCAATTCCACACGCGCCTAGCACAATCGCGAGCGGCTATCGGTTCCCACATCGGCCGGGTCGGAGGTCGCGTTTATGGGTCGCTATTAGTGCGTGCGCAGATTTCAGCGGATTGCACCTTTAGTACCTATAACTTATACCTTCTGCAACTACTTAGGAATTCGGTATAAAAGTTTACTACGTCCAGATTCTATATTTTAAAAATTACACACCGTAAATTAATTTACAATTTGGCATTTCAATTTTATTATAGGTATCTACAACACTAAAAATAACAATAAAATTAGTCTAACACAAACATTAAGGACTGATTTTTCAATCCCCCGTTAACAGTACCTGTCAAATAAATGTTAGCCCTGTCCTTTTTTGACTGATGATTTTAGAAAAGGATGGTGATAATTTTAACTAACGGATACCTAGGTTTATTTGGGGATTGAAAAATCAGCCCTAAATGTAAAAAACCTCTCTGAGATGTTTTGCCTTCGGAAAACTCTCCAAAATGCTGCCCCCCCTGCAAAAGTTACATACTTACCTAGAGACATATTGCATATCTATGCAATGCATATTGCATATCTATGTCAGGTGTATCAGGTACCTATTTAGATATTGGTGAAATACTCGTAAAATTTGCTTCTCTTTGGAAGGGTAGATCCGATTCTTTCATTAACATTTGATATAAAAAAGTTACCAGGTAAGTACGTCCCTACACCTATATATTATATTATATTGATAGAAGTAAATTTTATAAGATATCTTTCCTGTTTAAATTTTGATGTTATTAGGAGATAGAATTAAATAAGTAGGTAATATGACTTATTTTGTTAAATACTTAGTAATATGTAGGCAAGCAACAATACATTGTTTACAATTGTCATAGTTCAAAATTTCGCATTTATATATTGGAACCACGGTTGAATAAATATGCCTAGCGAGGAGCTGTTAGCTTTTCAGGTTGGTTATTGAAAAATCCGTTACTTACAGTTTTATCACTGCATTTTCTCTTCGTCATAAATGTTTATATTCATTTTATCACATTTAATCCCAGCAAAACTACTTGAACCCACAGATCAACGATAAATCGTATCTCAAAGCAGATCATTTAGTCACGCCCTGGCTGAGGTCAAGCGACGCCATGTCGCTGAACGCGTCAAAATGGCCGTCAATGGCCGTCGTCAAGATGGCGTCATTAAATAAAACGATGCGGCTTCGGGCTAACGAGGGTTAACTGTAACCTTGTTTGTGATATTAGTGAAATCTTTAACCTAATTTGAACAGATGGGTTAAGACTTAAGACCAGAGGTCGTGGGACGTCTGTGTTAGAATATTTACGTCCGCAATGCGCAGGGAAACAGCTTAGAGAAGGTAGGCATTGCGTGGCAGCTAGGCATCTGTTAGAAGAATAAGATTATGATCTGAGTCGCTGACTTGCTGAGTTTGATAAATTATATGTAAATGGGAAAGAGAGAATAGAAAAGGTGCTTAGGCGGTGTGAGAGTGGAGTCAAATGTATTTTGTTTTTCAAAATTATAATAATTAGGTTAGAAATGTAAACGTGAAGTGCCCAAATATCCTCCCCCCACTCCTGCAAGGCTCTCTTTTGTAAATGGAAAAGGCTCTGCATTCCCGTTTGAAAGAGAACGAGGGTTTGAAGATCATAAGATTCACCTGTTTCTACTAGTTTCATTCGAAATATTCGAATGACACCTCAGGGCAAATCCCATATCCTTATTCGGCTCTCGACTTACTCTTCATATTAAAGAACCCGCCCACAGCCTCATTGCTCAATTAAAACTGTTCCACGCATCACATTGTTGAGGTAGGCCCCAGGGCCTGCGCCTACGCAATCCAACAAAAACGACGAAATTATTACTCAAATCGAACTTACTTACGCTCGTTTAACTCTGAGGTTACATACAGCGGATTCTGACTGCTAATATTGAAAAGACACAGGCAAATTTAAAGTCGGGTTACAATGTCAACTTTGTGATGTGCGTCGTTTGGTTGCTTCTTGAAAGATAGTGGTTACGATAAAGCTTTAGGAGCAAATTTCGATTACTTCGATGCAGAATGACAAATATCATTTTCCATCACCCCGCGAGGAGATCTTTATTTCCAAAACATAAAGTTGATTTTTGTATAGCCGAGTAATATAAGAATTAGGCGGACTAAGCAGGGGATTTCTTCATTAAATCTGAATGATTCGTAATTAAATCGCGGTTTGTTCAAGTGCTCTCAAGAATAAGCATGTGGGCGGTGTTTTCTCTTTACTTGTGCAATATTGCCTTGAGTTGATTTCGGTTTCCGGGTAAAACTGATTCGAGGCGAGTCATTTGGCCCCATTATCAAAGGTTTCTTAGAGACGATACCTAGGTATATTATCTAAATTAAAAAGTAAAAGATATATCATGCGTCCCGCTCCTAGAGTGTTGTTAGAATGCAGTGTTGCTAAAATTGCTTGAAACTATGGTGTACATGGCAATAAATGACATAGGTACTAGTATAAATCTCTGAACGAGAAAGAAAAGTTAAATTAATGAATATTTTAATGGCGATTACTTGGGAACCTGTTTACATAAATTTCTTTAGGAAATTATGGTATTTTTTCATACAAAATAATTGAGCACACAATGTATTGCATCCACTGGTAGCCACATTAAATAACGTAGACATAAGTATCTAAACGCCATGCGAGTGACATGTCAGTTGGACGGCATACATTGGTGCTGGATTGAAATTTAGAAAAATCATTACACCTAATTAACAACAAAATTTAACGTAATGATTATCTTATACGATTTGTAGGATCAGATATTATAGTTGGATTAAATTATGCGCCCGTATAAAATACACACGCTGTATACAGCTCAGATAATGAACCTACCCCCTAACGACGAAGGAAGTTGTCTCATTCTCATCTTCATAAAGCATTATTATACAGTGATATCTCACATGTCTACGCTAAAACACGCAAGCCAGTAGCTCAATCTGGTAATAAACGTGTTCACTGCGTTAGTTTATCAAGTCTGTATCGAACAGAACGGAACAATTCATGCGTCACCCAAAGGTTGAATATATTTTACGACTGTTTCCTCTAAACTGGAACTTTACCTGCAGCTGGAATGGTACTATGTACCAAAACCTGGTACAAGACTTGTACGAAGAATAGTTTTTAAATTATTATTATGGCGTAGGTACTTCTCTATAATACATTATATGACAATTTTCGATTAAATTTGCCTGAGATATATCATGTGTACTACTAATATAAATATATTTTACACATACATTTTAATTGCAAAAAAAACAAAAAACTAAATAAAATAAAAAACTACAATAAATCTTATAAAACTACCTTAAACTAAAGGTCTGAACTATATTTACAGATATCCCCAATGCCACTCCCATTTGGTAAAGTGCCCATAAGGCTGGCTGCGTTACCTCGCTGAATGGCAATGCCTATACGTTGAGCGAGGAACGAGCCAGCCCTAGGGTCGCCGCGCCGGTGGAACGGATGAGCAACGACCTCAGTTTTGTAAAAAGTTTTAGGGCCTCTGGTCCCCAAGGACCTAGAGTCTCAACGGCAAAAGCCGAAAATACGTATGCGTCACCTAAACATGCGTATTTTCGGCGTTTTGCGACTTCGGCAGAACGCGTACTTGTGTACTACTACAACATATATCTTCTTCTAACCAGCGTTATCCCGGCCAAGGTGCCAAGGTTCACTTTTCCTACTGCCATTCATAGAACATACTTTAAACTATAATGTAACTAAATATATGAACTGTAGGTACATTTATAAGCGCATAGTTAAACAACGTTGCGGCAACATGCAATTTAAATTATTATGTAGAATCCATCCATTGCTTGTGTTAAAATAATTGATGTAATTGTCTACCTAACATTCAAAATTGGTGAAACAAATCATATAAATTAATTTAATACATAATTAATAGTCTGTTTATTAAACAGTTTTTAGAGATATATTACATCGAAGAAAGCGCAATAGGAGATTTTTTCGTATAGGTAGGTAATGGGACTAATGGGGTGGTCTATAGCAAATTGTTATATTTTTGTTTTACACGTTGTAGATTATTTCTTGAGACCTCAGTAAGGCTGCGGCTCCATTGAGGCGGAGAGGAGCGGAGATGTGCAAAATTGACGAATTACATTCTACAAATTCAAAATTCGAAAAATTGTCATGCGGCCTCATTGGCCAATTTTGCACATCTCCGCTACTCTCCGCCTCAATGGAGCCGCAGCCTAAGCATTAAGACACCTAATATGTAACATTATAAGAATTAATAAAATATCTTGAGCTTTCGAAGGATTTCTACGCACGACGCGAGGGATGAACAAACTTTGCTGCGAGTGAAACAATATTTTCGACGAAATGCGCAGAAATCCTCGTCAAGCTTAGTTTTGGTCTTAAAACTTTTTTTTGTCGGCAAGTGTGATGAAAAACATTGTATGCATCACGGTCGGTAAGCGGAATACTAACTCGAGTCATAAAAGCTCTCCGCCTAACGGCGTCGGGCTTCTAACACTCTCGTTAGTAATTCGTACTTACCTCCCTTGATGCACAATGTACTATAAATGACGTACTGACAATTCTATTAGGTACTCCCTAGGGAATTTCACTTTTCTATTACTCCCGCTACGCGCGCAAGCAATGGCGCGCTTAGACAGCAAGTGTGATGAAAATGTCATTTACCAGCTCCTGACATAGACAAGAGTCCAGTGGCAGTAACAGTAATAAACTCATTGTGTAGCAATAGCGGTGAGAAACAAACAGACACACGCTAATTTGATATAAATGCTTCAGCCTTTTGTTGGAGATACGAGGATATGACACTTTTAGCGGCCGTGGGTATTGAATGAAGTTTATGCTTTGATAAAGTTATTCTATATTAGTCGTAGTCGAATAAATTACAAATACCGTTAACATTCGTGTGCAGTCTTGAAGTATTTTGAACGGGCAAGGTTACAAAGACAATTAATAGGCACAAGAAGTTTTGTATACTGCCGGTCCGCCGCTTACCGACGCTCGCGGTGTCGATCGAAATTTCGTCAAACGAAAAGAAGTCATAATTTATTTTTCATCACACTTGCTGTCTATGCGCGCCTTTGCTTGCGCGCGTAGCGGGAGTAATAGAAAAGTGAAATTCCCTAGGGAGTAATAGAAATGGCAGTACGTCATTTCATAATTTTATGTATTAAAACTTATTTTTTTGTCGGCAAGTGTGATGAAAAACATTGTATGCATCACGGTCGGTAAGTGGAATACTAACTCGAGTCATAAAAGCCCTCCGCCTGACGGCGTCGGGCTTCTAACACTCTCGTTAGTGATTCCGTACTTACCTCCCTTGATGCACAATGTACTATTTCTACTGGCCGACTGTAATGTTTGAATTAAGATTAGGTACTTACGTAGGAACACAAAATTATAATCATATACACCGTGTTTTTTTTGAATCCCGTTAAATTTAACAGGCTGCTACTAAGCAGCCTGTTAAATTTAATTTATAGAAAAAAATTTTTTTTCGTTTTCATACATAATAAATGAAATGGTAAGTGTGAGAGAACCTTAAGAATAACACAAAAGTTAATTTCAGGTGACTGACGGCCCACGTCAAAATAAGTAGCATTAGGATGTAATAAAGGTTGCAATACACTTGTTCAGTCATTAAACTTATTTTTTGAATAACCCAATAATAATAAGAGTTAAGACACTAGTTTCTTAGAGAAATTGATTATTTTTGACCTAAATAAGTTTCCCTTTAATTTAACGGAAATCAATAAAAACACGGTGTACATTTTTGTCGAGTTCGCAACGCAATTATTATGAACACATAAGACAACGCTGTAGGCGACTATAATAAATTTGACCAATCACGTGTCAGCAAAAAAGACTTCAACGAGCGGCGTATTTATTTCAATATTTAAATTTGTTTAACTAGTTATTTTTATTGACTCGTAGAAAAAGTATTGTACACAATAGTGTTATAATCAATCTTTTTCTTACTTAGGCCACTCAGCAAAGCAAGCTTCGTGGCCTAAACACGGTACTCGACTGGAATACTCTCTATTAGGTATATGAGGTATAGGATTGTGTAAAATACTAATACAATAGGTATATTCTCATTTCTATTATCTACGCGTACCTACTCTGAGGAAGTTAAATTAAATTCTACGTTGTTACGCCATTCCGTGGCAGATTTCGCAAAAGCTCGGGAGGGGCCGTGAACATTTTAAGCTAAAAAGAGCTTTTTCTCTTTATTTTGTCCATTTTTAATCATTTTAAATTTATGGTTAAATTTTGGATCATTTCTATTCAGAATCACCCGATCTTTCGATCCGAAAAGGAAAAAAAATGTCACAATTTTTTTTATATATTTTCCGGATTACCTTCTTTGTTACCGCCATACAAAGTAAATGGAAATAGGTAACAAAATAGGAAAAAATCCAAGAGACATTTTTTTCCCACTGAGATCAAAAGAGCACGATTTACCCATATATTCAAAATTATGAAAATGGACAAAATAAAAAGAAATGCTCACAAAAGACTTTCGACTCAAGGCTTAACTTTCCAATGGCCGCAAAGATTGTATCTTGCATACACTTCGGTAATAAATTAATGTAATTAGCAGAATACTTATTAGTCAAGACTTAGGATAAGCCTTAAGGGTCCAAGTCTACTTTTCAATGGCCGCAAAGATGATGACTTTACATTCCCTTCGGTAGTAAATTAATGTAACTATCAGAACACTTATTAGTTAAGCAGCCGTGTGGTGACGGCAATAAGAATACATTTGTCGCCACCCCAACTCCTCCTGCGGGTGTGTAAGAGGGACTAAGGGATTGAAGTGTCACTGACCATTATTTGATACAAGATTGATGATGGGCAGCAGCGTCATCATAGTGGACACATTACTGCGATCGCCAATGGGTATTTTCCTCCTAATGCGTTTATACGCATAGTTAATAGGAGAGGCCTACGTCCGGCAGTGGACTATCATAGGCTGATGATGATGATGATGATGATTATTAGTAAAGACTTTAAAATGATCTGGAGTCTTAAGGGTCCGAGTCTATAACAAAACTCTAACAGTGGGCGATAAAATTGAAATGATGATGTGCACTCTTTACGATTGTTATTGAAGTCTAGGCCCATATTAGTTTTGTACGAATTATCCCACCGTTACTGGCGCAAAAATAACAATAGCCAGAACAAACAATCGTAATCTAGCGCGATTGTATCGCTGGGGTGACCATGTAATGTAGAATTAAAAAAAATCATTTGCATTAATTCGACTTAAAATAGTAACGAAGATTTTAGGAGAAGCACAGTTTTGTGTTGCGTAGGTTTTATCTTTTTCAAACAGTCGTTTGTTTTAGAAGCAGAAATTGCTGGTCACAACATCTGTGTTCATTTATGGCATGGGAACTGCTGCGTTGGAAGAACATAGTTTTAGACTTTTTGAGAAATTAGTTCTACGTAGTGTATTCTCAGGCAGTAAATCGGCTTATGATGGTCCCGGTTTTATCGTTTTGTCGTACTTGATGCAGTCTCGTTCAAACAAGTGTGCAAGCACGAAAGTCACGCTTAATATAAAAGCGAAGCGAAAGCGAGGCCATCATAAGGGACCTGGTTTAGAAATATCTGATCACAATAACTACATTTGATGCAATAGAAATTTGAGAAAAAAATTGTTTGTCACGAACGCAGCTTCAGATTTTTGAATCGATCGCAAAAAATTGTAAGTACATAGATAGTTAAAGCCATTAAGCCAAAACAAAAATCACGGTCGCGTCAATTATATTAAGAAAGTTAGTCATACTAATTATATGTAGTGTGTACGAGTATTCTATCCAACAACCTTTATCAGTATAAAACGGCTGATAATTTAAAACAATAAGGCGCGTATTCTTAATCGCTCATAGAAAATTTTAATTTGTCGCCTTTTTTCACGTCTAAAATTGCCACAAAAAAAAATTAACTTCATACCTTACACAAAAATGGTGACGGTAAATTTTAGTTTAATTAAAGGATATTAACTACCTATGTACAGTTTTTTTTAATCTACCCAATTTTAGACAAATTGAATGAGTTTTCTTTTATCTCGCATAGATGTCGTCCCAACTGGTCACAACAGTCGTGTCCAGTCATCTTGCATGGGAACTGCACTTGTTACACTCGAAACAGTGCAATACGCCGAATCAGCCTCTCAACGCACCTCTTCACTCCATATGAGAGCTCGAGACAATATGCCGTAGTGCCCGGATGTTACTCTTCGGCAGAGTTTACTGATCATTCTTAGACTGTATTATAACGGGATAGAGATTGATTATAGTCTGTTTGGTTTGTAACATTATAAGTGCGAGGAAAGTTTAATAGATTATGTGGGTGTGGTGTGGAAACAAGGGAAATTATAAGTCTAAAGGTACTCATGTGGGAATATTGGAAATGTTTAACCTCTTCTATTTTAGGACGCATTTTATATTTGCGTCTTTATTTATTTATATTTATTTACCAGAATCATAATCACGTGTGATGTGTGACTGATGAGGATGTTACCTTGCCTAACCTAACTACAAGTAAAGATTAAGTAAATAATTGAATTTAGTCCTTTGCTTTGAGATTGTCATAAGTTTTACGTTTATGTAGCTGACATATGTGACAAAAATTAAATTTGCATCACACCTGTTCGGTAAGTGCGCCAATGCGCTGCGGGCCGTAGATGCGTCATTATGCCCTAGGGCAATCAAGGATTTTCATACAACATTATTCATTTCTTCATTTTACATTACATTTTTTTGATTTCATACGCAGCCGACGCAAGCGGGCGCCGCGCCCGAATTTCTGTTATAAAAATTATAAATTTAAGTCATCCCTGATTTTGAGAAATGATTTAGACCATTTTAGAGTAGTTTTGTGAAAATATATTGTTTTATTTACTATTTTTGCCTCACAGGTGTGATGAAAAACATTGTGTGTGCCACGGGCGGTACAAGAATTATTTACCGCCCTTAATACACAATGTACTATTAAACTTTCGTGAGACCAGCCTATGATAGTCCACAGCTGGGCGTAGACCTCTTCTATTAACTATGCGCGTGGACACATTAGGAGGTAAATAATTATATTGCTGTTTAAAATTAAGTCCAACCATATTGGAAGTGTAGACAGAAGCTGCCTAGATAAGGCTTCTATCAAAAAGGGTTCAAGTTGAACTTGAAATCCGGGTTCGTAACAATCGTTTTTGGAACGTAATGTAAGAATTAATATTACATGATATTTAGGCACTTAACGTTATTTGAAATAAAAACGCATCTTGTGTAAGAACGTTGAATCCTATTAAGGCTTAATTTCCCTTAAATAACTATATTGGAACGTATTCGTCGTTCGTTCAGATTCGTTTTCGTAAAAACTACTTGTGTCCCGTTGACAACCTAACCCCAAGGTTTGGATTTCCCAGGCTCGTCCCAGTCGTAGAAAATGCTGGAAAATGACTAGGAAGACGATGATGATGGTCCCTTTGTGCGCGAGTGCCAAATTGGTCGCATAGCTGCGCGGCCACCCAATTGGTCAAATTAGCGGGCAGCGTGCGCGCGCGCATTAGTTAGCGGAACACCCTGCGCGAGGACAAAGTGGGCTAGGGCGGGGACGAGAGGAGTTACACTGGTTACGGTAGATACCGACTGATGGTCTACTGCGGGCAGTGAATAGTTTAGTTTAGTTAGTTATTTATTCATGAACAATTTTAAGGTGCGGTTAAACTAAAAGAGCATTCGCTGTCCTAACTTCCCACTCTACGAAATTCGATCGGTACACAAAACGTGATCGGTTGATTTCGTAGAACGGGCGCTAGAACAGCGAAAGCTCTTTTGGGTTAAATGCACCTTTACATCGTGTCTGAATTCTGAATGTACTTACATTTAAAAAAAATATTCTAGTTATTTCATCTATTTACCTACACTAGTAATAAGGTAACAATAAGAAAGATAAAAACTCATGCAATTAGAGACACACAGCATCCATCAAAATAAAATAAATAATAAAAAAGTCTTACACAAATTCAATAACAATAATGGATGAGCAATATTTAGCCTGTGTTTTTCAAGTATCGCTTACGTTACGTTTTGTGTTGTTGTTGTTGTAATTCCTAGGGCACTCCAACTCATGGTACGGATACTGGCCTTCGCGCTCTCTCCAACAAATAAGAGCTAGCACGATATAATGCTTTTTGCGAGCAAGATTTGGAATGTAGCCACAATTTTCTGGGAATCAGAGCTGGAACTAATAATTTATAATCTGTCTCCCGTAATGTTATATAGGTATATATCTGTATAACCTATCCCATGACATGTAATCTTGTAATCTATGTACCTACACAGTATTATTTTCCGTAAATATCACCAATATCTGTGTAATCTTACTTCATCATCATCATGATCATCATCTAATCCCCATATCAACCGAAAGACGTCTGCAGAACGTGAGCCTCCTCCAACGATTGTCACAATGAGCGGTCCTGCGCCACCCGTAATAATCTTACTTACTTATTTAGGTCCTAAAACTGGTTTCGATTTTTGCAGTCTCTAGCCCATCCCTATCCCTCAGCGAAGACACTGAGCAATAACATCCTCCAGAGGCTCTACAAAACTTGCTCACCTATCACACAAACCATTACCACCCTTACTACAACTACTATAAGAACTTCTGGAACTGCAATAACAAATTTGCTAAACAAAACATGTATTCTACAGTAGAGTCAGACGAATTTAAACTTTGTATTATTGTTTTAGGAGTCCACAAGGTGTTTTTATATTTGGTCGTAATACAAGTCAAGCTGTGAGTGTTGCGTTTTGATTTATCAGTACAAATGCGTCGTTGTATTAATTCTTGTGCGATTTGTCATTTAACGTGAGAAAGTGGTATATTGTCTGAAATAAGGCGGTAAGTGTTGCTTTACATTAGTGAGCGCCCACAGACTTGGAGCTTTTGATTACAAATTAGCAGTTTACGGCTAGTGGAGCTTACCCACATGTAGTGTAAATATACAATACGATATATTATAGTACTTTTTATTGCGCACTTCATCAAAATAAAAACTTCAATAACACACAATCTTAACCGTATCCTAAAGGTAGAGGTAATACAACGGGCAAATGATATGTCATCAGGTTTATTGATCCCAAAACAATACAGTACCTATGTCAGATGCGCCAACGCAGCAATAGCTGTATAATAAAGCTAACACACACGATTTACAACCGGTGACAGAACACACATCATTTTCCTATTGCGCCTATAAAACATTTTCATTGCCTATACTCAGGTACTCAACACAAACACAGTTTTTAAGTAGAAGTAATGTAGTTTTTTTTATAGCTTATAATATTTGATGTCGCATTGCTGGGCGAAAGTTCTCAATCCGCCAATTGTCTTTATCAAATGCCATATCCATCCCAGGAGCCAATGAGGGTACTTGCCCGTCCTGACAGTTTTCTTTCATATCAGTCTTGTCTGTTTGTATATACATATACAGGGCGTCCCAAAGTTAAGGGACATGAAGGGGAAGTACCTTAAATATCGTAGATAGTGTATTTTGCTGAAAGAAGACTTAATGTTATTTTTAAAATTTAGTAATAGTGCATTCAAAGCTTTTCAAAAAATTACTTGCTTCACCCGGAAATCGAACCAACTACAATTTTTTTTCGATTTTTTAACCAAACTTGTTTGGTTATTCTTTTAGTTTTCGATACTATGTTTCATAAGGAAAATTGTTATATTTTATCCATTCTTTCGAATGACATCATAAAATGAAGAAAAAATTTTTTTTCGTATTAATGTAGGTTCGATGCCTAGAAAAAGCAATTTTTTTTTGGATTTTGTTTAATGCTGTATTATTTAATTTTCGAAATAAAATAAAGTCTTCGTCCAGCAAAATATCCTATCTACGATATTTAAGGTACTTCCCCTTCATGTCCCATAACTTTGGGACGCCCTGTATACTTCATGTTTGAAAAAAGAACGACTTGTTAGAATCATGCATTTTAGTGAATTATATTATTCTTGTACCAAAAAAAAAGGACAAGAAAAAAATAACATGTTTCACTTGCAACGACGTACATCATTATCTTCTATTCCATTTACAACTCATGTGCTTACAGTAAAGTTGTTTACAGTTCAATGACGACATAATCTTAAAATAACACCCACCTCAACCGTCATTAGCACCTTTATACGATCAATGACAAAAGACACAGGCCGATTAAGCACCTTGTCGTTTTCTGATTTGAAATATTCAATCTCCTAGTTCTATGAATTGTATGGTAGCTCTTCACTATGAGTATGACAAAGTACTAAAGTGTATGGAAATTTTTGAGGACATATTATGAATCCTCGATTCCGGAATCGTAATACGATTTTTAATTGTTTCGATAAATATAAATTATGACGTCATGGCTAATGATTAGATGTTTGAGATTAACATGTACATAACAATTTTGCGTCGATGTTGCCAATGGTAGTATGGTAAAGGAGGTGGTGGTAGGTGGCAGTATGTGTCGCACGGTATCAAAATTATATTCGTCTTAGGCATTCACGTTTGAATTCATCATTACGCTCAGGATTCCACATTATGGAATCCATCGCTTCATTCGGGCTTCAATGAACACCCTCGCCGGAAATATATCATTTTGATCCCTTGTGACACTATCTATTATGTACAACTGCGGTGGCTTGGAGGTAGCCCTCGCTATTTAAAACTTGTCCACAATTTACTTTCTCGGGCCGCCTAGATTGTACAGATAGTACCCATAGATAGTTAATAATCATTACAATCCGCATTATATAAGTAGGTACCTATGTAAAAATAAAATGTGAGTGAGTTTAGTAAAACTTCCCACTTTGTCGTTTGATATAAAGCCGCATTGTCAGTTTATTCATATGGAGATACAAGGAAATCCTGTCTTTATGGTAAGCGACAAAGTGGGATGTTTTACTAAAAATTAACACAAATAACTTAATACTAAATTTCCGACAGAGTGACTACAGAAAGTACAGAATTTGTAGCTCTTTCTCTAAAAGCATGTGATAGGTGTTAGTATGAAAATTAGCTATACATATAATAATAATATAATAATTTTTTGCTAAATACTACTACTTTCTTACTTCTTTCGATCTTACTGCCATTTAGAAAGGACAATTATATTTTTCAAAATACTGCAATTAATGTATTTATTAGAAAGCTCCGGCCTATTTTGCATAATAAGCCTCAATTTACATAACGAGAAAAAAAAATCTATTATTTTTCTGCCAATTGCAGTGTAAATACATTTAAATACAGTCAATTACAGACGACGAGAAATAATTGCATTGTGAGAGAAAAGTCATACAGCTGTTGGAGTAATACCTGCTGAAATTTTATCATTTATCATAAGAAACGTGTGTTTCGACCTTTTCAATTATTACTGTATTAGGTACCTACATTGTTACATAGCCCGAGGTCCACGGTCTCTACCATTATGCCATTATATTTCCTTAATTTACATTACTATAACATTAATGTATTATCTAATGTATCAGCCGTGATTAAGCCGTGTGGTGACGGCAGTAAGAATACTAAGAATACATTTGTCATCACCCCAACTCCTCCTGCGGGTGTCGTAAGAGTCGACTAAGGGATTGAAGTGTCACTGACCATTTTTTTTGATAACGATTGATGATGGGCAGCAGCGTCATCATAGTGGACATATTACTGCGATCGCCGATCCGCTTGCCCAGCGTGGCGATTATGGGCATTTACCTCCTAATGCGTCTATACGTATAGTTAATAGGAGAGGCCTACGTCCAGCAGTGGACTATCATAGGCTGATGATGTGATGTGATTAATGTTTCAAGCAGAGTAGGAATATATAATTATCGAACAACTAAAAATATTACAATGTCATTCAAAGAGTTGACGATATTCCGGCATTATTGCAAGTGCTATCTTCACGGAGTAACTACTAGCTTATATTATGCTAACTAAATGTCAAAATGTGTCAGCTTAAAATCTTGTGTCTATAATATAATTTATGCACAAAAACGAATTCTTAGCTAGCTGCTATATAATTATATATATTTACAGCAGAAATTTGCGCCTCGAGTTACAAAGCGGCAGCAGAGGCACCTACGGATACGCTCAGACGAGATAAATATTCATAATAATGGACTGCTAATATAATATCCATCACTTAGATACTTTGTGGGAACTAAGAGCTTGCCTTGTCAAGCCCGCGATGTACGCATAAATCTTACATTTTTCTATCTCCCCCATTACTTAGAAATAACACGCTAGAGTTTTCAACTCAGTTAGCTTGGTTGTAAATTGCATGCCTTTATAGGCAATGCGCTCTGGGTGGCGCTGGATTACCAACATAACTTTGCTTCTATCAAACTGTAACTTAACCTTTAAAATGTTACGACATAAGAGCCATTTTCAATGGCACTTCGATTGTTAGTTACCGGTTTAACGTGGTAATAATAAGTGAGTTTCAGAAAGCATTATGATGCCTGTAAATCTATCTATTTGTTAATGACACAAGTTTTATATGAGGTTAGGTCGATCTTTGTTTTTTAATGCACCGACATGAGCTTTCTCAGTTTATGGACCAAGGGTGCAGTATATCTGAGCAGATGCGAAACGCGGCGATAAGATCCTTGCCATAATCCATAATTTAGGGGATAAAATCCTTGTTACTAAAAGTTCTAAACGTTAAGCCTAGAAAGCTTTTTTATAATGCTAACATGCGATTCAGCTGATCATAAGAAGCTATTTTATGACAAAATCATTGTACGTAAGCCTTGTAAATTTGATGTGCTGGAACGGAAATCTTCCAAATGACCTGAAGAACTAGCACTAAGACATTATTTTTTGCTAAAATACTATACGCCAATCTTGATACAATCAGATCAGGACAAGGTTGTACAACGAATATGAATGAACGAACGAACGAATATGAATGAACGAATATGAATGAACAACGACTATGAACAAATATGTACAACGAAAAATCATTTATTTTTAACAAACAAACTAAAGTATAACTAAACTAAAACTACACAAAATCTAAAATAATAATCTTTCTGAAACTCACTTGTTATTACCACGTTAAACCGGTACTAAATACTTGTTAATTGCTAAAAGAATCATAATTTAAGAATAGATAGTTATATTTCATACAGTGACGCTACCTATAGGTTTAGGCCGTTCATTGAGAATACGCTATTTCTTAGTCCGTTATTTTTATTTTAGAAGTAGGTAACGGCCATAGAAAATAACAGAAAGATTATTTTTAATTTTAGTGCAAAGAGGCATTTGCTTTTTATTCGCTAACTTAAGTAGTGCTTCAAGTACTTACTAGTATTTTTTCTATGCTGAACACGCGACTCTGAATTCTCAAATAAAATGAAAAATCTTAACAAGGCCAAAATGTATGAAATAGAAAAAAAAATCTGGGTAAAGGAGAGTCAGGTCAGGATTCACCAGTAAACATTTACAGTATGATAATTATAAACGTTTGGTGCAGTCATAAGGACTTCCATAATGCCTAGGTATCTAGTTATATTTCAAAGATTTTTACGGTACCTTTATGAAAGTCGACAAAAATATTAACAAGGAATACCTAGCCTAGTCTAGTAATTAATAACTACACAAATTAAACTGTTCTGTTACAAATGTCAACCCGTCAATGGCCTCATAACATGAGTTAACATGGTTTTATAGGTTTCCATTAAGTACCTCCCATGGTTCCTTACGACAACCCTTAGCCACGGGGACAGAGGATCCTTATCTCTTCGATAGATATCATCGTGGGAAAAGGCGAAAAGAAGAGTAAATTATTATTTATCACCGTATCCAAAATATAACTTATGTTGTGCAGTAGGTTCACATTGCGGAGGGTCATTTCCATTACAATTTTTTTCCTTAAGCCCGCTCCTTACTAGTAAGCGAATCCCGGGGCGAAACCGCGAACGCGAGTGTGGAATCGATTTCGCATATTGTTCGCGCCTTCCCGCCTAAATTCTCCGCCTTTTTTGTCGGTATTTTGGGCCGCGTCAAAGGAGATGCGAAGTGCGAACTTGTAAGACTCCACATTATGTCATGTTATAAATAGCTCTAATATTTTGATATTATGGTTATCTGATTAAGTTTAACTTGTTTCCTGTACTATTTTAAAGAAAACAGAAAAATATATTCAATATAAAAAATAACCAGTTAGAGCTCTTGCATCAGAATCAATCCGAGACATATATCAACGACAACGTCGCGGTATGTTCTCTCCGCGAAGTCTCGCCGCGATTCGTGCACAATGTGCACATAGTCTGAAGGAGCCTTTAAAGCGAACATTCGTTTGTGAATTCTAAGCATTAGCTTTTTCTACTGAAGCAGTTTGATGTTTTCGATAATTGTATATTTGCATTTTGGAAAGTTTTCTTTCATGGGCTGTGTGGGGTACACTTATTCGTAGAGTTGAAATAACTGCCTGAATAGCTTTATGTATAACTTCCTAAACCCACATTGATTTATTTTTTTATTTCTGTGATTTTCTTTACTCATCCGAAAAGTATTAGATAAAAGTTTAATATTTCAGACGGTATAACATATTATGCATGTATTGCCTGTATTATAGGCATAATGCATGCTGTATCGACTATTATAGATACAACACGCTGTACCTAGTACTCTGTGGCCCGGCGCCCACGCATAGAACGGGCACCAATCGCCACTCGACATGGGAAATCAATTTTTACATCATCTATGCTGATTTAGTACAAGCCTCAATGACATCTTAAAGCCAACACTAACAAATGACTTTAAACCGTGTTTCTTCAACTTTAAAGTTGATTTATGAAGTCAACCTTTTTTATTACAAGGCACTGATTGTTTGAAGTTCAGCTATGTGGAAGGCACGCCTATAAATATTTTATGTTATTGGTTATTTATTTATTGTTATATTGCGCGTGACGCGATACGGGCAGTGTCACGTTTCTGGCAGTTTGTCTATGGTCGGAGAAAGTTACAAGTCCTAATTTATGGTTGCGGATGTCGTTTACACCCTAAACATTCTTTTGTTTTTAACCGACTTCAAAAAAAAGAGGTTCTCAATTCGAACGATTTTTTTTTGTTTTATGTATTTTACCCAATATCTCCGAGAATCGTCAACCGATTTTTTTTTGTGATCGTCGTGTATAACTTCGAGAAGTAGGGGTCTGATGACGGAATCTCTTCAAATGTTATAAGTACCGACATGTATGGCGCTTTTGGTAATTTTCATTCATTTACAAGAATTTGCATTCAGAAAGTAGGATTTGAGGAAACCAATGATGGAAACAAATCGGGGATCTTGGAGTAATCGGTTGAAATCGGTTTTTTGAATTTTTAATTTGGTGATTATTTTAATTATAACTGATAGTTAAGTTAGCGATCAATAAAATACTTGATTTACAAAGAACATTGGTTGGTAAGATATAGGTAGAAGCAAAAAAATGGAAAACTAAGACAACGTTACTGTGAAACACTTGGCACCTACTCCACCGACAAGAGTCTAGCTTGTAAATTATGATGATTATGAGTCCTCATCATCAAAGAAAATATAAACAATTGTACTTAGCTTAAAAAATTAGACAAACCCAAAAACTTGCATTATTTCATAATCACGCA
This sequence comes from Thaumatotibia leucotreta, assembly GCA_025490895.1. NCBI lineage: Eukaryota > Metazoa > Arthropoda > Insecta > Lepidoptera > Tortricidae > Thaumatotibia > Thaumatotibia leucotreta. The sequence continues at coordinate 99,728 of JALPQI010000810.1, forward strand.
CTTTTAGAACACAATCATGGTTTTATCATCAACTTAAAACCTTAAAGCTTGAGTTCACATACAATTTTAGTTAAAATTATTGATATTTATTAATATTAACGTAGACGCAGATATCTGCGAACGTGTTTCACAATATATGTTAAAGACATCAAATACTATGGAAAGTCAGCTAGTACTTTTTTTTTACTGACAGTACTGGCGAACGGTATAAGTTCATTTACTGTTTTTGAAGAACGATGAATATTAAAGTAAAAATAATTTTTAAAATTCAATGCGATTATCAACACAGTTTGGACTAATTATCGCTAAAATATAGTGTTAAGGAAATTTATCAATTAATTAAGCAATTATTCCTATTATAAGCATGTGATGTGTGGTTTACATTTTGTTAAGCGAGTTGCAAAAATTTTAATAGAAAACGTTTATTCGTGGCAAAATTTACTATTTTATTTCCTTAGCCCGAGATAAATCGACTTAGTAGTTAAATGAAATCAGATATTATATTTTTTTATTGTAAGATGGCGCTATTTGAGACCCAGAGGGGTTATTTGATAACATGAAAATAGACCCAAATAAATGTTCCTAACGCAATATTTGAAACGAATGTCTTTTACCTGGAAACACGTACTTTCGTAATAATCCAACGTTAAAAAGAAATCGGGCTGAAATGCTGTTTTGTTCTTAGTAGGTACCAAATAGCCCCATCTTACGGTTTCTACCTAAATTGATTATTAAAAAAATTAACCTTTTATGTAAAATTTAGTAAAGGAATCTAAATATAAAATCTAAATTAAACTTAAATAATCAATGATTTATTATTGTCAAGCTACCGTACGGTCACTACCTACGGTCCTAACGACAAATAAAAAACCATTTCTTTTATTATATTTTGCGTCCATCAAATATATAACGACATCCGCCCACATAGAGATTAAACATTTATCTGTATGTAAATCCGTAGTTATCACGAAACTGATTTTACAAAGCTCGAATCTAAATAATATACGTTTATAATCCATCTGGAACCGATTCGAGGCGCGAGAACTCTAAAGTAACCATAAATTATAGATAAATGGTGCTGCGTGCGTTAAGTTGGTACTATTGAATATTGCTACCAAATTGTACAATCTTATTTACTACCAAAACAATGAAAATGTAACCTTATTTCTATGATAATAGAGACGGACGCGATCGAATCAATTAAAGGGATTATCCATTGTCACAATATCGCTCATAATACAACGATCATCTAGTGATAAAACCTCTTTACGTTTTGAAATGTAGTTACCTTAATATGTATATCCACGTTTGATACCTTGTGGCTTTAAAAAGTATTGAAACGTTTTATGTAACACCATTACTCCATGTATTTCTTCGTTGTGAAAAGTTACTAACTAGGATTATAAATCGCACGTACTTCATGCGACGTTCTTGGCTAAATATTCTCTGTCGAATGAAAATTGATAAAATTGAATAAAATCTTGAAGTGTGACGTTGTGTGGCAATATGTACTTATTTGTAAACATGTGATCGGCCTAAAAGATTATAAAATAAACGTACAGTAAACAACATAAAGTATAGCAGTTTCACAAAAGTTTATACGCCTTTTTGGAGAGAAATGGGACGAAATCTCATCCGATTCTGTAATCAGATATGGACAGTTTTAGGCCTATTTGGCACCCTACTGCTCCTTAATGATTCGGTGTCATATCATATTTTACTCCTTTCTCTTACTTCTTCACAAGTATCTTTTAACTATTGTAAGTTATGGTTCAGCCATAAAAAAGATTCTGTTCACATTTTATGTTAATTAATAAAAACGCTGGTAGCCTTTGGATAAAATAAAGGAGACAGGATATAAAAACTAAAACTGAACGACATCATCATCATCATATCAGCCGAAAGACGTCCACTGCTGAACATAGGCCTCCAAAGATTGCCACAATGACAGGTCCTGCGCCACCCGCATCCAGCGGACTCCTGCGACCTTCACCAGTCCACCTTGTGGGGGGCCTACCCAAGCTACGCCTTCCGGTACGTGGCCGCCACTCAAGAACTTTTCCGCCCCAACGGCCATCGGTTCTACGCGCAATGTGCCCCGCCCACTGCCACTTCAGTTTAGCGATTCGGAGAGCTATTTCGGTTACTTTGGTTCTGCTGCGGATGGTCTCATTTTTAATCCGATCACGCAGAGAGACTCCTAGCATAGCCCTCTCCATTGCCCTTTGCGTGACTTTGAGCCTTCTTATGAGGCCCATTGTAAGCGTTACTTCAATCTATACCTACTCGATCTTTATTGCAGTTAAAATGTGGTTTACAAGGTGTTACAGGGACATTATAACATTTATAACTCTGTTGGGCATATCAATTTTTTGTAGTGAGAGGGAGACTTATAATTAAACCAAATATAGGTACCTGATATCTACGGTACAACATAAGCGGCTACCAATTAAATATTTAGTTTATTTAAACTTTATAGCACAATAAAAAAAAAGTACAAATGGCGGACTTAATGCCTTATGGCATTCTCTACCAGTCAACCACTGGGCAAAAAGCAAAGTTTGGTGCAGCCTTTTGTATAAAAAAAATGATTTATTTTATTACACCCAATTTCTTATTTTCTAAAATGCTAAGGCTGCAGTGCGTGAATAATCGGACTGTAGGTAAAATCGTAAATTTTATTTGATTTGGATGACATCATTGATCGGATTCTAAAAATAGATACAAAATATTATGCTAAAACGGACGAGCGCAGATTTTAACACCTGACCTGAGTTCAAACCATCAAGTTGGAAAGGTCAATCACCATCGATTATTTCGTTTATTCCGATTATATCGATTGTATCGATTCTGTCGCCGACAACGGCTTAGTTGATTTAATGCAGCATAGTTAATTTTGAAACGTATGGCGGTTCTTTGATTCAAATTATTAGAACTCAACAAATCAGCGCTTTATGAACATAATTATAATTTCGGATATGACGGCATATTTTTATTTTACGCAATTTTTTCAGCATAGCGTTTTGTACTGGATTTGAAACACAATTCATACATATATGGCAACAAGATACCTACCTACCATTAATACGACTACGACGGCTTTCCGAGATCTAAGAAGATGAAGGTTCCGGAATTATACTCTGTTTGGTTTGGTGTTTAAAAAAAGGTAAACAATCTAGCAGTATCTTTTTATTAAAAAATGCATATAAAAATCCAAACTAGGTACTTAATGAATCAAAAACAATATAAATCACTGTATTTCCTTGTTCTATTATGTTTATTTGCTAAAACTTATTTTCTCCTCGTAGTTTTCAATAAAAAGATACTGCAAGATTGTTTACCTTTTTTTAAACACCAAATCGAACGGAGTATAGAGTCGCGGCGAGGATATTTACCTATTTTTATGTTTATCAAATTCACGAATATGTATGACTGGGTCATTGTTGTTTTCTATAAATTGAAGTATTTGTATGTATTTATTTTATACATTATATATATCGTCGCTTAGTACCCATATAAACTTACAAGCCTTAAATGAGCTTATACATATAAGTTCTTTTATGGATTTTAAATTTGTGTCAAGAATACACAGCTTTCTATAATCATCATACCTATTATACATACTCGTTTTCCTTATACTCTAGAATATTTTAGATATCTAGTCTGGATTCTTGCCAATTAGCGATCTATATCGCAACATCAAAGATCAAAATATAATGATATTTGATGGAAATCAGCGATAATCTTGCTCGAATCTCAGATTATGCGATCTCCTACAGATTAACCGGTGTTTATTGGTTCTTATCCGCATTTGGGTATATTTGCATACCATCAACAATTAAACCGACCACCCGCGGCTCTCTCGAAACCATCCGAAACCATTCTAAACCATTTAATGTGTATATTAATATATGCATATTGGTTTTGTCGCGTGTCCACGTGCTAGTTCAGTTAATGGTTTTGATATATGGACCGCGATGGATATAATATATAATTAGGTAAGTAAGATTCTTGATGATCATATTTAAATGTTTGATTGTATAAGATTACTGGGCGTTGGTTGGTTGACGTAATGTCCCAGATTTTAAGCATAACTCACCTAAAATTGTTTTGTTTTGGTTTTAATATGTTTGGAATTATCTTTTATAATATTAATATACATTTCGAAACGTACGTCCGAGTCCCAATAAGGACCAAAATCGTTAATATAGGTATTTATGGAGCCGACCGTATTTAAGCGATATCTTCTAAGTACAGAAGTATTGATTGGTGTTTATTTTGTACCTGTTATACCCCTAGAATATTACTAAACTGAGTCATATATAAATAAATATAGTGTTCGTAGGTAGAGCCAAATTTTCGTTACACCCTGTACCAGTTGTACCTGTATTAAGCATTATTTAACTCAAAATAGGATAAAAAGGCAAGATAAATAAGTGAAATATATTCAGGAAACCGAGAAACTGAAAAAAATAAGTAAGTACCTTCTTATGTAGGTATGCAAAATATGTACTTACCTAGTCTAGTAGGTATCTGTAATACAACTTCAGCTTCACTTTGTACTTAATTGGGTACCTAACTCGATACAAATTATGAATTGCTAAACAGTTCATGGGTACAATGGTACATACATATCTTCATATTTTTTATTTGAACGTAACGACGAAAAAATATTATAAAAACTTTCTTGATATAAAAATAACAATAATAAGTTAGCAAAAATTCTACAAGAATAAATGAGAAGTGAGAAAGAGAGACCGAGGCACTTCTATTTATTATTGTATCCCCAACTTGTATTTTAGATTAGGTATACCAACCTATACCTTACAAAAATGTTCCAAAAATTTCTTAAAATATTTTGTGATTTGATTTCATTTTGTTACGCTATTGGATTTACAAAATACACTTTTTAGTGCAGATGGTGCCTTTTTTAGGTGGTAGGTTTAGTGCGAGAAGTGTGTCATTTTACGTCAGGTCCAAAACTTCGAAGGGTCATCTGCACTAAAAAATGTCGTACGATGTATGACCCTTTACGTACGCTAGCCCTTTTAAACAAGTAGGTACAAGAGTGGCTACCTGTCGCTTACGCTAAGTCCCACGGTGCAATTGCACTGTAATACACGAATGTAATGATGATAATCATATCACAATGATGTATGCGTCTCGCCTTGACCGCCTTAGCGAACGGAGCACTAGACGAGATTGTTACTTTATATTTTATGTTTTATTAGTACTTAGTGCTTTGCTGGGTTTATTGAGCAGCGCATCAGCGGAGCTCAATACTAAAATTCATCTTATACAAACAGCTTCTTAAGCTTCTTAAGATTCAGAAGGTTTCTTGCAAAAGGGTCATACAGAGTTCGCGCAAACGATCGCCTTTCCTGTGGATATTGCGAAAGTTAAAGATTTGGAACATTCAAATTAGGTTTTAGCAACATAATTCTTAAGAACCAAGTCACCTATCGGCTTGTATTCGTCCAACAAGAAAATCGTTCTAAAGACCTAACCTTTCAGTATGTCCACAGGAAAAAATGATAAACTAATATAAAAAAAATCCCAAAACACAATATTTAAAAACCCATTTTCTTGAATACATATTGCTACTTATTTTTCCCATGGCATTGTCTTATTTTTTGATTTTGACCGTGTGGTGACGGGAGTAAGAATACATTTGTCACTACCCCAACTCTTTCCGCGGGTGTCGTAATAGCCGACTAAGGGATTGAAGTGTCTATACGAATATTTAATGCGAGAGACCTACGTCCAGCAGTGGACCGAGATAGACTGATGATATGATTGTTTTATTTTGAATCAAGGAAATAGGAAATAGTAAATTACGTCAGAAAACGTGTACTTTTAGATAAGAAAGTTGTTTACTAAATGAAAATAAGGATAAATGGGCTTAAAGGTCCTTTAACCTTTTAACCGCCGTAGTCTGATATATCAGACGATCATACCAAACTCACCTCGCCCTTGTCTGATAAATCAGACGAAGGTCTGATTAGATATTTACGGTGTGTAATGAGTCTCATTCAAATGCCAGCTCTGATCTGCGTGGTGTAATTTTGTATTGGTGGCGATACGGGCACGCTCAATGAAAAATTACTGGTGGTTAAAAGGTTAATCCAATTGTTCTAAAAGATCCGTCAGCCATTTTTGCGACCAGTAAATCACCGCCCTAAAGCTCTGCCGTCGCCACCCGCGGGGTTATTGGTCCACTGGTCGCCTACGTATCGACGGATTTGCATATATTAGCTTTATTACTATTTATTAATTTATAATGTCGTGACATTTTGGAGCTGGGACCTGACAGGTTTAAATGGACTGGGTTCCGCCGGGATACTCTAGGGTCCACTTGCATGATCTAGGGCTTATTTTTTGATTATTTTTAATAATTGTTGTTGTGTAGATTCACAAGATGTCTTGTATAATTATTATGCGAATTAGTATGTATTTAAACTTAATAAACTAGCAACAACAACGCGGTTTAAATTGCCTTCTTTAATTAATAAGATATAAAAAATATATCTCTGAAACTAGTCCGAATTTAGTACTATGTATCCAGTAATTATGTGAAATCCATGTATTTTATTCATTTTAGAAATCATGTTTTATAGAGACATTTACTGCTTAAGACCTACACAGTCGTAATTTAAATAAATAGTGTAAGTTTGTGTTTTCAAAAAAACCGGGTTCCATTCCTCGGCTGGGTATCTACAGTATTTTTTTCAATGCAATTTGTCTTTTTGTCAAAATCGGACGCTAAGAATATAATCATGTCTTATAACTTCAGACTTTCCCATAATGAGCGATTTGAATGAGCCACCCTGTATAGTAGCGGTACCTACTAGGGAGGCACTAGGCATTCGTAGCGCAGCTGCTTTTCTTATCTGTAACGTATGAGGCTTCGCTGTAAAAAAAGTCGCACTGAGCCATAAAAAGTAAAGGAACTCTAATATATGTGGTATATTAATGATATTTAACAGAGCAGATCCGGATGCGAAATGTAGAAGAAAACTACTTTAACCTATTAAAGTGGTCCATAATGTCACAGCAATTATATTTGACACAGAACATTTTATATCTGAATGTAAGCGTCATAAATATTATGTTTATCGGCGTTTTAATGTATTGATTAATAAATGCAAGGTTATATGTGTTTTTATTAATATTGAATACTTTATTAGTCACAAGATTTATAATTGTTTAACCCTTGACCGCTCTGGCTAAAGATATGTCGCGACATTTTAGAGCCATCGATGTTTTTTGTTTACACTATTGTTGTATCTGGACATCATTCACTAGCTTTTAAAAATATTTTTATTGTTTTTTTTTCTTTAGCATCAAATTACCGTAATCGAGGGATAATGAAGTTTAGGTATTTTAACATATTCGACTACTTCGATACACCTACTCACCGCTGACTGAATGTTTACTATTGCAAATAAATTGCTCTGCAATATGCCTAAGCTGGAGGGTAAGTACTTTTCAAAACATATTCCAATAGGTCAGTCGTTAATGATATTCACGACACCATAATTAAGTATACAGGTTGTAAAAAAAGTAGGATATTTATTTATCTTTTATTTTCTACGGATATTTTTTTTTCTCGTTTCTAGCCAGAACACGAAACAGTACGGGCGCGTAAACGGAACACCACTTTTTTGTTACACTCTGTATAAAAAGGTACAAAAGTGAGCAAACGGATACGAAACGGGTAGCCTCGGATGCTGGATTAGAGATATCTTGTTAATTGTCATAATTGTACTTAAAGCGTTTCAACTTTAAACCAAACGGCATAGCGAACAACTCGTGTGGGCCAAAAGGCGTTAAACCACGTTTTCTTACTTTAGTGAATATGGTCCTTATTACACCAAGTTGTTTGCCTATTACTCTACTGGGATATTGTGTTGATGAATAAAACGCTAAGGTCTAATTTCCTGAGAACGATGTACATAAAGTTAAAGCTTTTTCATTTGTATATGGTCCCTCTTAAGACGTTTTATTCAGTATGTCGATTTGACGTCTTTAGTTTTTGTGTTTGCTGTATCAGTTGATATCGCGTCTGTGTATCAACGGTATTTAGATGATCACTTATAATTGATGTTCAAACAAATCTACTTGCTGTTACGGATAACGGTTCCAGGGCTGCTATTGACATAATTTTATGAAACAGTGATATAAAAACGTTTGTTTTTAAGATTTAGATACCCTCAAACTACGTCGTTTATGAAGTTTCTAAACTGGCTAAAATAATTGTTTTCGGTCCTAATTTTACGAAAACCTAGTATAGATACTCGTGATTTTTGTGGAATTGAGGAAACGCTCAAATTACACTATTTTTGTATTTACGTCCATTCCAATTTATATTTCTCTGAAATTGAACTGTTTTTCTAAAAAAACTTTGTCGATGTTTTGTTGAGATACTATTAAAACAGTATTCACTACCTATTTAAGATCTGACCTTATTCTCACGAGTTTAAATAAATAAAAAGCAAAATAATTCTCGTAATCGTCAGAAAGGACTAATTTGTGCAATTTACCCGCATTTCCATACACCTTTCTAAACATAAATGTTATCGATTGAGTGTTTACATTAAGTACAGCCAACCGTGACCACAAATTAAACAATCAGGCAACACTGGCCATAAACAAGCAAGTCACAGGCACAGGCCGGCTATATCAATTAAAAAATTATCACCAATTACTGCGCCGTGGGCCGTCAAACATTGTTCGAAATTTAAATATTAATCGTCGGATAATTTTATAAGAATCGATTAATCGAATCGTTTCAAATCGTGCGCTCGATTGTAAAGCTTACGTCTTAATTGTGCGACATCTACCGGCGGATCTACGGACGTTTATCGTACGGAGTCCCTTTAATTAGTACGTATCCCGTGCCGAGTTCGATAGCATCACCGGCTCACCTATTCCTTATTTAAAACTACTATTCCCTACTCGCTCATTCTAAAGTAGTTAAGATTATGTTAAAGCGGGATAGTGATATGTTTGGATGTGATTGCGATCGTGCGAGGCGCCAGCACCCGCCGGTCCTAATGCGTGTTTTAAATGTTTACTAATGAACACGATTATTTAAAGTGACATTTTCGGATTTCTCCGCCTGGCATTACAAATACTCGACGCTCTTGGTTCTATCTTATAAGGTGAATTAAAATGCAGCGATTTTTATCCATCTATCTGTGTTTGGTGTCGGCATTCCTATGGTTTGTTGCGTCGAACTTTGACTCAGAGATGCGAGAATGGATTTTCTTGGGCTGTTGTCACTTAATAAACTTGATAGGTCGAATCTTGAGTCACTAAAGCGATGGGCCTAATGTGAGCACGATGCTCATTGAAATTTAGATTGACTTCGGATGATGGTGGAAGAAATGGGTTTTCTTTCACTTTGGTGTTTTAAATTTTATCTTTAACAACCGAATGCTTGTTTAATGTTTGAAGAAATAGTGGAATAACGTGAGCTTTGATAATAAAATGTTAATGTTGTCACCGGACATTGTTGTCACAAGTAGAATATGTAGTAAACCCGCTTTGTACACTTTGCATTTGCACACGTTTTGCTTTATAGTAATACGTGTATCAAAGTTGGCATTGGTAAACTTTCGTAACCCATTAGTTGCAGGCGTTCTTTACTTGATACAGTAGTTGGTGGGCCGTGTTCTTTCTTCCCACTGTACAAATGAATGTCGTATAAAATTGTAGTAATATTTATGCCGTGTGGTGACGGCAGCAAGAATACATTTGTAACCACCCCAACTCTTCCTGTGGGTGTCGTAAGAGTCGACTAAGGGATTGAAGTGTCACTAAAAGTGTAACTAATCCTTTGATTTGACTGACGATGGGCAGCAGCGTCATCATAGTGGACACATTTCTGCGATCGCCAATCCGCTTGCCCAGCGTGGCGATTATGCGCATTTACCTCCTAATGCGTTTATACGCATAATTTATAGGAGAGGCCTACGTCCAGCAGTTGACAGAGATACGCTGATGATGATGATGGTGATGATGAAGGGTTCCCTTTATCTGGCATAATTTATTTTGTCCGAAACGCTTAGGACATAACAGACTTGGCATAATCTATTTTGGCATAATTTTAATGAGGCAGAAACATCGCTTGGCATAAATAACAATATTTCGAACATTATTTTGTCCGAAACTATCTTGGCATATTATTATTTACGCCGAGTATTATAAGACAGAAATTAGATTTGCATATTTTTTTTGGTATATAGCCACATGTTCGAAACTTACCTTGCATTTTTCGTCAGGCAGAATTTGTTGTGAGGGCGAAAATTTCTGCGTGAGCGAGCGAAGCGAGCGAACAAAACCTTCCGGGGCAGATCCGACTCGGACAGGTTAGGTTAGAAGACTAAGGCGGGAGCTTTGCTCCGAGGTTATTTATCTTTGTCTTCGAGGTTATTTTTTTTTTAACAACCTAGAAAGTACTCCGCTCAGAAGTGTATGCTAAAACAAACTATGCCGATACTTTTTATGCACATCCAGATTATGCCTCATTATTAATAGGAGCATCAAAATTATGCACATATAATATTCGGACAATTCGAAATCTGCCATAACGAACTATGCCAAACTTGAGTATGCCACAACAGTTTCTGCACAAAGCCCATTATGACTACATACATTATGCCATATAGAATTATTCATAAAAAAATTATGCCACAACAGGGTGAACCGATGATGAATTTATTACCTAAAACTAACTTGAGCTGAAAAATTTTTACTATTTTAAGGCAATGCATCTTTATTATGATGGCCTGAACAAAATTTATTTCAATACAGTTAACTACCTCAAAAAAGGATTACAAAATACATAGGAGGACAATTCCACTCAAGAGTGTAATATAAGTGACCAATTTCTCGCGTGTTTCTTTGTTAATTATGCATGTTTTACCATTATTACATGTATAAAAATACCAAAATGATAATTATCTAGATATAATGTAACCCTTACACTGGGATTATAAGTAAATAAACAGATAATGATGTGGTCACTTTCATTATAGTTACATGGACAAGATCTATATCCTAATTCTTCATATTAGGCAAACGCGATTGAAAACGAAAATAATCCTAATGGTCTTCTTTGACACTAAAATGTATCGTATAACATTCAAACTAAAATCAAATTTTAGTTTATTTAGTATCTGGGAAACACACAGCACTTAATAATACAATAGGACAAAAAGAGTAATTGTAACATACGCCAAAACAGTTTTCACTTATAATTAATGCGCTTTGCCTTGCTTCGAAAATACATACAACAAAATAAAATGAATGAATTGATGCCAAAAAATTTGATAGACATGAGCTAATTCTAGGTTTGAAGGCCTTAAGTCTGTACATCCTTTTCTTTCTTATATAGAAGTCAAAAACAAAATAAGCATGTCTTTTTCAAGAGTCGTTTATGGGAACACAGGTAGCGCCGTATACCATAGCCCACACAAATAGTAAAGAAACGTTATTACAATGTTGCGTATGAGCATTATTAGACGAGTAAAAGCAAACAAGTGAAGTAACACGTTGTCAGGGTTGCCAGATTGTATAATTAGATGGATTTTTTGTATAATTTGGGTTGTTTATTATATCCTTTGTTAATGAACGAAATTAATTGATTATTTTCAGTACAGATGGCGCTTTTTTTATTGTCATCTCTGTCACTCCAATAATGTGTGTTTTTGATTGAAGCCATAATACGTCCACTGCTGAACATAAAGCCTATTCCATAGTTTCTTATCTAGTAAACAACTTTCTACCCTCGCAGAGCATATATAGCCTGCCGTAAACTGTTGATTATAATAAAGCGTATCCATGTTAATTAATAAAGAGTAGGAGACTTAAATACCACTGGTAGATAGAAAAGTGGCAGAAGGTGACAGAAATTTCTATACTTGTTAAGATAAGAAAAGAAGGGGAAGCTGTATTTCTATTAATAAAAAAAAATATTGCGTTGCCCTAGCAGGGTGCGTGCTTGACCCTTATATTATACCTTAAGGTCCTTTTTGTAAAACAGCAAGTATGCAATACATTATTTAGAATTTCCTGACATTACCTTAATTTTGACGTTGCGGAAAATTTAGCTCGCGTAGACCTATAACCTAAACCTATACCTTCATTGAATTAAATTAATGAATGGGACATTTTTGTAAACATAAAATTGTATTTTCATGCATTTGAGAATGTTTTATATATAGCAAAATACGAATTTGTAGCCCTCCCCTTTGGCACGGTATTAGTACATTTCGATACAAGTGCAAAAAATATTTTTTCGACGAAGGTGAAAGTTGGAGCTCGAGTGAACCGAGGGCGACAATCACCCGAGTTAAAAAGAAGTTTTTACAAGTGTATCTAACGACTTTTTTCATAACAAGTGCCTTAAAAAGAGAAATTTACGCACGTGAAGCGTGCGCAAAGTTTCCTTCCGCAATAGTTAGGAAAAATAAATAGTACTAACGTACAGTATGGACACGCCCTTCTTCCCACCGAAAGTGCAGCGCCCCTCGCTTCGGTTACCGCACAGTTACCCTGCATGTCTTATCTCACTCACACAAGTGTTACGTTTATCCGAGGATTGAAAACAATTTTCAATCCTTGGATAAACGTAATCGTTAGTTAAAATGATCACTGTCTTTTTCTCAAGTCATCAATCTAAAAAGGACAGAGCTAATATTTATCTGACAGACGCTGTTAACTAGAGATTGAAAAATCAGTCCTTAATGTATTAAGATTATAGTTTCATGTATACAAAACGTTCTATGACATCAGTACTGCCTTAGAGTGTAAATGTTAGTGCGAATAATATCATTTAAACAAACAATAAACTTATCACGACAGCACTGATGGTGATGTTAAACTGTTTTAGGTATTTGCCACCTTGGCAGATGCATGCGATAAATCGTAACACAACTTGTTGTCTCAACAATATTGGCGGGAAGCCGCGAGTAGCTGGCTGATTAAAAAAACGAATTTTAGAGATTTTCTTTTGTTAATTTAATAAAGACGATTTGATATAAAATTAATGTTTTAAAATGGAATAATAGAGTTATGTTAATAATATTGTACTAGATTTAAGTATTTCAGATAATAAATGTAAGTATTGTATGGATACATGAGTTTGAATGGAATTAGCGATCACACAAGTATGATGGTATGATTTAAAAAATCGAGACTGGCAGCCCTCCACAGAGTAACCGATGATGAAACCATTAGAGCCATACTTGCCATACATCCAATCGGATTAGGGCAATTAGACCGGATTGTTTGCGCTTTGCCTGAGCTCTTGTTAACGTGAACTATGAAATCATCGAAACTGGCTTCGTTTGAGGGATCAGGGGCACTTGCTGTCGGATCTATATTTTCTATATTTTCCACCGACTTCTAGGAAGTTTTTTAAATGTTTGTTACCTCAGAACTTCCAACTGTGTAATCTGATTTTTATTTCAAAGCTGGTTACCAATGGCGCCTATGAACAATTCATGTAAGTCATTTTGCATTAAGCATATGCACGACAAATGGACGAAACGCTTAATATTACGCCAAACGATTAAAAAAAAACCGGCCAAGTGGGTTCCATACCATTATCAATTTATTATTAAAAAAATACAGTTAAATCAACCTACCTCAAAAACTATAGGAGATAATTTAATCAAACCAAAAATCGTTGATAGAGTTTATTAATGTGCATAACATTTTTTTTAAATTTTATATCGCGTAGTTTAAAAAATAGAGGGGGGACACATTTTTCAGACTTTTTATTTATTTTTATTTATTTATTTTTAAAGCTGATATCTCGAAAACGATTTGCTTAAATAAAAATAAGATTTATAAACCTTCATATAATTTTCAAAGACTTTTCTATTAATACCCCACACGCTTATATACAACTAAACAACACAAAATTTTTCTATCCCTCCGTTACATGTATGGAGGGCCCCAATGGTTTTTTTTTACAATTTAGTATCATAATCCTGTAGCGGTTCATACAACACAGTATATCCTTACCAAATTTCGTTACTGTAGCATTTATAGTTTCCGAGTAAATCGGCTGTGACAGACGGACAGACGGACATGACGAATCTATACGGGTTCCTTTTTTTGCCATTTTGGCTACGGAACCCTAAAAACGAGATGGTGATGATGGGATCTTCATGAGATCTTAATGAAATCGCTTGAAATCGGTTTTTTTTTTTAATTTGGTGAGTATTGAATTTACAAACCTTTGCTGACCCGTGTTTATCTTTTTTCGTCATTGCTCTTATGCTCTGCCAAGTACGCAAGTGTGAATGTGACAACATGATAAGTAAAAGCGGAAGTGTCGGGATACAAGCTTGAATCGCCGATTTATTGATCTTCAGTCATTTCATCTAATACTCGTCTACTTATATAGATATGTCGAATGAACCCAAACTTGATACGGGTCTGTCATTTCGTTCCCCGTTCCCAAGTTCCTGTGCCACCCTCTGACTCTAATATAAGGCCAGTAGCCGTACCATGACTTTGCAAGAATCGGTAACGTTAGGTTTTACTCCATGAGTAAAGCAGGCCATCGCGCTCGCTCCAATATGTCAGTGTGAGAGCAATAGAATGCATTACGTATCGAGTAAAACCTAACGTATCCTTTACTTTTCAACTACACACATGACTTTGCAGGTATCGGTAACGTTAGGTTTTACTCGATAAGTAAAGCAGATCCTTGCGGTCGCTCCAATATGTCAGTGTGAGAGCAATAGAATACATTACGTAACGAGTAAAACCTAACGTATCCTTTACTTTTCAACTATACACATGACTTTGCAGGTATCGGTAACGTTAGGTTTTACTCGATAAGTAAAGCAGATCCTCAGTTTGTCAGCCTTCGTAGCCTAGTTGGTAGTGACCCTGCCTACGAAGCTGGAGGTTCCGGGTTCGAATCCCGGCAAGGGCATTATTTGTGTATTTATTTATCACAAATATTTGTTCCTTGGTCATGGCTGTCTATGTATAGTTTCTATATGTATCTATCTATTATATATATCGTCGCCTAGTACCCACATCACAAGCCTTAATTGAGCTTACCGTGAGACTAGGTTGATTTGTGTAAGATGTCCCAAGATATTTATTTATTTATTTATCCTCGCGCTCGCTCCACTCCAATATATCAGTGAGAGCGCGATATAATGCATTACGTATCGAGTAAAACCTAACGTATCCTTTAATTTCAACTACACACATGACTTTGCAGGTATCGGTAACGATAGGTTTTATTCGATAAGTAAAGCAGATCTTTGCGCTCGCTCCACTCCAATATATCAGTGAGAGCGCGATAGAATGCATTTTATGCATTACGTATCGAGTAAAACCTAATGTGGGTACCTATCCTTGTATTTCCAACTTATGTTACGGCTATAATATATTATTCGGGGATGCTGAAACAGCTAGGCCCTCACCTATGTTGTACCCAGGGCCGGATTTAGGAGGGGGCAACCGGGGCTGCAGCCCCGGGGCCTCCACGAAAGAGGGGCCCCCACAATAGAGATTTCGAAAAAAAATATTTCAATTTCCAACGCGACGCTTAACGACATAATCCGCAGGTCTCTTGCCACGATCAACGTAGGTACCTGCTCTTCTTGAGCCTACTGGTATTATTAGAGATGATGGTAACCCAACTAGCAAAACAGTCATATAACATCGAGCTTACTCAGCTAATAAGTCGTATAAAAGTCATATAAACGCGAATTACACAGTACCTATCGTATAAAGCCAGCTTATACAGCATTATGTCGTATAAAAGTCATATAAACGCAAATTACACAGTACCTGTCGTATAAAGCCAAGTTATACAGCAATAGCATTATAGTCGTATAAGATGTCATATACACGTTTATACGACTTTCTTATATGACTTAAGAGTCATATAAGAAGTTGCTGAAAAAGACACATTTATAAAACGCTTATATGACTTTTTTGCCGAGTAGCAAAAACTTATATAACTGACTTATGACTTGTGAGAAAAAGTCGAGTAAACGTAACGCAGTTGCTATTATATGACTATTGTGAATGAAGGCATATAACAGCTAATTATATATCTTGTTTTATGAAAGTATTTTATTCAGCATCTCGACATCTTTTATGACTAAAGAGTCATATAAGATTAATGCTGAGTAACCTGCTTTTACATGACGCTTACTTGACTATTTGTCGAATAATTACATCTTATATGACCTATGCTCGAGTAAATGGAAAAATAATAGCTATTATAGAACTTTATGGTTTCAGCTGTTACTTTTATATGATTAACGTATGTACCTGTAGGTGTCATGGCGCTTAAACCACTAAACTTGCTATATAAGAACTAATACGAAGCAGTTATATGATATGTTAATCGTATACATGTCATATAGTAGTTTCCTTCGTAATAATTAAAAATATTTATTTAATTTATATTGTAATAACTAATAATTAAAGTGGCGCGTTCATTATTTACTACTAAATATAGTATACTTTATCAGTAAAGTGGTATTCGCAATACATTTTCACCATTAGGTAGAATTTATAATGCCAATTATAACATGGTCATATATTACTTAGATAGCTCTGTCAAAACATACTCAACGGCATTAAGTGATTTAATTTTGTTTACACCAGCTAGCACTAACAAAATTATATGCACGAGCAAGTTGTCAATCCGCCTTCTGTTTAGTTTCGCTAGACACTTTTATTCCACAAATTTGGCATATAAGTAGCAATTATATGATCAATAAATAACTAACTCAACGGTTATATGGCTCTTATATGATTAAAAGTCACATAAAAGCTATATAAGTCGCTATTATACAGCTAGTTAGCTATAAAGTGGTCACGGCGATGATTATTATACGACTAATAAGTGGTGGCAGTTTCAGTTAAATGGCTTTTATATGGCTAAAAAGCTGAGTAATATGGGCCCAAATCGCGTTATATAAACGTAATTATTACGTTTTTATGACCAATTTCATAAGCTAAAAGCCTGAATATGTTACGTTTCCGCGACGATTATATGACGAAATTTTGCTAGTTGGGAAGAGACCTGATGGTGTGTCTTTGGTTCCTTGGAGCTTGGGACGGATGTTGGTATGGGATGCTACTTGCGTAGACACCCTGGCACCGTCCCATCTTCAACGAACTACGTTTAAGGCAGCCTGAAAATGCCGAATTTTTAAAACGTAATAAATATAAGGGCCTCGGCAAAGAGTACGATTTTGTACCGTTTGGCGTAGAAACTTTAGGTTCTTGGGGCCCCAGCGCACGCAAATTGTTTGCTGAGATCGCGAAACGTGTGGTTGATGTAACTAAAGACCGAAAAGCTGGCGACTTCCTCGCACAACGCATCAGTATTGCGATACAGCGAGGAAATGCCGCCAGCATCCTCGGTACAATGCCACAAGGGCCAATCTTAGATATAGGTTAGGTTAAGTAGATTAGTTAGATTTAATCTATGTACATAAATTGTAGTTTTGAAAATAAATATATAAAAAAAAAAAATCCAACTAGTTAATTTTTTTTTTGAAAATGATCTACTCCGGGAACTAGATTTCAGCGAAATCATCAACGATTTTTCGGCAAAAAAAGCTCGGAGGATTCCGTTCGTTAACGCTAAAATTTAATTTCAGATTATATTTAAGTATATGTTTGTTAATTAATAAAATAATCTATACTTGTTGTACAAAAGAATATTTATTCAAAAACTTGACTGAAAAAAATTGTCTAAGTACTTTGTTTGGAAAATAATTGGGAGCCAGGGGGCCCCCACTCCTTTGTTGCCCCGAAGCCTCTCAACCTCTAAATCCGGCCCTGGTTGTATCGAACGATTTGACACACTTGTGTACTTCGTAGCATCCAGTGTTTGATTCTGACTGTAGAAAGTAATTTACGCAGATGCTAACATTTTCTCACGCAGCCAAGTCAGCCAACTCATGCTAAGGTTAAGAATACCCTTAGTGGATATGTGCCTTTAATTAGGGGCAGTCTACGATTCTGCGATAAAGCCTAGGTCGTTCCCATTGCAGACGAGTCAAAGTTCCGCCAAAACCAACTAATAATTAATAACTCTAAATTGGAACACGAGATCACATCATCAGCCTAGTTCAGTCCTCTGCTATATATAATAGGCCTCTTCTATATATCAATCGTCAGTAGAATAAAAAAAACAAACAAATATGGCTGACTTTCCATGGCATTTGATGAATTTGACACATATCGTGAAATACGTTCGCAAATATATTTTTACGTTGATACTAATAAATATCAATAATTTTAAATAATCATCATACACCGTAGGCCTCTCCTATTAACTATGCGTAGAGACGCATTAGGAGGATAATCGCTACGCTGGGTACGCGGATTGGCGATCGCAGTAATGTGTCCACTATGATGAGCCAGTGATCGTTATCAACGTGCGGTATTGGTGGCAAAGTATGGCTGACAGAAAAATCAAATACACAGGTTTTTTATAAATTATTAAAATTCCAGAAATTATAGACATTTTAATTATATTTAATAATTACCTACACCGATTTTAATCCCTCATTCAAATTACACTGATTAATCCAGTAAACGTCTCACGTCAAATTGAAAAATCCATTATATAACACTGATCTTACTCCACTTGAAATATTTACTAGAATATTCATTTTCATTAAAATAAAGACCTAGCAAAATGTCATTTAAAGTACTATTATGTGTCATAAATTAATGACATTAGAATTTTTCTTTAATAATAAAGTAGGAAAAAGTTTGTATGTATCCTAAGGAGAGTAGGTACTATTTTTTGAGGGTACGAGTAATAGAACAAAATAGCATTTTCAAATTTGTTACTTTTTCTGTCAACCATAGCCATTGCCACGGAAAGTGCACGTTGATAACGATCACTAAATTGATGACGCTGCTGCCCATCATCAATCTTTTATCAAATAATGGTCAGTGACACTTCAATCTCTTAGTCGACTCTTACGACACCCGCAGGAGTAGTTGGGGTGTTGACAAATGTATTCTTACTGCCATCGCCACACGGCCCAATTTTAAATAATACTTTACGTGCATTGTATTTTATTCTACTACTTTGTCGGCTAGATTAATATGTGTACCTGTACCAAATGGCAAATTTCTAGTGCTCATAGACAATGGGCTATGCTGCGGACAGACAGACGGACAGACTGACATGGCGAAACTATAAGGGTTCCTAGTATACTATGGAACCCTAAAAGACCCTTTTTTACTAATTTTCCAGTGCTCGCCAGGCAAAAGGAATAACCGAGCGCGCAACGGTAGCACAATTTATACTATTCGAAGTGAGAATACATCCCTCCACAGACATATACGTGAGTAGATCGATCAGAATGTACTTCGTCGATGACGATTGTGTAGGCGGGTCATACAGATTTTTTTTAATATAATATATTCTATATCTAACCTAACGTTACAAATCTTTCTTGTGGACATATGAAAGTTAAGGGCTTTAGGACCCTAATTTTCTTGTTGGATGAATATGTATTTACAAGCCGATAGGTGGCTTCCGGTTCTTAACAATGTAGTCAAAACCTAAGTTAGACATGACAGAGTTCGACATTTCTCTTCAGAGACAAATTACAAATGTCCTCATTTTATACAAGATGATTTTTGGGTCATGTAGCAGGAGTGAGTACTAGGGATGGACGATCATGCTTCAACTTTCACTGTGGAGACAATTATGAACTATTTGATCCTTAACCAAAAATCACCCTATCATATAGCGATTTTTTTAAGTTTCAGGTGGCTTTTTTGTAAAGACTATGACGTTAGTTGTTTGTCGCTTCTATAAGGATCGAATGAGGTCACAATTCCAGCTAGAACTGTAAGTACGTACGTTTAACGAACTGATGTTTTACTTGATACGTAAAGCATTACATCGCGCTCGCACTAATTGATTAGAGTAATCTATCAGAAAACAACGCCTGAAATGGGTGCAAACGGCGTCTATTCAGACAAATCCCTGCCACCTTCGCAATCTTGCGATCGCTCGCTATCGCGTGACAAAGCGAAGTATCGATACCATCGATGTATCGATAGGATCGATTCGTAACGCTCACGAGTGGGTTACGGGAACATGGACTATACCGAGCGTTAAACGCTTTCAATTATATATAACGATTATCGATTAATGAGTTAATGGTAAATAGAGATTTTCTCTTCGGTCGTTTGTCAAATATATTTCATGGCGCTTTATGGTTTTATTGTGAGTAATTTGAACATTTCCACGTCTAATCGATTCGGTGTAATATCGATTTGGTTTGTAATA
Organism: Thaumatotibia leucotreta; assembly: GCA_025490895.1. Lineage (NCBI taxonomy): Eukaryota > Metazoa > Arthropoda > Insecta > Lepidoptera > Tortricidae > Thaumatotibia > Thaumatotibia leucotreta. The sequence continues at coordinate 120,054 of JALPQI010000810.1, forward strand.
CCGAATAAATATTTAATTATTGGGTTTTATAGTGAATGGTAACGCAACTGATTCGATTGATTCGTTAATGATCTCGATTGGAGCTAGGTCGGAGATGGAATCGTAGTCCAATCAATGAGGTAGTTGCGGCTTAGGTATATTGTTTTATCTATTTGTGGCATATCAGAATAAAACATGAAGTCGTCACACAATCTTACATTAAAACAGATTTTTTACCAAATGATCTTCAGGATGTGATTCAACATTGAAAGTGACAAATAGATTGCAAGGTGGTGAGATCATTATGTACGTCTTATAATTTTAAGTGTCGTATTTTTAGTTTCTACTACGAAGAAATAAATGCTACAGTTATTATTTCCAGGTTCAGAACATTGTTACCTGTATTTAGAATGTTTGGTTAGGAATCCGTACTGCATTTCATAAATTCCATTTTATAATAACATTATTATAATTCAGTAAGATGAAAATGTTGATACACCTCCTTGTCGATTTTGCATGTTTTTTTTACTGGTGTACTAGATTCTCGCTTGTTCATAACATAACTGATATCTTTTGTTTTTAACTAGAATATGCGGTACCGTTTAAATTAGAATGGTATCGAAACTCACGCTCAAACGATTCGATTACACTAATGTACTGTGATGTTCTACAAACAGTCTACATACAGTCTTAAACGGTAACATCCGAGCTAAATTGTAATCGATTGATCGACTCAAATATTTGATGAAAGTCGAGCGAGCGTGTGAACCCGTCACCTCTGTTCGAAATTCGAAATTCAGAATGTTCCAAAGGCGTTTTTTAAGTTTTAAACCGCCGCACGAGCTAATGCAAAGCTAATCTGAGGTTAATCACCGTTATTATACGTTTAATGGCGTCCGCTAGGCCTGCCCCTATGCTCGCATTAGATTTGTCGATATTACATGTCATTAAAATTTATTGTCAGCGTTTAAGATTAAAATGTCCGTTCTCTCGCCTCGTAATTCTCTTATTAAGCAAACATGCATTAATAAGTGTGTTATAAATCGATGATTGATTCGATTTTTGGCCGAATTCATCGATAGTCGATGCATCAATCATGCATGCGATGAAGACGTTAGCGGTTACCGACAGCTTTAAAACATAAGAGATGCCGCTTTTATTAGATCAATAATTTCTCCTCTTAAGGATTAACAGTCATAAGTACAGTATTAACCCATACAGATCTACTTTAAAATATGCACACATTTTTGTTCCTTATGCCATTGAAGTAAGGTGTAAAATTGTATAGATGTTTGTGATTGTGATTATGGTCTCATACGCTCTTTTTCTTCTCATTGGTGACATTACTCTTCACCTATAATGCGAATCGCTTTATTATTACATAATTATACACTTATAACATCGTATCGATTAATTGGAGTGCGTAATCGATCACAACGTGACGAATAGAGCGCGTTGATTAGTCGATATCGTATCGATTTTTTTAATAATGTGTTTTAAATTTTAATGGCGGTTTTGATTATCGCGTGATCTCAGGTTAATGAGTTCGATGGAGTTAAATATTTAAAGTGTGTTTTTGGATAAATGAGATGTTTCTTGTTTCCCGAGCGAGGAATTCGTGATGTAAGGCCGGTCGGAGTGGGAACTAAGTGGAGTGAAGAGAGGTATAAAGTGAAGACAATTTCTTACAAGACATTCAGTGTCAGCCATGAAGGGTCCACGCTGCGACCATATATAACGTGGACGACTAACGCCAGCTAAAAAATGCCCCCAAAACCAATTGTTCAATTGTGCCAAGAAGGGCAGGACATAGCGCTTTTCTTAACACCGCGCATATTTCGGCGCAACATTTTGACAAATGTTTATTGAATATCGCCAATCAAAACTTTGATGGACCAATCACAACTATTTTTAAATGGCGGTTTAAGTTTTTATAGGTTGATATTCAAATTCATTGCCGTGATGCATTGAACAGAGGGTGACACTTGTCAACTAAAATCCAGGACCGTTTTTGAAAGGCAATTTAGTATGGCGTGCGGCTTCCATGTTTTATTTGTCCGTAGGGTCCACGGAAAGAACATGTCTAGTCCTTTGAAATAAAGAACAAATTTGGACCTTGTTCCGTTAAAAGTATCGTTGTTTTACCTTCTGAAATTTGAATTGACTTTTTTTGAATAATGTTTATTCCGTAGACCCTTCAATATTTCTTGTAACTGGGAGGTACGGGGTACCATACTATGGCAATGTCACGCGGCCGACAAGTCAAATCCTTTGTGCGAATTTACAAATATGGCCAATATGGCCAGAAAACCATTTTTATGGACTGTTCCAAAATAGGTGCACTGACGCTCTTAAAGGTGCGTTCAGACCAAACGAGCATTCGCTATTCTATCCCTCACTCTACGAAATCAACGAATCACGTTTTATGTAACGATCGAATTTCGTAGAGTAGGGGGTTAGAATAGCGAATGCTCGTTTGATCTGAATGCCCCCTTAAAGTATAGTTATGTAGTACTATTAATTATTCTGTGGTATGGTAACTACAGCTGTTTTTGTAGCTTATAATATGTACCTACTTTTATGTGTACGACAAATGGCACAATATCATTATGATTTAAGGCCGAGCTACAGTGAATGCGTGTGCAGCACATGCGTCGTTAGTATCTACATAGTAATGATACTAATGATGATAATTCAAAGTCCTTTCTACTAACTTACTTGATGCGCCCGTATTTAATGTATTCCGATAAAAAAAAGCAACAAAACTTTGTTTTCATTACAAATGTCACAATAAAATCAATGTCTAACGCGCACCCCGTAAAACGCTATATTTATAATAAATAGATCAAATAAACAACTTCACAAAACGAAATCACAATATGTGATATAAAATTTCAATTTGAATATGGAACGCCTGACGCGTTTCGAATTCCATAGACAACGTGGTATTTTTTTTACTTGTTTTGGGCCAGGGATTCCTGTCATTATGCCCATTTATTATCTTCGCGGGGGCTCTTGTGATAATGTTCTTGTATTTGATTGGAGTTAGATTAGGAGATATATTTGATTTAGGTTGTTGTCATAATTTGAAGTTTTGGTGTGGTATAATATAATATAGGACTTTAAATTAGTGGCGTCACAGAGTAATTAAAATGTTGTGATTTCCTTTTTGTCTTTGATGACTTCTTAATATTATCTAAATGGGAAAATCTAGGAAGTGGTATTGAATGTTTAAAACGTCTATTCATAACTCATTAAAATTGCACTGGACTTATTGCTGTTGATTGGTGGATGTAATGTATAATTTAATAATTAATGTGTAAAATATGACATTTTTGTTTTGACATGTGTGTTTTGCTCTTTGACATGTCGAGATTATGATCATTATTTAATTAAGTACTGATTTTTCAATCCCCAGTTAACAGTATCTGTCAAATAAATGTTAGCTCTATCCTTTTTTGACAGATGACCTAAGATAAGGATGGTAATAATTTTAACAGACGGATACTTTTAACTGAGGATTGAAAAATCAGCCCTAAATAATATAAAAATATGTGTTTCATTAAATAATATTGTGCTTCTAGTTGTATGAATTTGAATATGTATAATTATTTTTCGTAGTTTCACTATGTGATGTAGGTATCTGTATTTTTATAATATATATATGTATTTCTATGTGTATCTATTTATATATATATATATATATATATATATATGTATTTGCATTTTGTGTTTATTTTTACATTCCTTAGCCATCAGACTATTTTTCTCAGTTTTTGCACCACCTACTATCAACTTTTACTTTCTTATCTCCTCTACCCAAAGGTTGTCTGGAAGAGATCGCTCTTTAGCGATAAGACCGCCTTTTGTTTACCTCTTTCAAACATGTACTTTTATTATTTGTTTTGTAATTGTCTTTGAGGTGCAATAAAGAGTTATTGTATTGTATTGTATGTCTTGTTTATAATTTGTATTTTGAAATGTTTTTTTTAACATTAAAGTACCTATTTGAATTGAATTGAAGTGGTGACGGCAGTAAGAAAATATTTTTCACCACCTCAACTCTTCCCGCGGGTGTCGTAATAGCCGACTAAGTGATTGAAGTGTCACTGACAATTCTTTGATAGAAGATTGATGATGGGCAGCAGCGTCATCATAATGGACACACTACTGGGTTCGCCAATCCGCTTGCCCAGCGTGGCGATTATGGGCATTTACCTCCTAATGCGTCATTATGCATAGTTAATAGGAGAGGCCTACGTCCAGCAGTGGACTGAGATAAGCTGATTATGATGAGCTTTTGAAACTTTAAGGAATTAATTTTACAACCAAAATCTACCCACGAAGCTCAATGGTAAGAGCATGAGCCGAAAGCCGAAGGTGTAGGTTCGATTACCGTCTTCTTATTCAATGGACTTGGTCTTTTTATTATCTTTTTTCATCGATCTTAATTGCAAAACTGTACAATTTAAATCATACATAAATTAAATACAACTATAGATTAGTTAGACTAACCTAACCTATGTCTAAGATTGGCCCTTGTGGCATTGTAACGATGATGCTGGTGGCATTTCCTCGCTATATCGCAATACTGATGCGTTGTGCGAGGCAGTAATTCGCCAGCTGTATTTATTATTTTATATCTATTTTTTTATTTACTGTATATTATAAACTTTATTAATATACATTTACATTAATAAAAAACTTACAAATTAAAAAACAATAACTACTTAGGAATAATATTAACTACAAATTAAATCATAAAAAATAAATTAGTAAAAGTAATATAAAAATATCAACTTAAATAAAACTAAACCTAAAAAAAAAAACCTTTGAAAGGGGCTACCCACCCAAACCGCCCCGATTGGTTCCCGACGCAAAGGTGCCCATCACGCTCGCAGCGTTTCCGCGCTGAATCGCGATGGACAGTCTATGTATATATTATATATATACATTTTATTTCAGGTCATAACACTCAATTCTATAAAAATACAATTTCACTCATTTCCCCCTACCCCTCTTGCCATTCCCGGTCCAAAAGTTCCCATAAAACGCTAGCAGCGTTGCCGCGTTGTATAACAATAGAGAGCTTTTACTTCATAAGTAACATATGTATTATAGCTACTGTACTACCTACTATATAAAGTGAACATCATATATTATACGTACTTAAATCACTTTTAATTCTTCAGCAGTCACAATCTATAACTTTTAATATTTCTACCATTAAAAAGGAAATTCCTATACAATTTATACCTCTAATTAAAGTTCATTCAACCCTGGCGCCGTGGTCTAAATCAAGGATTACTTAAAAAAAACGTAAAGGACTATACCGGTTGACACCTATGTCCATTTAAGATATTCGTGCATACGTGTCAACCAGTATAACGAGTTACTCGTTTTTGTAACGCCTCCTAAACGTTTGTCAACTCAAATGAGGTTGTCTGTAACAGCATGTAAGTTAGGGTTGCTATCTGGTGATCTGTGAAACACAAGGCGATCTCCAGCATCCAACGGGTTAAAATATTGTTATTGCCACCAAACTAATGTAATTATTTTATTTTACGGAACGAGAGTGCCGTGGAGCAGGCTTTTATGAGTTATGGAGTTAGTAAGTTTTTTTATATGTGTGGTGTTTTAATTCTTGTTTGTTTGCATTTCAGTTTGGCGAGAAGATGATGTGAATAGACGATGTAAAAAATTATCGATTTAAAATTTGGTAGTTAAGGCATCTAATGGATACAAAATATAACGTCATCATTTTTATGTCATGAAGTTAAATTTTGCGTAACAACTTTTGGCAGTGAAAAAACAAATATTTTTTTTTTCCTATGAGAGCTCAACAAGACGCACCTACATGTCCTACATATTTAAAATTTACCGTTTTTTTTTTAGTGCCAGAGGTTGTTGGACAGAGTATACAATAGAGTTTGTATTTGTGATTTGTATCACTAACTTTCGTAACTAAATTAACGCGATTGTGCTTTTTATTTTTATTAAGGCCTTAGCTATGTATTTTGGTTGCAATCGACACATTTTTAACCTTTTGACTGTCATATGACCGTACTCTGATATGTCAGACAATTAAAATTCAGCTCACTGCGCCGAAGTTTGATAAAAGTGATAAATAAGACAAAGGTCTGAGTTGTTTACATAACGTAAAAAATAGGTACTAACCCCCTTATTCGTAAACGTTTGCTAACTTAACAAGCCGCTAATAATTGTTTGTGCCTTTCGGTCTTAACAATGTGTCCATAAGAGCAAAAGGGACAAACAATTATTTGCGGCTTGTTAAGTTAGCAAACGTTTATGAATAAGGGGGTAAGAATTTACCGTTAGTGCTGTGCCGTTCTCGGTAAATTTTCCAATCTGTAAGCGTTCCTATACTAGGTATCTCTACGATTTACCTAGTGAACGAAGGCTTCCCCTTTTCCCAACACTGAATACCTATCACTGCCACTTAATTTATGCTACCGCGCTCCCCCCATCGACGATTTATCGCGCCTCTACATTGTCTATGCCGTAATGTCCCCGTTAACTTTTTATTATTTATAAATGAACAAGCCCGTGTTTTTCGGATGCGTAAATTATGTCGAAGTTAACAATGTCCCATGAAAATTATCGTTATTTATTGTGACTTTTATGACTGCGAATATTTTAACGTTGGTGTGCGCCTGGGGCGATCTGACCTGCACCTTTTGAAGGTTTTGATGCCGGTAGCGTGACATATTAAGCACCTACTAGGGCTCCTATGGTCATATTTCATTTTATGAAATAATGCCAAATAACCTATAAAGCCTACATATATTTGAAACCACCAAACAAGAGCCAAATAAATATCTTGGGACATCTTACAAAAATCGACCTCATCATCATCATCAGCCTATAATAGTCCACTGCTGGACGTAGGCCTCTCCTATTAACTATGAGTATAGACGCATTAGGCGGTAAACGCCCATAATCGCCACGCTGGGCAAGCGGGTTGGCGATCGCAGTAATGTGTCCACTATGATGACGCTGCTGCCCATCATCATTTTTTTTATCAAATAATGGTCAGTGACACTTCAATCCCTTAGTCGACTCTTACGACACCCGCAGGAGGAGTTGGGGTGGTGACAAATGTATTCTTACTGCCGTCACCACACGGCCAAATCGACCTAGTCCCACAGTAAGCTCAATAATTGTAAAGCTTGTGATGTGGATACCAAGCGACCATATGAATAACGATGTTAGAGCGATGCCGTTGTTTGAAAATGGCGGAAAATTAAAAAAAAAGGCACAAAGGCTTCCGATAGAAAATATTTGCCTCCTTTTTTTATTGACAGTGATGGCTAATGTGGCTGAATGAATTCATACGATTTTGATTGTAAAAAAAGAAAAATTGTGCAACAATCGCGTCAGTACTACGAGAACTGCCAATGAAAAGTAATAAAACTATGTAGGCCAACCGCAAACGTAGAAATTCGTAACTGTTGCGCTGTCTCTGTCACTCCAACAGAGACGTAATTAGCGCGACAGGGACGGATGCTTGAATGGAAACATTTTGAAGTTTGTGGTAAGCAAAAGCGTTCAAAAGGTTAAGGGATCAACGAATCAATTTAAAAGAAAAGCAGGAACATCGATCACTGAAATGGTGTTTCGTTACCGGCTGCAACCAAATTGCATGTATTAGAGCAGTTTAGCGCTCGCTTAGAGCGTTGAGAACAAAAGTGGAGGTTGCTCTAATTGATGATCTTTGGCCGACGGAGATGTACGCGGCAAACGGTGGCTCCTTCACCAGAGTCTGAAGAACTTTTTTTTGTACCTAAGGGAACATACCCATACTACGTGACCTGCTTAGGGGAGGGGGGGGGGTCCGTCAAAGTACCACTCTTGGTCACCCGTCTGGTATCTTGTCACGTGACTAGTATATTTCAAGATTATTTTGTAATAATGTAATTTAAATTGGATTTATACGCCACCGGTTTTCCCATCACTACATTTTTTAAAACCAAAAGTACAATTCTACAATTATTAAAAAATAAAATTTACTAATTACCCTACGCCTGTACTCTTTCAGTACGCGTTTTCATAGACCATAGGGGGGGGGGGGGGGGTTGTCTTGGTATATACTACGCTTGGTCAACAGGGGGAGGGCGGGGGTGTCAAAAAACGCTTAATAAGGGTCACGTATTATGGGTATGTTCCCTAATTTGAGAATACGGCCTGCTTGATGGTATGTTACTGTAGAAACATTCGATTTTTGCACGAAAAACTTGTACGGTCTGAAGAAAATTTTGCATAAAACCATGCTTGCGGGTCTGATGATGAAGTCGGAAGGTGGCCACAGGGACTTGGGAACGAAGTGACGTAACCCTATTAAGTTTAGGTCCATCACACTCTTCTTAATGAGATACAGACGAAATTACTAAAGAAATTACGAGTACAGTCGACGATCTACGACGACTTACATACAAAAAACAATGTCTAACCTTTTATCGCCGAAACTTATTTTCACTTATCTCAGTCATAGGTTAGTTGTTTATGAAGCGATAAACCTAACATGCCTTTTAGTAGTGTTTCCGGATGGTGTATATCTTTGTATGATCGTGTGGGAATCCTGCTCGTGATCTAATGTATCGAAGCCACACACCGCGGCGTTTAGCGATACTGGCGGTTACCACCTTAAAGAAAAATGGGTCAGAATTCAATTGATATTCAGCAAACTTCTATAACATGCTCGTATAAACGTTTACAACTGCTTCGAGCATCAAATAATGAGCGAGAAGAACATACTCGTGTTATCAGCCTATTTCAATCCACTACTAGACTTATGCCTCTTCTATTATGTACCTACGTAATCAGACGCATAAGGGTTTAGGGGATAATGCTCATAATTGCCACACTGTGCCAGCGGGTAGGCAATCGCAATTAGTGTGCCCGCTATATACTGTATACTGCTACCCCGTATACTGCTACTCATCATCAATTTTTAATAAATGTGTGGACACACACTTAAATCCCTCATTCGACTCTTACGAAACCCATAGGACTAGTTGGGGTGATGACAAATTGATTCTTACTGTCGTCACCGAGCGAGCGGCAAGAAGACGAGCAAGAAGGACAATATGATAATATGTTAGGGAGAGGCAACAAAACATCATCACATTTGCTGCAGGACAACATCGCGAGGGTAGACTTGTGTTGTGGTCAAAGGGCGTCGTATTTCGGCAGTTCCTGGGCAATCTGCGAAATCCTACGCCAGATCAGAGGACCTACCGTGAACCTGCCTCCTTGTCAACCTTACGTACGAATTAGGAATGCTAGAGCCACAGACGTGACGGAGTAGGTGTAGACTTTGGTCTTCCAGAAAATGTCTGAATAATACAATTATTAATACCCGGTCAGAAGAGGGTAGCTGCAAATTCTCCGCTACCACTGTCACGCTGGTATAATTTCGAACAGTTTCATTCACTTATTTTACTGATTATTTTGACTATTATGGTGTATTCCAGTAAACCATAATGCCCCAAATGCCTTTTTCAAGCCCTTTTGGCCACGAACGGTACGATACGTCAATTTGCAATCGTTTAGGAGCTTTTTACGCTCCAAACCGCAACTGACGGTCCACTCTTATTGGATATTACCAACCTTCTTACCATTTCTAAAATACTTAACAATCCATTATAGTACTTGGTACAATGAAATAAGACACGTTTGTGATTTACGAAGCTGCAGCTTGGAGATTGTTTTTAAATGAGTTAACACCGACAATTTTGCGGTTGGATAAGTGCAAATCTGGTTTGATTAGCATCGTCTTGACGCTTAAAGTTTAAAGAGTAAGGCTTATAGTATTTATAAGGGTTGTCGTATTGGATGAACGTGTAAGTTTGTGGAAAATATATACGATAGACGTGTAATAGCAGGTAATTGTCATCAGTGGGTTCGCCCTCGTTCTGGTACAATTTATGACTATATTTTGGTCACGACCTTAAAGTAATCGTTCAGGATCGTCTCCAAAGGCACGATTGGTTTGATTTGTTGCCGCTCGATACCCTTGTTTTATTAAAGTTTACTTAAAGGGCGAATTAGAACTGATGGAACGATTCATAGCCAAGTATGGTTCGGTTTATCTGTTACAATAGATTGTTGAGTATACAATATACATCCACAGTACCTACCTACATATACACTTTTTCAGTTGAAAGTAAAAAAGGTAAACAAATATGGCTGACTTTTCATAGTATTTGACGTCTTTGACATATATCGTGAAATAAGTTCGCAGATATATTTTTATGTTTATACTAATAAATATCAATAATTTTAACAATAAATGTATGTGAACGTCAGGTTTAAGGTTTTAAGTTGGTGATAAAAACCAAGATTGTGTTCTAAAAGTGTAAGATTACGAAATAATTCAAGTTTGCAGGTTTATTTACCTTTTCCTGCTTTCAACTGTAAAATGGTATCGATTTGTATGAAATTCATTTTAATAAAGTAAAAATGTCTTAATATTCTTTGGTAGCGATTATATATAGGTATATATGAGTAGATAGTAGTAGTGGTAGTATTTAACCTAGGAATCTGCGAATATACATAGGTATGTATATTCGCAGATTCCTAGGTTAAATACTACTATCTACTTTTTGTATTTTCTACTATCTATTTTTCATAAACTTGTAATACAGGAGGAAGTCCTTATCTAATTAATGGTGTTAAACAGAGACTTCCACTTGTATTACAAGTTACAAGCTTTTGAGAAACGGGCCTTTGTAGGTATAAAATAGGAATTTTATAATCATTTATTCGTGTGTTTTTATTCGTTACCTACATGTTTTATTGAATGTTATTTACACTTTAGACTGTTTTTATAAAGTTTTCACTTATAACGGTATTAAAATTACAGACACAAAATTGTATTTGAATGTGCAGTTGTCAAAAGGAAGCTAACTAATAAATATCGCGTGCTCCTGCATTGTTATTCATTTTATTATGTTGTGTATTTTGCAATTGTGTGCAAACCTGTCATGTTACTAGTATTTAAATAGCAGCTTATACATTTAGATTAAAATAGCAGCTTATAGTTTTAGATAATAATTTTGAAACGTAAAATGTACCTAAGTAATTAATGTACCGCCGGTTGACAACCAAACTCACTAAGTAACAAATACCTACTGAAGTCAAACTCGTATCTCGAGATATACTTCAGCCATCTAAATATTGTAAATAGAGAGTCAATCCCTGGAATCACTCGCATCACACCTATCATTTCCACTCTAGTTGCATAGGGATAAATAGGATATAAATAATATAATTATTCTTCTTAGGATATAGTCTCAGCCTAATTTGGAGTACACACTACACAGGACATCGCCATATAAAAATGTAATTGCCGTATTTCGGTAAATAAAGAGATATATGTAGGTATTATTTTATTTATTAATTTTGAACTGGTGAACACTATTCAGAAGTTATTATTGCAATCAACGACACTGCTGAAGACTAAGGGTCTCACCAAACTAGTCGACGCCGTTTCGTCTAATCGCGTACGGAAAAAGCTTTATGTCAACGCAATAAGAGCGAGGACATCGTAAATCGGCTCGGCCCACGCGAAACGACGTCTTTCGACGGGAAAACGGCGTTATGCCGTAAAGCTGTTCGCATTCGTACGACCCCGTTTGCAGCCTAACGCACACGTTCGCATTCCTAAATCTCCTAATACCGCCGTACGGTGCCGGAAAGAGGTGAACGGCTCCGATCACGGCCGAGTACCTACGATAAGGACCGGTCAGAGCTGGCGGAAGCCGTTCAGCGTCTTCGACGGCCGAACATAGCTGACGACGGCCGAAAAGAGCCGATGACGGCCGAAGTAGCTACTGATGCGTTTGTATTTATTCATTTGAATTATTACCCACATTAAAATCTGCAATAGATCTGACAACACGAAGTAATACTGTCGTAATCATACACGTCTGTTCAATTTCAAACTAGTTACTAAGAACTAGTCTCCAAAAATGAGATTTACGATTGCCGATCACCCGCTGTCCTATCTATCTGTTCGTCAGACTCAGCGGCTGTACGCGTGCTGTCTGACGTCTCGACGGCAGGACGGAGCACGGGAGAGCCGACAGCCGCTTTACAACTGTTGCGGTAGCAAATCGCAGCCGATCGAGCGTTTCTACGGCCGTAAGGAGGATGAGACTGCTTAACGCAGGTGTTCAACCGCGGAGACGGTCGATCGGCTAAATGCGAATAGTGTGGTGTAAAACACTCGGCGAAAGCCGACTCCGCGTCGATTGGTTTGGTGAGACCCTAACACAAAAATAACGTATCCTCTCAGAAATATATTGTTTCAGGGCGATAGAGTCGCAATAATATTAAATATTATTCATCAGTAAGTAAATATTATTAACTATTTAATTACTAGACTACTATTTTCTAACCAATAAAGTTTGTCGGTACTAAAATATGCGACATAGATCACATTTTTGTTGCAAATAACTTTGAAAATAAAAGCTAGTTTCTACTTTTCATGAACCAAAATACATCATCATCATATCACCATCAAGCTCGGAAATCTGAAGAATTACTTATCCGTTAATTTGTATGAGTTGTGAATGTGGTACTAATGTTATGTTTGATTTTCGAACAATAAAGATAACTGGCCCAACGGGCGATCCTAACTGATGATGGCGCAGAGCAAGGGAGCACAGAGACTATACATTGAGAACTGAATGGTTAAAAGATACAAATGAATGGTTGAATTATAAATACTACATGTCCTACATCATCATCATCATCATCATCAGCCTATGATAGTCCACTGCTGGACGTAGGCCTCTCCTATTAACTATGCGCCACGCTGGGCAAGCGAATTGGCGATCGCAGTAATGTGTCCACTATGATGACTCTGCTGCCCATCATCAATCTTTAATAATTTATGGTCAGTGACGCTTCAATCCCTTAGTCGACTCTTACGACACCCGCAGGAGGAGTTGGTGGTGACAAATGTATTCTTTCTGCCGTCACCACACGGCCAACATGTATCAAAGAAAAAAAACCTAGTTCACCAACATATGAGGTGGGATTCGAACCTACGTGCATATTATTATAGTCCATGTTTGTAGATGACCCATCAAGGAAAGGGTTTATTAACACCAGAAAATGCATGTTTGCATAGTTTAAGTAGCATAATTATGCATAAAACCAGCGTGACACAGGCGACCGTAACCAGTAATAAAAGACAGAGAAAAGTTGATTCACCCTTAAGCAGTCTCAGTAATGTACTATAGAATAACGTAAAAATCAAAATATTTCATAAAATATTTTGTGTTCCAAAATAACTTATTACAAACTAATCTTATTAAGTATAACATATCCTCGCTATACTCAACCTCGGATCTACAGCAATCAATTCATGGAAATGTCAACTTTCTTTCACTCAGAATACGGGTGGCTTTTCCATCAAGTGAATTTTGCAGATACGAGGTTGAATAAAATATAGCGGCAATTAACTGTACTGTAAACTTATGTTTGAAATATCAATAAATAAACAGGGTGTCTCTGCCGCTTAGTAGTCTAGATTACATCTCATTACGAGCGATCGCGGCGACGCAATAATGCGAGCTATCCGTCAGCGCGCAGGCGGGTAAAGGACACGGCTTTCTCACTGCCCTTGCGTGCCACAGACTATAAACAAACGCTTCCTTGGTATCCTTAGACTAAACATTTTTTTTATTTTGTGTGTGTGTGTGTGTGTGTGTGTTGTTATCTCTCTGATATTTTACTTTTGGCACTACCCGTTAACTTTCAATTCATTATGAATTTTCTACTAACCAAAGGTTGTCTGGATAATATCTTGGGACATCTTACACAAATCGACCTAGTTCCACGGTAAGCTCAATTAAAGCGTGTGATATCGGTACTAGGTGATGATATATATAATAGATAGATACTTAAATACAACTATATTTAATTATTTAATCTTACAATATTTAGAATTTCAAATTTCGAAAGGGATTCGGACAGTAGAGGCGGATAGTACTTATTGCTTGCCCCTTAGAGTATGGACAAAAGTTAGGCAACCTTGTAACTGATTGGATTTACCCGAGAAATTCAACCGGAGTCGGAGTGGCAGAGTGTTTTAAGAATCATCCGCGAAAGCTGACGATTTGGGTCCGATCCCCACCTCCGACCTTACTCATAATTTTGTTTTTCAAGTTCTCTAGAGCTAAATAAATAAATATCTTGGGACATGTTACACAAATCGACCTAGTCAAACGGTAAGCTCAATTAAGGCTTGTGATGTGGGTACCAAGCGACGATATAGGGTGGAACGATTATCCTTCCCGCTACCGACCGAGTCTACCAACCATTACGATGAACTTTCAATATGGGACCAACTTAGAAATACCTTTCAAAACATGTAACCCCATCATTTTAGGTCAGTAGCAAGAAGGATCGTCGTTCTGTTCCATCCTATATAAAATAGATAGATACCTACACATAGACACTTAAATATATAGACAGCCACGACCAAGGAACAAATATTTGTGATAAATAAATACACAAATGATGTCCTTGCCGGGAACTAGGCTGCAGAGGCTGACAACTAAATAATGATAAAGAGTGCACTATCCCTTCTACGCTACGTGAGTCGCCCGAGGCAGGCCTCTGCGACAGATGAGGCTAAATCCTTTGTTGGCTGTCAACCGCCCGTCATTTGCGGTCAGGGGTCGGCTGCCATGCAAATTGCGGATGATGATTTGTGACCAAGTGGTCAACCGAGTCTACCAACCATTATGATGAACTTTCAGTATGGGACCAACTTCGAAATACCTTTAAAAAAATGTAACCCCATAATTTTAGGTCGGTAGCGGGAAGGATCGTCGTTCCGTTCCATCCTAGAAAAAATTGATAGATACAGTACCGACCAAGAAACAAATATTTGTGATTAATAAATACACAAAATGACGTCCTCGCCGGGATTACCCTACCAACCCCCTACCAACTAGGCTGCAGAGGCTGACAACTAAATAATGATAAAGAGTGCACTATCCCTTCTACGCTACGTGAGTCGCCCGAGGCAGGTCTCTGCGACAGATGAGGCTAAATCCTTTGTTGGCTGTCAACCGCCCGTCATTTGCGGTCAGAGGTCGGTCGCCATGCAAATTGCGGATGATGATTTGTGACCAAGTGGTCAACCGAGTCTACCAACCATTATGATGAATTTACCGACCAAGAAACAAATATTTGTGTTAAATAAACACACAAAATGATGTCCTCGCCGGGATTACCCTACCAACCCCCTACCAACTAGGCTGCAGAGGCTGACAACTAAATAATGATAAAGAGTGCATTATCCCTTCTAAGCTATGTCAGTCGCCCGAGGCAGGTCCCTGCGACAGATGAGGCTAAATCCTTTGTTGGCTGTCAACCGCCCGTCATTTGCGGTCAGGGGTCGGCAGCCATGCAAATTGCGGATGATGATTTGTGACCAAGTGGTCAACCGAGTCTACCAACCATTACGATGAACTTTCAGTATGGGACCAACTTCGAAATATCTGTAAATAATGTAACCCCATAATTTTAGGTCGGTAGCGGGAAGGATCATCGTTCCGTTCCATCCTATAAGAAATAGATAGATACACTACCGACCAAGAAACAAATATTTGTGACAAATAAATACACAAAATGACGTCCTCGCCGAGATTACCCTACCAACCCCCTACCAACTAGGCTGCAGAGGCTGACAACTAAATAATGATAAAGAGTGCACTATCCCTTCTAAGCTACGTGAGTCGCCCGAGGCAGGTCCCTGCGACAGATGAGGCTAAATCCTTTGTTGGCTGTCAACCGCCCGTCATTTGCGGTCAGGGATCGGCCGCTAAGCAAATTGCGGATCATGATTTGTGACCAAGTGGTCATCCGAGTCTACCAACGATTATGATGAACTTTCAGTATGGGACCAACTTAGAAATACCTTTCAAAAAATGTAACCCCATAATTTTAGGTCGGTAGCGGGAAGGATCGTCGTTCCGTTCCATCCTATAAAAAATAGATAGATACAGTACCGACCAAGGATCAAATATTTGTGATAAATAAATACACAAAATTATGTCCTCGCCGGGATTACCCTACCAACCCCCTACCAACTAGGCTGCAGAGGCTGACAACTAAATAATGATAAAGAGTCCACTATCCCTTCTACGCTACGTGAGTCACCCGAGGCAGGTCCCTGCGACAGATGAGGCTAAATCCTTTGTTGGCTGTCAACCGCCCGTCATTTGCAGACAGCCACGACCAAGGAACAAATATTTGTGTTAAATAAACACACAAAATGATGTCCTCGCCGGGATTGCCCTATCAACCCCCTACCAACTAGGCTGCAGAGGCTGACAACTAAATAATGATAAAGAGTGCACTATCCCTTCTACGCTACGTGAGTCGCCCGAGGCAGGTCCCTGCGACAGATGAGGCTAAATCCTTTGTTGGCTGTCAACCGCCCGTCATTTGCAGACAGCCACGACCAAGGAACAAATATTTGTGTTAAATAAACACACAAAATGATGTCCTCGCCGGGATTACCCTACCAACCCCCTACCAACTAGGCTGCAGAGGCTGACAACTAAATAATGATGAAGAGTGCACTATCCCTTCTAAGCTACGTGAGTCGCCCGAGGCAGGTCCCTGCGACAGATGAGGCTAAATCCTTTGTTGGCTGTCAACCGCCCGTCATTTGCGGTCAGGGGTCGGCTGCCATGCAAATTGCGGATGATGATTTGTGACCAAGTGGTCAACCGAGTCTACCAACCATTATGACGAACTTTCAGTATGGGACCAAATTCGAAATATCTTAAAAAAAATGTAACCTCATAATTTTAGGACGGTAGCGAGAAGGATCGTCGTTCCGTTCCATCCTAGAAAAAATAGATAGATACAGTACCGACCAAGAAACAAATATTTGTGTTAAATAAACACACAAAATGATGTCCTCGTCGGGATTACCCTATCAACCCCCTACCAACTAGGCTGCAGAGGCTGACAACTAAATAATGACAGAGTGCACTATCCCTTCTACGCTACGTGAGTCGCCCGAGGCAGGTCCCTGCGACAGATGAGGCTAAATCCTTTGTTGGCTGTCAACCGCCCGTCATTTGCGGTCAGAGGTCGGTCGCCATGCAAATTGCGGATGATGATTTGTGACCAAGTGGTCAACCGAGTCTACCAACCATTATGATGAACTTTCAGTATGGGACCAACTTCGAAATATCTTTAAAAAAATGTAACCCCATAATTTTAGGTCGGTAGCGGGAAGGATCATCGTTCCGTTCCATTCTATATAAAATAGATAGATATATATAGATACTTAAATACATAGACAGCCACGACCAAGCAACAAATATTTGTGATAAATAAATACACAAATGATGTCCTTGCCGGGATTACCCTACCAACTAGGCTGCAGAGGCTGACAACTAAACAATGATAAAGAGTGCACTATCCCTTCTACGCTACGTGAGTCGCCCGAGGCAGGTCCCTGCGACAGATGAGGCTAAATCCTTTGTTGGCTGTCAACCGCCCGTCATTTGCGGTCAGGGGTCGGCCGCCATGCAAATTGCGGATGATGATTTGTGACCACTTGCCAGCGCCTTGAGGTTTTGTTTACATTTTTATTGGGCCTGTGATGTATGTGGAGCTGAGGCGGTGGTCACTTCCTCGTTTGTAGGATAGTTTGTTTTTGTCATTGAGCTAATTTGTATTTATTTATTGCCTGTTAGTGTCTTTTACCTACTAAATTTACAAAATTGATGGATGTTTTGAATACCCAATTTAATAGAAGTTGCCAGAGTTGGACAAAAAGTAATCTGATTACTTCTGTAAATTACATTTGTAATTTATACATCTTTTAATCCACAAAAAATCTTTACGAAGTACACATACATATTTTTTGTCCAACTTTGGAGGTTGCTCATGTTATATGTATGGATAGGAAATATTTAAGAATTTATGTAACTATATTAGTTATAGCTGCCAGGTTCACATTTCGAGCAAATTCATATTTCCTACTAAGTTTAATTTTCTGTACCTAATTAATTAAGCCAAGTAACAAAAATAACACCTAGCAAATCCAGTTACAATATTTCATAAACTAAATTCGATATAATATCTCCATCAGTGCTTGCGTGATAACTATTTATTTATTTATTTTTCTTAAATTACCCTTTATGTTACTATATTTTTGTTAATAAATATTTTTAAATAAAAAAAAAAATTCGATATGTTTAATATGTAATATTAAAGAAAAGAGGATATTCAGGCACCTTGATCCTGATGTATCATGATTATAATATTTCAATTTATATGCGACAATTTGATGCCTGAAATAAACGTATTTAATTTAATTTCATAATTGTAAATTTATTTGAATAAATCAATCTCATTTTGTTGTAAACCAGCGCACTTCTGATCAAACCTAGATTAACAATGCTGCCTGTTATAAACATTCTTTACTGCTTTAGTTATGTGTAGGTACTTTTGTAGTAGGGTGCGCCAAAGTATTTATAAAATTGCAACTTAGATTATTGGAACTCCGAAAATTTTTCTTATACAATTTAACTTCATAATGATCGGTATTTAGAATAATCTTTGTTCATAATTATCATCACATAGAATTATTTATGTTCATAATATTGTTTTTCATACATATTTTTAGTACTAACTTTTATGTTTATATAATTTTTCACTATACCGTGACTACCGTTCACTTTCGTGTACCGGAGAAGGGTGCGCCAAAGTATTTATAAAATTGCAACTTAGATTATTGGAACTCCGAAAATTTTTCTTATACAATTTAACTTCATAATGATCGGTATTTAGAATAATCTTTGTTCATAATTATCATCACATAGAATTATTTATGTTCATAATATTGTTTTTCATACATATTTTTAGTACTAACTTTTATATTTATATAATTTTTCACTATTCTTATTTTATGCTATATATTCTAATGTTATAGGTATTTATTTTTATCTGTACTGGTTTTATGTATGAATTATTTTTGTTTAATTAAATATAAATCGTACTATTACTGTAAACTAGCTACCTGCACAAATCAGGTTGTGGCATAGTAGGTACTGTACTAAACGGGTTCCCTCTAAACTTTTTTTGTCCGAAACGTTTAGGACATAACAGACTTGTTATAATCTATTTTGGCATCAACTTAATGAGACAGAAACATCACTTGGCTTAAATAACAATATATCGAATATTATTTTGTCCGAAACTATCTTGGCATATCATTATTTACGCCGAGTGTTATAAGACAGAAATTAGATTTGCATTTTTTTTTTGGGCATGTAGCCACATGTTCGAAACTTGCCTTTTTCGTCAGGCAGAATTTGCTGTGAGGGCGAAAATTTCTGCAGTGAGCGAGCGAAGCGAGCGAACAAAACCTTCCGGGGCAGGTCCGACTCGAATAGGTTAGGTTAGAAGACTAAGGCGGGAGCTTTGCTCCCGCCTTAGTCTTCGAGGTTATTTTTTTTAGCAACCTACAAAGTACTCAGCTCAGTAACACAGTAAGTAACGTACAAAATATTACTACTACCTCGATTATATTGAGAGGTTGTAATTATTCCTTCTCTGTTATGCTAAAACAAACTATGCCGATACTTTTTATGTACATCCAGATTATGCCTCATCAGCATCGAAATCATGCTCGAATAATATTCGAACAACTCGAAATCTGCCACAAAGAAATATGCTAAAGTTGAGTATGCCACAACAGTTTCTGCACAAAGCCCATTATGACTACATAGTTTATGTTATTCATAAAAGAATTATACCACAACAGAGTGAACCAAATGGGAAAATGTTTATAAGTAAACAATTTATTTCAAATAACTTTATGAGTATAGATTAATCTACTTGACGACTTTAGGAGGATAAAATTTCGAAATAAAAATCGTTATGAACATTGTAGGTAGAAGTATAATTTTTAGTAAGAAAAAAAGTATGAGATAAAATTTTCGGAGTAATGATGATTATGAGTAAAAAACGGTATTAGTAAAAATATTCGAAGAAAAAATTGTATAAGTGCCAATATGGACCCACCGGAGAACCCCAGGCTACAGCGCGCATGGGACGACGTGACGTGCAAGGCCACTCTCGACCGGCTTGTAGAGAGTTCTAGTGGCGTAGATCGTGCTAGATTGTTGGCAGTATCGCAGCCTGAAGCTGGGGCGTGGTTACACGCGCTACCTTCGCCTCAGTTAGGAACATTGCTCGATGGTGACTCCCTGCGTGTGTCCGTTGCGCTACGCCTGGGCTGCGATGTATGTGAACCACATGTATGCATCTGCGGTTCCATGGTGGGTGCTGACGGGCACCACGCCTTGAGTTGCCGTCGTTGTTCCGGGAGGCACCCGCGTCACCACGCCCTTAATGATACCATCCATAGGGCTCTCAGGTCGGCTGGCGTTCCATCTGTGCTCGAACCACAGGGTCTTAGCCGGTCGGACGGCAAGCGGCCCGATGGTCTGACGTTGGTGCCATGGGAGAGGGGGCGGTGTTTGGTGTGGGACGCTACATGTGTCAGCACTTTCGCGGCCTCCCACCTCAGTCGCACTACGCGCGCAGCTGGAGCGGCAGCCGAATTTCAGGCGGAGGTGAAGCGCCGGAAGTATGCTCCCTTAGAGCCGGGGTACATTTTCGTCCCTATGGCAGTGGAAACGGCGGGCTGTTGGGGGGCGGAGGCTAAGGCGTTTATACGCGAAATTGGACGTCGACTCAGGCAGAATGGGGAAGACCCTCGCTCCGAGTCGTTTCTGGTGCAAAAGCTCTCTATTGTTATACAACGCGGCAACGCTGCTAGCGTTATGGGCACTTTTGCACCAGGAATGACACGAGGGGTAGGGGGATACGATTAAAATGTATTTTTATTTTTTATTTAATTGTGTGTTTTCGTGTAGTACCTATGTAACATCTTGAAAAATAAATTATTTTTCACTATACTTTTTTTATGCTATATATTCTAATGTTATAGGTATTTATTTTTATCTGTACTGGTTTTTTGTATGAATTATTTTTGTTTAATTAAGTATAAATCGTACTATTACTGTAAACTAGCTACCTGTACAAATCAGGTTATGGCAGAGAAGGTACTGTACTAAACGGGTTCCCTCTAAACTTTTTTTGTCCGAAACGCTTAGGACATAACAGACTTGGTATAATCTATTTTGGCATCAACTTAATGAGACAGAAACATCACTTGGCTTAAATAACAATATTTCGAATATTATTTTGTCCGAAACTATCTTGGCATATCATTATTTACGTCGAGTGTTATAAGACAGAAATTAGATTTGCATTTTTTTTGGGCATGTAGCCACATGTTCGAAACTTGCCTTTTTCGTCAGGCAGAATTTGATGTGAGGGCGAAAATTTCTGCAGTGAGCGAGCGAAGCGAGCGAACAAAACCTTCCGGGGCAGATCCGACTCGGATAGGTTAGGTTAGAAGACTAAGGCGGGAGCTTAGTCTTCGAGGTTATTTTTTTTAGCAACCTAGAAAGTACTCAGCTCAGTAACACAGTAAGTAACGTACAGAATATTACTACTACCTCGATTATATTGAGAGGTTGTAATTATTCCTTCTCTGTTATGCTAAAACAAACTACCTATGCCGATACTTTTTATGCACATCCAGATTATGCCTCATCATAAATAGGAGCATCGAAATCATACTCGAATAATATTCGAACAACTCGAAATCTGCCACAAAGAAATATGCTAAAGTTGAGTATGCCACAACAGTTTCTGCACAAAGCCCATTATGACTACATAATTTATGTTATTCATAAAAGAATTATACCACAACAGAGTGAACCTAATGGGAAAATGTATATAAATAAACAATTTATTTCAAATAACTTTATGAGTATAGATTAATCTACTTGACGACTTTAGGAGGATAAAATTTCGAAATAAAAATCGTTATGAACATTGTAGGAAGTATAATTTTTAGTAAGAAAAAAGTATGAGAAAATTTTTTCGGAGTAATGATGATTATGAGTAAAAAACGGTATTAGTAAAAATATTCGAAGAAAAAATTGTATAAGTGCCAATATGGACCCTTTGTAGTATCTTGCCATATACTGTAAACTACTTAGACATAAAGAACAGGGCATCTGTTACTCGACCAATCTTCTCAACAATTGCCTTTTAAGCCTCAAATGTCGCTTGGTCGTGTTCTTCAGAATGGCACTCCCACTATGGAACGAACACTAAAAACTAACGTCCCCAGTTTGACGATTAAATTGGAATCTGCCGAGCCATAGTAGGACGAAAGTCACTTCAAATGCTTGTGTAACAAATTGATGTTGTCGTTCGATGTCGAATTAGATAATTGTATTAGATTTTTAAGGGATCGAACAAGAAATGCGGTGCTTTCTCTTTGATAAGGAAGAACATGGACTCATTTGTACAGTCAACCGATTTGAACTCTAGGCCATAAGACTATATGTTCACACTAAGTGACAGTATGTGAATCAGATTGTAAATTTGTTAATACTTGTCATTTTGACAGCGTTCTAGAGTAGTAAGAGGTAGCCTAGGATTCCATTTGGTTGAGTGTGACATTTAATACTCGTAATATTGTTTATCGTATTTTCACGTAAATGACAGCATGAGGTTTTCGTCTCAAATAGGTTTAATGCTGAATTTCTTTGTGATAGTTAGCAATTATTACAGTAATTAGTACCTTAACCACTGGCAGCTTGGATCCGCCCCGTTGCCGGCGGCACCCTGGTTTTTAGGGCCGTAGGCAAAAACGGAACCCTTATAGATTCGTCATGTCCGTCTGTCCGTCTGTCCGTCTGTCACAGCCGATTTTCTCGGAAACTATAAATGCTTCAGTAACGAAATTTGGTTAGGATATCCATACATGTTGTAACTGAGGGATAGAAAAAAAAAATTAGTTGTATATAAGCGTGTGGGGTATTAATAGAAAGGTCTTTGAAAATAATATGAAGGTTTATAAATCTAATTTTTATTTAAGCAAATCGTTTTCGAGATATCAGCTCTCAAAGTCTGAAAAATGTGTCCCCCCCTCTATTTTTTAAACTACGCGATATAAAATTCAAAAAAAAATATATGTTATGCACATCAATAAACTCTATCAACGATATTTGGTTTGATTAAATTATCTCTTATAGTTTTTGAGGTAGGTTGATTTAACTGTATTTTTTTAATAATAAATTGATAATTGTAGTCGAGATTTCGGAAACAAATAAATTATAAAATTTTCTTAGGTTAGGTATTTCTTAATATGATTATAACAGTAAAATAGTCGGACTCGCGCGCGAAGGGTCCCGTCGCGCGCGAGTCCGACTCACTCTTAGCCGGTTTTGTATAATGTGTTTATATGTTTTGTATTGTTTTTGTATGTTTTATTGTATTTTACTGTTATAATCATATTAAGAAATACCTAACCTAAGAAAATTTAATAATTTATTTGTTTCCGAAATCTCGAATTTAAATAAGTGTAAGTTAAGCTGTTGTATATGTGAAACCTCAAAAATTTCACAAAATTAAATCACCAAATTCACAATGCGTAAAACTAATCGCTTCTAAATGGTCACCGTGGGAAAATGGCTATAAATATGAAACTAAAACTGTATGTTCGTGTGCTAATTGCCATCGCCGTTTATTTAGTTATTATTGAACAATAGTGTACCGTTCACTGTGACATTAATAGTCTCTTAATCGATCGAAACTGTACGTCCACCGTGTCGAACAGACAAACAATCAAACAATCATAGAAATGCCTAATAAATTGACGCAAACGATGGAATTATAGATTTTTCGGTCCTATAGGCATATGAGGTATAATTTAATTTAAATATTGTTTTATTTACATGTTTGGGACTCGCAACTCACAGTTCACAGTACTGCGTGATCGTTTAGATATCGCGTTACAACAATTGTAGGTACGAATACTACGAATACATATCGTCAGGTTAGAGGCAGTACCAACTACCTGTTTCCTTGAAGTTTATTTTGACAAATCGTATTTTAATGCAAATGACAAAGAAAACTATTTCCTAAAAGATGTTTTACCGAAATAGTTGGTTTTGCCTCTAAACCTATATACATATACAATATGTAGTAAGTACATTTCGATGCAAGTGCAAGAAGTTTTTACACGTGTATCGAACGACTTTTTTCATAACAAGTGCCTTAAAAAGAGATATTAACGCACGTGAAGCGTGCGCAAAGTTTACTTTTCCGTACTAGTTAGGAAAATTATTTTTCCTAACTAGTGCGCAAAAACGAGCTTTGCGCACGCTTCGCACGCTGTAATTTCTCTTATTGACGCACTTGTTATAAAAAAATCGTCCCTTATACGTAAAAAAACTTTTTTTTAACTCGGGTGATTGTTTTCGCACTAGTTAGGAAATGTACTATTATAAACTAAGTAAGTAGGTATCAAGTGTACCAACGCTGCCAATCGTACTCTAGCAGAATCGTACCTAGAAGATTTTTTTTTTAATTTGTTATACTTCTTTTCAAAAGCCGATTTCTAACAATGAACTTTGCAAGTTACAGATTCATCCTTATTAATATGAGGGTAAGACTCACCATTTTTCCGGTAGTCTTAACGTCATATCATATAATATATATAATTATATAAGGCCCACTTTTAAACACTGTTTAAAACTACTAAGTGGTAGTGACCCTGCCTAAGAAGCTGGAGGTTCCGGGTTCGAATCCAGGCGAGGGCATTATTTGTGTATTTATTTAACATTTGAGACAAGCAAGAGAAATTCATCAACACAAAAGTATAATGTTTATCTTACTGGGTTTTGATAAAACACTGTTCAGAAAGCGATCTGTTTTATCAAGTCAATTAGAGCACGTCGTCGACCTTCACTGACAAATAGGGACCATTTCTCATGATCGAGATCGCCGACCTGCGACCCCATCTATACATATATTTGTAAGTTAATTATTGTAATAGGGTTCAAGGTGAATGTGTACATTGTGGTAAGTCGATATTGTAAGATTTTAGGTTCTTAAAACGAGGTTACGATTCGCAGTGTCACATGAATTGCGCTTTAAAGGCCGAGCCGCACCAAATATGTGTGCCGCACGTGCGGGTGCGCGTGTGCGTGGAGTGCGCATTGTAACACTTGTAACGTATGTAAATGTCATATTAGATGACACACCGCTTGCGTGACGTGCACGCGTGTGTGTCCACGCTTACAATGTGGCTTGGCCTATAGCCACGAGGAGATTTTTGTTCGCCAACTGGAGAATTGTATGGGTTTAGAATTGAAACCAAAATTAAATATTGAATCTTCACTAGAACGGATATATCAATCTGGTAAATACGATATAAATTTTTAATAGGCATTCTGCGTAATTTTCCAGTATTTGAGGGGGGAGGCAAAACTTTTTTAATATTTTGGAGCGGCTATCTCCGGAAATATTAACTTACGAAAAAAACTTTCTTTTAGGACCCTTATTCTTTTAAAAAACCTATTCAACGATACCCCACACATACTTTACAGTAATATAAAAAATCATCCCCACTTTAAGAGTAGATACCCGAAAAAGAAAAAGAAAAGTCTACCACTTTGTCTGCGTTATTAATATGTAATTGCATATCCCTAATGGCCAAAGAGCTATGCTGGGAACAGACAGACGAGACGGACTTGGCGAAACTAAAAAGGACTTCCGCCTATATTACAAGTTATAAGCTTTTGCGTAGGCCCACAACGTTCTGATACATGTCCTGCGCAACAAAACACAACTAAAACAACTTAAAACGTTTAATCGATCATCGTTCATTTCGTACTACAAGATATTTCATTGCTATTTTTTGGCATAAATGGCTCAAGCGTTCTTGCTAGCCAGATAAAAAATATCTGAGCTGCTAAATGAATTACGACTTTAAAACCTTTCGTTTCGATTCAATATTATTCGTTTCCATTGTTGCTTCACGGTTTAATCCGAAGATCTACTATTATTCAGTCTGTTTAGAAATCGCATTAAAGTATCTTTATACTCAAACGCACTTACACCCTTTTACCACAACGCTTCAGTGACGTAAATTCTCGAAAACAATTATAACTGTCCAACAATTAGCAAAATAACCGATCGATCTGCCATTTACAGACAAAAAACGCAACTAAGCAATTTATCGCGAGAAATGTATGCCGTGACTAAATACACGAATAATTCAATCAACTAAACAAGATTTGCAATTTTTTTGTGCAATTTTAAAATTATAAAAATTCGACTTAGGTCATTTTGCCGCGGCCGAATGATCTATCTATTGGAGTATAAATTCGACCGGCTTGATAGCTCAATTCGAAAGACTCATGAATAAAAAATACATTAAGGCGATATAGAAAGATAAACAATCCATCCTTACCAAGCGTGTGTAACGGCTGTGAATGTTAGTGTTTGCGTAAGTTACTTTCTGAGCACTTCTTTTTAATCTTGTCCATTTTCATAATTTTGAATTTGTGGGTTAATTTTGACGTATTCCTACTCACGAGCTCTTTTCAAAATCTTTGGAAAAAATGTCCCAAAAATGTTCATAGGTATATTTTACAGATTTCTTCCTTTGATACCGCCATTTAAAGTGTATGGAAAATAGTATTTATTTTTATTTTTATTTTTATTTTATTTTATTCGGAAAACCAACAGCTACAATTACTAAGACTAGGTTTTACAAATTAATTATCTAACAAGCCAATTAAAGGTTTCCACAGATATGGTACATAGATAAACACAGCAGACAAAGCATAAAAGCATATAACCACACAAACTTAACATGCAGCGGCAAGACATATTACAGTGAGAAAAGAAAAGTAACTTATTGAAAATATCCATAATATCTATAAGAGACTATAAGTACATATTTGAGTATATAATGGTATGCTAGTTGCACATACGGTCACCTGCAGCAGGCTGGGGAGCAAAGAAACTCGATGACATAAGTTTTTTGACTATCGCGGGTTTTAATAAATGTAGATCCAGATTGTAATTTTGGCACAGTTCATTCATTGACCTCGCAGCTCGGACAAAATAAGAATTTTGACGATAATTAGTTTTAGTCGACGGAAGTGACAAAGGCCGGTACTGTCTCGATGAAGCTCTAGGAATATGAAAATTTATATTCTCTATTAGTTCAGGGCTATCAACAGATCCAGTTAAGATTTTATTGAAATAGACCAAGTCAATGACTTTTCTTCTCAAATCTAAGGGAAGAAAATGGTGTCTTAGGCACCTGTCATAATAACACGAATCTGTAGTTTTAGTTTTGTATTGAATAAATTTTAGGAATTTTCTTTGGATAGACTCAATGCGTTTAATATAGATATCGTAGCAAGGATTCCACACAACTGAAACATACTCGAGGATCGAACGCACGAACGCACAGTATAAAACCTTTATAGGCTTAACTTTTTTAAATTTTGAGGTTGATCTCATGATAAAACCTAGAGATCTGGAAGCTTTCTTAACTATTTTGTCAATATGAATATCAAACAGAAGCTTTGGGTCTTGATAGAGGCCCAGGTCTCGCGTTGAGTGAGAATTATTTATATTAATTGAATTAAGTGAATATGTGAACGAGATTGGATTAGGTTTGCGAGTAAACGACATGGAAATACACTTAGCAACATTAAGGTCTAGTCGGTTTTCGTTACAATATTTAATAAAATAGTTTAGATCATCCTGTAGTAACAAACAATCATTAATGTTCCTAACAAATCTATAGATTTTGGTATCATCAGCATAAAGTAGAAATTTAGAGTGTTTAAAAATACTGTCTATGTCGTTGATGAATATTACAAAAAGCAAAGGACCTAAAAGTGATCCTTGGGGCACGCCAGAAGGAATGCCAACCCAGTAAGAAACAAAACCATTAACAGTTACCGCCTGAGATCTATTTTCCACATAAGATGTAAACCATCTAAAGAGATTGCCATGGATACCACACTTTAAAAGCTTCTGCATAAGTATTTGATGGTCTATTCTGTCGAACGCTTTGCTAAAATCTGTATATATGGCGTCAACTTGTCCACCACCCTCCATATTACGAGAAACATAGTCAGAGAATAACAATAAATTCGAATCTGTAGACTTCCTTTTTACAAATCCATGTTGCTCAGCGATAAGGGATATTTTAAGTGATGAATAAACTTGACTATGGACAATTTTTTCGAAAATTTTTGCAAAAATACATAACTTAGATATTGGTCTATAATTTTTTATGTTTGAACGATCACCAGTTTTGTGGACTGGGGTAACAAAAGCCGATTTCCAGATCTTGGGAACAACGCCTTCAGCGAGAGATCGACGGAAGAGTATACAAAGAGGTTTAACAAGACATTTAGCACAGTTTGAAATAAAAATGGGTGGCACGAAGTCAGGTCCTGCACCTTTATTCAGATCAACGGACTTTAATAGTTTAAGGACTTCGCTTGAGTTAACTTCGATGTCGCATATATTTGCGCTAGTAGTGGAAGAATCGATAGCAGGCTGGATGCCACTTGAATTACTACAGAGGAAGGTTGTTTTAAAATAATCAGCAAATAGGTTACAAACAGACTCACCAGTACTAGCTTGGGTAGAATTGTAGTTCATAACGGCAGGAATACCCTGTGACCCTTTATGTAGCGACTTAGTGTAGGACCAAAAATATTTTGGGTTCTCTACCACCGCGTCTTCAACTCTGCTGATATATTCAGTGTAGCAAAAGACCTCAAGTTTTTTAGCCCTTTGCCTGAGCAGTGTGAAAGTCCGTAAATCGGAAAGAGAACCATATTTCTTATATTTCTGATAGAACTTGTGTTTTTCTTTTAAAACTTTTTTCAAGGCAGGACTAAACCATTGAGGATACTTTTTTGGGGATATGGTTTTATGAGGTATAAATGTATCCCTTACATGGTATATAGCTGAATTAAAAACAGATACAGCATCATCTACAGACCCTTCATAGAGAATTGTATCCCAGTTTAAAGAGTTTAAATTGTTACAAATTTTTTCGTAATTACCTACTTTATAGTCATATATTTCTCTCACATTAGACGGCAGTGGGATCGGTTGAGACAAGCTCAGTTCTAATATCAAGGACTTGTGGTGTGCGTCTTCAGGTTCCGCGAGGGGACAGTGGCAAGGTCCTATAGAAAGCGGTTCGTTCGAAAAAGCCAGGTCTAAAATTCTGTTGTTAACGTTGGGTACTAAATTAAACTGGTCTAAATTGTGTTGATGAAGTGTATCAAAAAAATATTGTTGAGTTTCACCGGCCAAACTACGGGGTTCAATATGGCCGTCAGAGAGTAAATGCCAGTCTATGTTAGGTAAATTGAAATCGCCTAAAATAATAAATACATCATTTGGAGCAGATATCATTATGTCGTTTAATTTCTGTGTGAAATTATACAGTTGGGTATTAAAAGAGTTGCCATTATTTTCAGAACATAAATAAAGCGTACAAATATTAATATTGAAACGATTGTTTCGCGACCCTGTCAGTATTGAGACCCAGACATCCTCCGCCGAGGAGTGCCAGTCAGGCCGGCCTAGCGTAGTGAACTCCTTACGAACCGCTAACAGAACTCCGCCTCCGTACCGCTGACTAGTACGACTATAATCCCTATCGACTCGCCACACTAGGTATCGATCATCAAATAACTCGCTATTACTGATTCCGTCGAGTAACCATGTCTCCGTCAATGATATTACATCGTAAGTGTTCAATTGAATATTTCTTTTAAATGAATTAGTCTTAGTGCGCAATCCTCGAGTATTCTGATAATATACGTTTAAATTAATCACAGAAAAATAAATCTATATAAACAATAATAAGAATTCAATAATGTTAAATGCACGAGCGATTTATTTACAAATACATGTACCGAAACTTGTTTACAGCTCGTGTACTTATATATATCGTATAATATATGTGTACAATTCATGTTATTAAGAAATAACCTTTCCATTTCATTTAGAAATACAAACCAGGTAGACTTTAAATTAGGTTTAAAATTATTTAAGCCAAGTACGAGCAAACAATGAACATAGCAACAATTTACTGCAAGCAATTTAACTACAAACTTACAAGTAAATATAAATAAAATGAACCCAAATGACTGTTCAATAAGATTTAGAACAAAAAGTTTAACAAACAAAACAGGTCGAAACTGAATGAACCGGTGCACAATAAGGAATGCAAGTGATAAGACAAACAAAGACATACCCAATGCAGTGCTCCCCAACCGCCGGGCCGCTAAGTGATTACACATAAAATAACAATTAAAAAAGTAAACAAATAAATCAGTGCCGCTAAGCCTTAATAATATTAACGAGTGAAAATTGATCACATTTATATTTTCAAGAGGTCTTGTTTCACTTTTATGCGAAAGATTGGTGAAGTGTCTGTTTTTCGAGCCAGGATTTTGCAATGTTTGACCCAGATATACTTGCAGTTTTTTTCCTTTGCTAGGATTTTAGCTTCTCGTAAGAGCGCTTTATTTTCAAGAGTGAGATGGTCATTCACATAAATCTTCCCTTCCCCCTGATATCCTATGTCTTTGAGGGCGAGGCTACCGTGCCCACGTGACTTTGATACATAATCTTCTTTGGTAAAGCGATTATTGAAAGACATAATTATATTCTTGATTGCCTTCTCATCAGCGGTAGGGACGCGGGCTATGTAGTTAATATCTTCACGCCGTAAAGAAAATCCTATCGCTTGAGAGATTGATGAAGCCAGATTATACAAATTTTCAGACTTCTTCATGGGGATGCCTTTTATTTCCACGTTATTTGCACGGGCCCACTGCTCTTTCTCCTTCATGTCTTCACGGATCTTTGAAACCTCCTCTTGCAGCTTTCTAAAATTGGCAACTTCAAGTTCCAAGGCTTTTACTTTGTCGTTAAGGCCATCAAGGGAGTTTGAGAATGCACTAACTGAACTATGGGCTAACTCCACGGAATCCTTTAGACATGAAATGTCAGCCTTGACGGTTTTCATATCTTCGACAAGAGAGGCGAGGGGCTCCAGTTGCCGTGTGATGGTCTTTAAAGTGTCTCTCATTTCATCCAACTGAGCTTGCAGCGGTGGGTCACTATTATTCGCGCAATCAGGGCAGCGCCAGGCACTTCTTCGAGTGCCCAATTTTCGGAAGTTGGACTCCGTGATACCCGAGCATGGGTAATCAAATTGGCGCTTGCACCGACTACAAGTAGGTCCGTCCGTGGCACTTGTATCACACCGCGCGCACGAAAACATGTTGACTTAATTAAAGCGACCCCGAAACTTGACCAGCCCTGGTTTAAACTTAAACTGGGAGACGTGTGTTCTGTGAGCGATCTATCGGCGAAGTGAAATTATTTATTGTATTGTATATGTGTTGGTAGTAACAAACAGTCAACAATGGTAATAGACATTTTCTTCCCCGTTGGGATCGAAAGAGCTCGTGATTCTGAGTACAAATAACCAGAAATTTACCCATAAATTCAAAATTATGAAAATGGACAGAATAAAAAGATATGCTCTTCTATGCATTTCGCTTGATCTGGACTAGTGCGAGCGAAATGAACATGATTTGTGCAGATGATAGTTAGTAAAGGTGCATTCAGACCAAGCGAATATTCGCTATTCTAACCTCCCACTCTACGAAATTCGATCGTTACACAAAACGTGATTGGTTGATTTCGTAGAGCGGGGGATAGAACAGCGAATGCTCTTTTGGTTTGAATGCACCTTTAGATTATGGCCGTGGTGGTCATCAAATAAAGGCTCGGCAGCAAACTTACTGGTGGACAATAAATAATTTTTAAATATAATAATGATTCTTAAAGCAAAACTGATGCCTGCTCAGATATTTTGATTTAATTACAGACAGACAAACATTAGGAGAGGTGAAATGAAAATAAATAAATGCAATTTGAATGAAATACTTACTAGGCCTATTGGCGAAAGTCAATTAGAAAATTGTAGGCATTATTTGAAAGGTTTAGTTAGTAAAAATAACATCGTTATTTAGCTATGTATAAAC
Organism: Thaumatotibia leucotreta; assembly: GCA_025490895.1. Taxonomy (NCBI): domain Eukaryota; kingdom Metazoa; phylum Arthropoda; class Insecta; order Lepidoptera; family Tortricidae; genus Thaumatotibia; species Thaumatotibia leucotreta. The sequence goes on from JALPQI010000810.1 coordinate 152,090, forward strand.
TAAAGCTCGGAACAGTCTGAAATCGTCCGTAATTACAAAAATATACGTTTTTTAAAAAAGCGCTTGTGGCTTAGCGGTAAAATGCAGCGGTCGTGAGTTCGATCCCCGGCTCGTACCAATGAGTTTTTCAAAAACTTATGTACGAAATATCATTTGATATTCACAAGTGCTTTGCGGTGAAGGAAAACATCGTGAGGAAACCTGCATGCACCTGCGAAGAAATTTAAGGGTGCATGTGAAGTCCCCAACAAGTACTAGGCCAGCGTTGGGACCACGCAAAATAGGCACGTTTGATGTCGAGTTGCGGAAAAATGGCCAGAATACAACAACAACAATACAACACGTACAAAAGGCAAACTTTATGCCCTAAAAACTAAAAAAAAATTAAACAAGATAAACAGAAGACTACCACTATTTTATAATATAATGAAGATGAAATCTAACTGTGGTGCGGCGAATAGTGTCAAAACAAGCATCGATTGATCTTATCATTGGATGTTGTTAATGTCTTAAATAATCTTTATTACAGATGACGTTTGAAGCTGAATTAAACAGACATCTTTGAACTGCACTTCAAAAGATATTTCTGTGCGCTCACTGTTCTAAAATATTGGAAAATGCACTCTAATGCTAAGACAATAGAGGCCTGTTTATATATTTGTGAGCACTCTGGGCGATTCGATATATCATATGGCGAATGCACGCATACATGAATCTAAGGAAGAAGAAAAAAGTGACCTTTAAATTAATAGAGGTAAGTCTGAATTCAATGATAAAATTTTGTAGATATGTTCTTTTGTATGTAGATAGTAGGTTTAATGAGTTCTGGTTTTGGATCTAAATCTAATTAGATAATTGTTGCCATGACCCCGTCATATGTATGTCTGTCTGTTTGACAGTTCCGTGCTAGCTCAGAAACATCTTGACATTTGGAGCGTGGTCGTGAGCGCGCAATGGATAAAAAACTATGACATGTCATGAGTTATAAAAGAACGGGATAAGTATGTATGGAAATTGATAGAGCTGTTATAAATAAGTAATTTGACTTTTGGTAGCATGCACATTATAAATAAATAACATGGGACATTCTTTAAGCTGAATTTACACGTGCAACTTATTTCTGCAGGTTTAGAGATGCAGCTATGTGTAAGAGCGAGTTGTAAATAGGTGAATCAACTTTTTTATGTCTGTTATTACCATGGTTCGTCCTGAGTCATGCAGGTTTTATGCATAATTATGATACTTAAACTATGCACAATGCATTTTTCTGGTGTTAATAAACCCTTTCCTTGATGGGCCATCTACAAACATACTACTATACGCATGTTTCCACAAATTAAGTTACAGACAGATAAAAGTTGATTCACCCAAACAGCATCTCTTTTTAGCTTTGTTTCAAAACATGCAGGAGTAAATCTGGCTTTACAGACATCGACCTACTCTAACGTTAAGCTCAATTAAATATTTAGGCTTTGCTTAAGTACTATCGACAACACACCTGTGAACACAGGCAAAATGACAAAAATATGTAAACAGAACTTTATTGCCTGGACATAAAGGTGTGTATACATATTTCTGGCACTTTGTCTGTATCCACCCACAGCTGTGTTGTCGATTGTACCTATGTGTTTACAACACAAGCGTTAATAGTAACGCTTTCGGTGACACATGTCGACAGGCGGGGAGCTTGTAGGTATGGTTAACAACGCTTAACTCTTTCCTGCTTATACCTATGCACTTGTAATTAAACTTATACTTTTCTTTACACAAGCCTCAGGGAGTTGTACCCTTTTTCACTAGGGCGACAGAATTAAGTATCTGATAGATAATTGAATCCGAAACCCGTGACGGTATCAGAAAGTTGTGCCACAAGTGTGGCGCTGATAAGGACCACACACGATGGGCCGATTGAACTTCATATTATGTAGGTTGAATCTTATCAGAAACAAATATGAATAAATTTCTTTCAAAATATATTTTGGACAAGTTTTTTACTAAGACCTGAGGGTAGACTATTGAGTTAAGGTGGATTCAGACCAAACGAGCATTCGCTATTCTAACCCCCTACTCTACGAAATTCGATCGTTACACAAAACGTGATTCGTTGATTTCGTAGAGTGGGGGATAGAATAGCGAATGCTCGTTTGGTCTGAATGCACCTTGAAACGTGGCGCTTATTTTTTGTAAAAAAAATACATGATTAAAGGCCTTTAACGAAAACAAAATTTTACGTAAAATTTTTTGTGTTACGGGTTACATTTTGTACCAACTTTTGGCACAGAAAAAGGACGAAAAATTCAAATTTTCTATGAGCGATCAACAATACGAACAATAGTTTTTCCTACTGCCCAATTTTGTTGGACAGAGTATACCAGTCTGGTATTACCAGATAGTTTGTATTACTAACTTTTGTAACACAACTGAAGCGATCGTGATTTTTGTTTTGATTTACGTCTTAAATGTACAATTTTTTTGCAATCAAGTCTTATGAGAATTATGATGTTATATTACCACTTTCAGACTCCATCATTGATAGCTAAAGGTAATGTGCAATATTTACCATGCTAAACTATTATTCTAGAATAACTGTTCTTTTGAATTAAAGCTATAAAGACACTGTTTCCCTAGGGAGGTTTTCAACATTAACATCTCATATCGATGACAGTTAAATGAACATCATTTACGTTCGCGCCATAAATGCCTACTTTTCACAATTTCATTATAAAACTCGTTACACGCATTATTCAGCGTTGATTATTGTACGCATCTAAATGTCTATTAAAACTTTCCCATATAAAACAATCTATGCGACCTCTTATCTGAGTTAGTTTTCATTCGGAAACCGCGCATATCGTGTTACGTTTAGGTTGTTTTTGGTTAATACTTGAGAAAGATAGGAGTTAAGTGAATTAGTGGATATAGTATACAGTTCATTAGTTGAGCGATGAGTGACAGCTGTCAAGAATTATCGGAATCTTAGTTAGTTCGTTAGGGTTCTGCCGGTAGCTTGTCTGGTAGCTTCTCACGGCCCACCCATGGAAGAATTGTATGGAGATATTTGTATCTTTTAACGCATAGGTAGAGAGGTTATGCTTGATTGAGTTGAAAACTTTATTGCACTGAATATCGAAGAATGGAAGTAGCTTGTGGACTAGATACTAGGTGGGTTTATATTAGAGATTATATGTATTTTTAGCTACTTACACATTTATGTTTATTGTAAAAATGTAAACCCGATTTATTGAATGGTTCGAGCTGTAATATGTCAGATATACCTATTATAAATATATGCAAGGAAAACTTATTGAGGATAGGAATAAAATAAAAAATACCAGAACCCAGAAGCTAGATGTAATAAAAACTGCGATCTTACTTTTTATTAGATTCCGTAAAATGTCAGTCCACATGATATTTAAATGAATACCATTTGTAACCTGTCATCATAACGAATATTATAGTTTTTTTTTATTCGTTACGCAATGCGCAAACGTCTGTTATATATATATATATATATATTTAATTTGTGTTTTATTTACGGATGCAGTACGTTAATGATACCGACTATGTATGATTGTATGCGTATGCACTTTTATCCAACGAGTATTTTTGCTAGAACTTTATAGCATACGAGGTGAAAATTTTTTATATGACGTTTTCATATATTTGGGGTCTGGTATACCCCACCGGTCTGGTATGCCGAAGATTAATCTATATGTATATTGACATTATGACAAGATCTTCTACTTAGCTTCGTCGTATTTAATCACGATATTTACCATATTCACCAGAACACCTGGATACGAGATCCGAGATCCTGAATGGAGTAAAATGATAGTTTTCTTACAAAATTGTACTTTGTTTTGTGTCCGAAACTATAAAAATCCATGGCAATAAGTGTAGGTAACCGTATTTTACATCCAGCTCACGGAAACCGAACCTCCGACCCCTGACCCCAAGTCCACATATAAATCTCGAATGGTATGTAATTTGTGGTTAATTAGTAATCAAGATGTTCACGTGTTTATGACCGCGGATGCGTACGATACCGACTATTTTAAAGACCGCCATTATGCTCGGAATAGATTTGTCTACGGTTTTCAATAAATAGTAAAATTTGAAGCTTAATAAATGATGATTAATGGGTAATGGATTTTCTAATAGTGAATTATTGCAAATGTTTGAGATAGAAAAGTTCGATAGTGCAGTGGCGTCGCAAGATGACGAGGTATTTGTGATAAGACTTGCAAGTATATGGAAAAGTTGCTTGGATTTGAAAGTAGTTAAAAAAGTGGTTTATTGGTAAATCATTTTATGCTGTAACTGAATAATAAATACATATCACAAAAATATTTATAGGTAATAAAACAATTAAGTTGAGTTGTTCCACAAAAAAATATGTATATAGTTTTGATTCAGGTCTTTCACTAAAATAGAATTCGTAAATCTCTGATAGACGAGCACATTTGAAGGGTCCCCGGAAAAAAACATGTCCTGTGCTTAAAAAACAGGACAAATTCACACCTTGTTCTGCTAAAAGTAAGGTGGTTTTTCCCTCTGTAATTTGAATTGACTAGAAATATTCTTTCCGTGGACCCTTCATTTTAAGAGACAATTTAAAAGGCAGGGTTACACTTACATGTATTTGTTGTGTAGTATGGATATCGTCATCATTACAAACTTTTCTTAACCCGTAGTATAATAATATACTGAAAGTGGTTATTTTTAAATCTTTCTTTATTTTTTAGACAGTACCCGTGTATTAGGTTAAAATTGTATTATCAGCCGTAAATGTTTCTTAATACCTACATAATCCAAAAAAACTTGAATTGTTCTGATCATTATTTACAAAGTTTTGACAGAAAACATGCTCGATACAAAAATTATACGATATTTGTCATCCAAGTGTTGTCAGACCCTCATCTACATTTCAATGGTGTATTTGAATACCAAAGTGACAAAGAATTAGCTAAAATCCCGCTCGGAATTCTATAATTTCCTTCCCAATATGCAGTTGTGAGAAACTTATTAGAATATATGCTAACGAACGACATGGACTTTATTAAAAACATCGCGAGTTAAACGCTTAATAAAAACGAATTTTATCGAAACACGTAATCTGAGCGTTATTCAACAGGTTACACACAGAATACATGAACGGTACTGATTTAGTGTAAAACGGTATTCTCTCCAAACATTACACTGATTTCAATCGGTAAAATTAACTAGCCGATGATAAATAATGATAATATTTCTCCCAATTCATACTTATCTAGACCGTTGAGCCATCTCAGGTAAAACTACTAATAAATAATTATGATGTTCTCCGTTAAAATCAATAAAATAAATTAGAAAACCCGTTGTAATTTGATATAGTTACTACTTCAGAATTTATCTGAGCTCATCTGAGCTACTTGCGTGTTTTCTCAGACGATTTTAATTGAAATATTATTTAGTTTACTTTGGATGGTTCTAATGTTAATTAAGAAGAACTATCTCAACATATTAGTTACGTAAAGTACCTACATACATATACGGAGCCCAGGGAAAATTAAATGTGAATCGTTTCTTATCAATTAAATGCAGTTATTAAAAGATACTGTTTGAGTAATTTGCAATGCACTAATCGTATTAATATAATAAACCGAAACACAGTATGTTTTAAACGGTGTAATTACATGAATAATAAATAGTTATTATATTTAATCGTATTCGGAAGAGCAAAATAAAATTGGTATTAGAATTAAAACTGGTAGCCATTTGCACATCGTTTTGAATTTAATATTAAATTATTTTTTTGCGACAACAGCGATTTGGCGCCTGTCTAAAATAATTAGACGAATGCAGCACCAATTAATTAGAAAGAATAATAATATGTATAAGTATGAATACTAGTTCTACGAATGGGTATTGAATTGATAGTATCATTCTGTTAGTTTTAATAAATTGGAAAAGCAATTTCGCAATTTTATTAGCCACCCACCGACTCTGTATGTGTTTATGTATGTAAGATTGTATCATATACGTTATGCTTATGACATTATGTTAGATTATTTCAAATCTTTTGTGCGGTATTATGTTTTAAAAATAAATAGTACCATATCTATCGTGGTAGCCGTGTGGTGACGGCAATAAGAATACATTTGTCACCACCCCAACTCTTCCTGCGGGTGTCGTAATAGTCGACTAAGGGATTAAAGTGTCACTGACCATTATTTGATAAAAGATTGATGATGGGCAGCAGCGTCATCATAGTGAATACATTACTGCGATCGCCAATCTGCTTACCCAGCGTGGCGATTATGGGCATTTACCTCCTAATGCGTTTATACGCATATTTAATAAGAGAGGCTTACGAGGGGCGGCTGAATAATAATCTACCTCACTATGAAATAAAAGACTGTAGTATACAGTTTTTTTTTATTTTTCTATGTAGTCCCCTTCTATACTTCGTTTTTTTTAGCATTAGAAAGACCTTCGCAGAACGAGATATAAGGTTCTTTTACAGGCAAATTCTGCGGATCGAACAGTAAATACGAGTTATTAAATATCACGAATCTATTATCATGCTATATTAATACACATTACTCAGTGTTGTGAACAGATAAGAAACATAATGTTAGTTAATTTATATTCTAAGATGAAAAGATAATAATTTTAATAAATTGCGTTTGCAATTTTTCATGGAAAGGTTGTACATTAAAAAACCTAAAGAGGCAGAGTTCTCACACAATTTTAAAATGTCACTGTCTGTCATTCGACTTCCATATTGTTGTCGGTTGAGTCGGTTGTGTTTTATATTGCTGTTAGCTTACTTAAAGATTGTTGTTATCGTTTTTGTTCAATTTCGTTATTAATTTTTGATCTATTTAGATATTTTGTTTGTTGGTGCACATTTAAAATGGATGAAAGCAAAATCCTGTGACTACCAGTGAAAAGCGGATGGTGGTGAATATTTACAAATAAAAAAATGTGCCATAGAAAGAAATATCCCACTAAATCGGAACGTGTGAAAAAGACTGCTGAGACTGCTGGCATATCGTTGGCTACGGTATATAACATTTTAAAAGAATATAATTTTTTAAATGAAATAGATAACACTGTAGAAAAAATTATTATAAACGTTGGTGGTTCCGAGTCCTCGGACTCTTCCACTGACAGTGAATAAAACTATGTATTATGTCATCTGAGTTTTATTTTCTAATTTGTTACCAAATTCAAACTACATTATAGCGTCCCAGACCGCCTACTTATAATGGCGACAAATACTAAACGACGTTGCCGATGCGTAGGGTTGCCTTAGTATTGTTATCTGCTCAGTCTTTATGACACCGTGTCCGCTTTTATACCGATAGTTTTAATCCTTAAATGCATGACTTTTAAAAGTATTGGGAGTGCATAATGTAAGCCAGATTAAATATGCAAATATTGTTAAATTTTAGACTGTAAACTTCATTAAATTCAGTAAATGTAAAATCGGTACGATATTAGTTACAAATAAAAAAAATACTTTGTTAAAAACCGCCAAACACTAAACGAAAACTTTCAATATATATCTTTTTTTTAAATTGCCGCCATCTTGCTTATAAAACACTTATAACTTTTTTAAATACAGTTTTGCCAACAAATTAATAATAAATGTGAAAACTATGCGTTCAGCTATCGGTAAATATCAAATGATATGTATATAAGGTCCTAATTTATTAGATGCAGATATTTTAACACATGATACTTTACATTAAAATAATGAACTTTAAATATAAATTAAGAAATCTTTTCATGTAACTATTTTGATTTCATTTTCCTAACAAAAAAATTAATTATAATTTCGTCAAGAAAAAATCATCATGTGCATTATCACATGTCACAATAACACTCTGTCTGTCATGTCATCAAACGACACAATCCAACGGAAAATAACATGACATTGACAAGCAAGTATTTAATTTATCGACGTGAAGTGGCCAGTTCCAGTTAAGTGGTACGTAAAAGAGGTACTAGAATCTGTTCAAAGAGTTTTCATTTAATAATCACATTAACAGGGTGTTTTTACGTAGCAAATTTGTTTTTCCATTTTCTCCAAAAAAACATCGTAAAAGCTATAATGTTTCACGGTTTAATATACTCCAGAGACCGAGTACTATCAGCTGTAAAAATATCTGCATCTAATAAATTAGGACCTTATATACATAAGTTCCGAGAAATTCAGTGGTATCGGCCGAAATCGAAGAAGGAAGGTTTACGACCACTGCTTCTTTGTTCACCCGTTTGACAGATAATTCTAATCTTAAATAAAACGAAGTATAGTGTGATGCACTTATTACATTTGTCAAATAATGACATTAACCCATGAAAAAAAAAATCTTTTGGTTTGTCGTCAAAAAAGTCAGTTACTGCAGCCTTCATTTCGTCGTCAGTTGAAAATCTTCTTCCTCGGAGGTCTTTTTTGAGATGTCTGAAGAGAAAATAGTCGCAGGGGGCTAGGTCTGGACTATACGGTGGGTGGTCAATGTTATCGAAGCCTATTTCTTTCATGGCAAGCTTTGTTGTGCGAGCAGTATGGATAGGTGCGTTATCGTGTAACAATAAAATTCCTTTGCTTAATTTCTCTTAACTGGTGTAACTAGTAGGTTAGCATAATATTCAGCATTCATTGTCATTTTTTTAGGTAAATAGTCTATCATTAATATACCATCCGTGTCCCAAAATACTGTAGCCATAAGTTTGCCCGCTGACGGACGGACTTTAAATTTCCTAGGAGGCTTTTCATCCTTAAACTTCCATTGTAAAGACTCTTGTTTACTTTCTGGGTCCCACTGTCTAATCCAGGTTTCATCACACGTTACCACCCTAGACATAATTTCTTCCTCTATCCCACGGCTCATTTCCAAAAACTCCTCACAACATTTGACCCGTCTGACCTTGTCAAAAGCCGTAAACATTCTGGGGACCCAACGTGCACTCACCTTTGACATGTTCAAATGCTCATGAATTATTTCGTTAACTCTTTCTTTACTGATGCCCACATCTCTAGCTATCTCCCACTGTTTCACTCGTCGGTCTCCTAAAATTATTTTCTTTACTTTGGCAACATTTTCCTCCGTAATAGCCGAAACTGGCCTACCGCTACGAGGGTCATCTTCCAGGCTTTCACGGCCAAATTTAAATTGTTTAGACCAGAATTTTACGGTGAATTCGGAAGGGCACGAATCACCAAACACACGTAACATACGCTCTCGAATCTGTGAGGGCGTATTTCCTTCTTTTGTTAGGAATTTGATCACGGCGCGCTGCTCAATTTTATTAATTTTAGTTTTTTCACCCGACATATTGTAATAATTCGAAAATCGTTCACAAATGAGACTCCCGAAACAAAAGAATGTCACAAAATTTGAAAAAGGAATAACCAATGAACACGAATGCATTTCAGCCAGTAACATTTTCGTATTTTTTTTTGACCAAGTAGATTTTATTTCAACCAGCCCTCGTAAGTCCAGCAGTGGACTATCATAGGCTGATGATGATTTATCACGGTTAAGAAGTTCCGATGTTTCAGAACGTATACAACTTATTTTCGTCTGTTTTCTTGGTCAAAATCAAATAATAACGAAATTTTTATAAGTAAGGATTCTGATTTTGTCTTGGACGGTTTTGATTTTTTGCTTATTGTAGATAGCTATAATAAAAGCCTTTAGCGGTCAAAGGCATGGCGCTCAAAATTTTACAAGATGTACTAGTCAATATAGAATTAAATAGAGAAGAATCATTCCCATAGGCTAAAAACTAAAGATGATTTAGAACATTTCTATGAACCGATGTTTTTTAAATTTCAATACAGTAGCTATGCATTGTTTCACGTTTCTGATTCCTTATTTTTTCAACCTTTTTATTTCTCCTACAATAAAATACTACACAATAAATGCAGTACGATCTGCACCATCTCCGGAATCTTGTTAAGCAGCCCATTACGATTTCCTTTCAATTTTTTGTAATATACACCGGCTTTTTGCAGTTGTGCAGTTCTAAAATAATGAGTGGCCGCGACTGCGCAGCGGGCGTTGAATTATGGCGACAGGGCGCGTAGATCACCGTGTAAGAGGCGTCGCACGTAGGGTTGCCAGCCTGCTTAGCCAAGTTGCCAATCGCTAACGCTTAGTAGCGTATCGTAGTTTTCCCTCTCTGTCACTCTTTCATATTAGTGCGACAAAGACAGTTAGCTGCCTTTTGTTTACGATCGACGATTAAGCGTTAGTGATTGGCAACTTGTCTAAGCACCCTGCCCTACTACCGCGAACTCCGAAATTCGCATTCTGTCTACGTTAATCGCCTGACCCCGAGGTGATTGTATTTTTTAATTCAGAATTGGTAGACGTTTGACTACGATCATACGTGCTGGTAAGTGACGATGCAGTCATGTATTTGATGATTCTGTCTTTTAAGATTCCCCAGGTGATCCTATTGGACCTTATGTCTGCCACGCACCCCCGGATGATTATAGTGGACATGATTCCACAAGGTTACCCAAGATTATGTTGTATATTATTATCACCTGGGGGATTTACATGGATAACATTATGTCCTATAAAATCACCAGGGTGATTAATTTATACTAAATAAAAATCCCCGAGAATCAATCAATTGTATCGCAAAATCCAAAATAAGACTATGACCGGTGAGTTCGGAAGCCTAAAGGTTTTTTTGAAATATGTTTGCCCATTTTTAAACAAATCCAGGTCACTGTAACCTCAATTATGACTTATACAATATATGTATGTAGATACGATACACACATGCATAGAAAACAACTATGACTGTGGAATTGTTTTTTATTGTGATAAATAAATACTTACGCAAAGAGATGGGCCCCTCACTGGCATTCAAACCCGAGATCTCTAGCAGGCAGGGTTAGAAATGTCACAACCAGATGACTTACGAACTTCGACAAAACTGGCGGAACAGGATGCTTAGCCAAGTTGCCAATCGCTTGCGCTTAGTAGCGTATCGTAGTTTTCCCTCTCTGTCACTCTTTCACATTAGTGCAACAAAGACAGGTAGCTGCCTTTCGTTTACGATTGACGATTAAGCGTTAGCGATTGGCAACTTGTCTAAGCACCCTGGTCTAATACCGTGAAAATCGAAATTTGTTTTCGAGGATTTTTCTCTGTTACTCAAACGAAGGCGTAATTGGAGAGACAAATCCTCGAAATTTACGAATTTAGTTTTTCGCGGTAGGGCCGCTGGACCGTAAATGCCTAGGGTTGCCGACATGGCCGACAGGACTACAGGCAGGCAACCCTATTCGCACAGGGCGGCTTTTTGCGACGATCCAGGCGCGATACAGTTGCGCATCATCTAATCGCGAATGCTGCGCGGTTTGTTTGAGGAGTTGAGGAATTTCCATATATTTTGAACAGGCGCGGATTCAGGACTTCGTTGAGGGAGGGGCACTGCCCTATAACATGATAGTATTTTATACATAAGACTGCACCTAGGCATACAAAAGTCCAGTGCGCAAGTGCCCCCATTGCCCCCCCTAGATCCGCGCCTGATTTTGAAGGAAGTTCACGAGGTGATTACGCTGTCGGTTAAAATCTTTGAGATGACGTGAAAAATTCAAGTCGCGAGCCGTGAACGCGAGCTCTGTGCTTGGTAATGGAGACCTCAGCTCTCAGAAACTTGTCGCGTGTAGTGAGCTTAACTGTGACCTTAATTATATTTATAATAAATAAAGCTTTTGTCAACTTTTCAGAGCATTGCGTAATAAAATCTAATCCAAAATAGAGTTATCTATCAAGGTCCATGCAGACCAAAAGAGCATTCGCTGTTCTATCCCCCTACTCTACGAAATTCGATCGTTACACGAAACGTGATTCGTTGGTTTCGTAGAGTGGGGGATAGAACAGCGAATGCTCTTTTGGTCTGCATGCACCTTCATGGATCATGAGAATTTTCAAATGAAAATGTCCGGTAATTATTAGAAATTTTGAGAATGTTCTGCTACTTGCAGATTGACGTAACTAGTTCCGTATGTTTGGAGATAACTATATTCTTGGTTCCATACCTTTGCAAAAAACATTTTATTCTGCTTCACAATTGTAAAAATCAATATTTGATACCAAGGTGATAAGATTGACATGATTTATTAATACACGTTCATACATTAACACGATGTTGGAAATGAATCTAATAATTAGATTTACCTTGACGTTTGACGGAACTTTATAAGAACTTGTAAAAGGCAGCTTTTAAAAATCTATGTAGCAATCACTATCCAAGGTAGTTTTTTTTCTAGTGGCTAAATATACTTTGTTATTTTTAGGCGGATACAAAAAAAGGAATACATATGCTATATAGGAACTGAGAAGCGTTTTCCGTTAGTAGACACTCAGTAGACATTGGCGGCAAATTTGAAAAATTTAGCTAATTCGATTATACGAACACAAATTGAATATCCGATCGATTCCTTAATCTACCGTAATCTTCAATTATGTGCAGACAAAACCAAAATGTACAAATAATAAAAAAAAATCTTGAGCGCAGTGACGGACTCAAAGACACTTTTCACCTCAGTGGCGAGAACATAATATTATAACGTAAAGGTATAAAACACCTACGAGTACACTCACTCTTGAGAAGTTATAACATCGGCTTCATTACTTAATTGAAAAAATCACTCGTAAGTTAATTCTTTTATTTCTAAGAAAACGAACTAAACACAACTCACATTTGAAAAGTTCAATCGCTAACTTTTTAAAGAATATAAAGTGCGTTCTGAAACTATACGTTTAAATTTATATTCGTTAGCAACATAAAAAAAAACAAATTATAATACTTAATAAAAGCTACAAATATTGCTCTGTACATTTTATTTTAAGAATAATTAAATATCATATGAGTATGATTAAAATAATATGAAATTTATTATATTATATTATTTTTTACCCGAACGAGTTTTTCATTTCCGCTTTTTGAGGGCTTAGGCAATATGGCTTAGTGCTCTGGCCTGTCCACAAGTACTAAAATAAAAAAAAACTATGTTTTATATTTATATTTTTTTCGGTAACGGAATGAAAGTGACGGATATAATGAAGTTTAGATGTTTAAGTTTGCATTACATCCCGGAGTATGAAAAGATGACCTACGCAACGACACGGAAAATTAAAAAGTTAGTTTTTTTCACTCTCGCATCAAAATCGTATTGTGCTCACTAGTTTCAAGCAGCAAATCCGCCATGTTCGAGCCGCTGAGGTGAAACTAGCATTAAAGAACACCTGCAATAGAGACATTATGTACCGTACAGTCCCGGCCAATAATATATCACATTCAGGTTTTTTTCAGTAGAATAAAACTTTTGTTTATATTTGTAAGTGGTTTCCAGACCTTACACCTTACGAATATAGCTAGTATAGGCATAGGCCTTTGTGCTAGCGATGAAAAAACTTGGCATTATGTAGTCGTTTTTTCATGAAGATTTTTGTGTACAGCATGGTGTTTTTAGTAAAATTCTTTTTTTTACTACAGGTTTTTAGCAATATGCTGTGTCTCCCATTGTTAATCACGATACTTAATTGCAATATACATAATTAAATTCTGCAAAAGTACCAAAATAATAAGCTATCTACATTCGAACATGTGCCGCTTACTCTATACACGCTCATACAAAAAGTCACGAATGTGATATATTATTGGCCGGTACTAGATACCCAGTTTCACAGTTTATATTGTACAGTTTGTAGTAAAAACTAATGTATCCTTTACTTTCCAACTCATGGTACGACTACAGGTGTGATGAAAAATCATTTACATATAACTTGCATTACAGGACACCTGCAGAACCGTAGATACCCAGTTTCACAGTTTGTACAAAGCAGAAAACATACATCACGACGTAAGTCGCGTACACTAGCGCTGAATTACGTCGGTGCGCAACGTCGGTTATTAAAACGTATTCGGTCGTAAGGCGAATGTTGTAACGGACGCTTGTGAGCGAGCGCTAATATTCGCCTCTGGAGTCTGGAAAATGTGATTCATATATGGCCTATTTCACAATCCCTGGATATACAGTGTGTTAACATGAGGCAGGCTTTTATTTGAACCGAGGATTGAGATGCAGATTCTTAGCCAAACCATGTGCATTGTCATTTGTTTAAAAATCCTAATTTTAAAAGTAATTATCTTTCTAAGAAAAGTTAATTGAGAAGCAATGTACTTCAAAATAAATCGTTAATTGGCACTTGACAATGACAGATCGCAGCCACTCGCAACTTTTGACAATTAAGCAGTACACGCGTTACATTGATCGTTCGAACGAAAAAAAATAATTGTTCAGTTAATTTAAATATTTGTCAACTCTTAATACTTGAAAACGATTGCCAGTAATGCGTATTATTACCCATTTTCGTAAAATCCTGGGTCATGGTAACACACTGTATATCCGTCAGATAAAATTACCACTATCCGTTTCCTCAGGCACATGAAAGAAATTTTCGATTGATCTTGTAATCCGCATGTAAATGAACTGCGTGAAATTCGTTTCTTTGACAAATATTTTAAATAACATTGGGATCTTTTGTGTAATTGCCCCCTGTTTCGCCTACCTCAGACCCCAGAGATTGTTCTATAAACTCCACATGTTTGAGGACAGACCCTAGCGGCAGTGTTTAAACCTCCTTCAGTTCCAGTTAGCCGGAACTAGTGATGGGTCGTTCCCGGTAACTTACCCAATACAGTATGGGGAATATTCCCGAATAGAAACTTTCCCCACAGTAACATTGGGAAATCACCGGGAACGACCCACCACTAGGCCGGAACCGAAGTCTTTCATCGTTTGTCTGGCGATGGCATGACATTCGCACATCAAGTGTATCTATTTCCTCTTCCACGCCACACCATCTACAGTCTATGCTGTCAAGACCCATTTTGGCTAAAAGAGTTTTGACCCCCAAAGCCCGTAAACAAAAGTCTCAGGCTCGCTAAGCGACCGCAATAGCAGCGCAGGTCGCGTTTGATAGGTAATTCTGTGAGCGGCGATCCTTGACCCGGCGCGGGCGCATCTCCGCGATGGCGCAAGACGCGCTGGAAGAGACAGCGGCTGCGAGCGTAGTTGGTTGAAAAGGTAGTTTTTAGGGTTCCGTAGCCAAAATGGCAAAAACGGAACCCTTATAGATTTGTCATGTCCGTCTGTCACAGCCGATTTACTCGGAAACTATAAATGCTACAGTAACGATATTTGGGAAGGATATGTGTTGTATAAACCGCTATCTACAGGATTATGATACTAAATTGTAAAAAAAAACCATTGGGGTGGGGGCCCTCCATACATGAAACTGAAGGATAAAATTTTTTTTTGTTGTATATAAGCGTGTGGGGTATTATTAGAAAGGTCTTTGAAAATTATATGAAGGTTTATAAACCTCGTTTTTATTTAAGCAAATCGTTTACGAGATATCAGCTCTCAAAGTCTGAAAATTATGTCCCCCCCCTCTATTTTTTAAACAGCGCGATATAAAATTCTAAAAAAAATATATGTTATGCACATTAATAAACTCTAATACTCTTTAATCAAACCAAAAACCGTTTACCTATAGTTTTTGAGGTAGGTTGTTTTAACTGTATTTTTTTAATAATAAATTGATAATGGTACGGAACCCTTTGCGCGCGAGTCCGATTCGCACTTGGTCGGTTTTTTATACATCATCCTCGTTAGCCTAGTTGATAGTGGCCTTGCAAACGAAGCTGGAGGTTCTGGGTTAGAATCCTGATGTAAAAAAAATGAAACTATTTATTTCGAAATTCGTTAAGTACATTTATTACAATAATAGATTTAACCACTAAAGGATTCTACAGCGTTCGTGAAAACGGGCGTCTTTCCTGTCGATATTGCGAAAACGGTTCTGGGGAATACAAATTAGGTTTTAACCACATAATATAACCGCTCAAGAACCAGAAGCTACCTATCCGCTTATTTTTGCTCAACAAGAAAATTAGGGTTCAATAGAGCCTTTGAATTTCTTATGTATTAAAATTTAAAAAGGAAATTAAGCTATTATGGGGTTAAAAATGTTGCCCTTGAGCTTATATCTTCTTATCTTTCGGATAGGACACAGCGAGTGGTTATTAATGGAACTCAATCATGCGGGTCGCCTGTAACTCTTGGAGTACCTCAGGGATCAATTTTGGGCCCTTTTTTGTTTTTGGTATATATTAATGATCTTCCTAACCTTGTGCGAGAGAAACATGACATTGTATTATTTGCTGATGACACGTCACTCATATTTAAAGTGGATAGAAAAGAAAAGAGCTTTGATACCATTAATGAAGCGCTATCTACTGTTGTAAACTGGTTTACAGTAAATAACTTACTTTTGAACGCCAAGAAAACTAAGTGCATTAAATTTACCTTACCCAATGTTAAGCAGGTAAGCAACAGTATGATCAAAGTAAATGGTGAATCACTGGAATTTGAAGATCAGACAGTTTTTTTGGGTGTGACGTTAGACTCTAAACTACAATGGCAAGCACAGGTGGCAGCATTGGCCGGCAAACTCAGCTCTGCCGCATATGCAGTGAGGCGAATCAGGCACCTGACGAACGTCGAGACGGCTAGGCTGGTATACTTCAGCTACTTCCACAGTGTCATGTCATACGGGATTTTGTTGTGGGGGAAAGCGGCAGATATTCAGACCATATTTGTGCTACAAAAGCGAGCTGTGCGCTCCATTTATGAACTAGGTGCTCGGGTCTCCCTTAGGGAGAAATTTAAAGAGGCACACATACTTACTGTAGCCTCCCAATACATCCTGGACAATATTATGTATGTTCGTAAAAACATTCATGAATTCAAGAAGAATAGTGATGTTCACAACTTTAACACTAGGAATAAACATAAGCTGGCTGTGTCGGCCCACCGTCTCCGTAAGGTTAGTGCGTCTTTCGTTGGGAACTGTACACGTTTTTATAACAAAATTCCTAGTGATTTAACAAATTTGCCACAGCATAAATTCAAGTCTCAGGTTAAGCGCTACTTGATAAGTAAGGCGTATTATACCGTTAACGACTTCATAAATGATAAGGATGCTTTTAAGCCAGTACCTTAACGTGTTCGGTAAATCATATACATAAGTGAATGTTTACTATCATACTAATGTTTCATTTTGTCTTCATTAATTATAGATCTGACGTAAGATAGTCATTATCTTAGTTTTTTTTCGTATTACTAATATGTAGTCTTGACACTTGGAGACTTTATACATCTCCGAGATTATCTTTTTATTTAAATATTTCCTATTTTAATGTATATTATGTCGACACTTAGAGTCCTTTACACCTAAGTAATTTTAATTTTGTATTCAGATTTTCTGTCCTAGTTATTTCTATTTCTATTTTTTATTTTCTTGTGATAGTTGTCATATATGTAACGGGCAAGTACGAATATAAATTCTCATAAAACTAAATATGGTCAGCATTCATAGTATTTAAATTATATTGTCTGCCTGATAGCTTGCACAGTCATGCTCACTTTAAGGTCTCTGCTTACGGTGGCGTCGTTGATCGGGTCGCCACTTTCCCGAAAGAAGGTTGAGGGAGGCGATGGCTGAGATACGCGTCATACTCGTGAACGGGTGCTGTTTGCGGAGACCGGTCTAATCAAGCTCACTCATGGCTTAAATTCAAACAATTTTCCTGCTGTTCTTGATATGAGAAATTGAATTCGCTACATGTTTGTTTATTTATGATTATTTAATATTATGACGCATGGAGACCTTATACATCTCTGAAACATTTAGTGAAATGTATCCGTTTGTTTTCTTTTTACTCTGACAACTAGAGACCTTTACATCTCTAGCAGTATAATAATGCTAATTTTAACGTTTAACTAAAAACAATTGTATGCCCTTTTACATATATCTTTACATCTATACATTTCTCAAAATTCATTAAATTTATATAATTGTTCTGACTATTAGAGACTTCATCTCTATTTAATGTACTACATCTGTATTTATATTAAATCAAATTTATGTTTCGCTTTTAATTAATGCATGTTAGCCGTAAGATGTTATAAAACTATTATTTGATAAAAGAAAGTCCCGCTGAGTTTCTTGCCGGATTCTTCTCAGGCAGTGGTGTAGGGTTAGAACTGGAGGTAGTTTTTTTTTCTCTCATTCGCTATTTAGTTTAACGATTCAAAAGCGCTCGTTGCTGGGCCTAATTGAATAAAGAATATTTTGACTTTGACTTTGACTTTGATTACATATGATCAAGCCGAACGGGTGGTTAAAATTTAAATCCAAATAAAATTAGAAAAGAAAGAGAAAGAGAGAGGTGGGTGAAGCCAAATTGGTGAAATCCAAACTCCCTGGAAATAACTCTTTTAACTTTACACTAGTACAACTAATGTACTCTTTCATGGTTCCTTCTGAACGCGATATTTATACGAGGTAACATGCTACGACTGCACACGGTTACGGCGTAGCACTGCACTCCACAACTAGAATCACATTCGACGTATCGAACCAATAGTCTGCTTATAAGAGTTATAAGGCTTGCGTCTCCTATCCGGCGTCCCATTATTTAAACTAAGAAGGTAATATCATATTACCGTATGCCATATTACTAATATGGCAAATGCATTGCGTCGGATAAGCGACCAGGCTCTAAGTGTAGAATACACTAGTCAGAGTTTTTCTTTTGAAAATTAACGACTTGTATTTGAATAAGCGCAGAAGTTACATTGTAGGATAAAACCTTTTTATGAGATATGTTTTTTTTTAATTTTCATAATAGGTAACCTTTATTTTCAACATTGGCTAATGCGATTAAATAAATAAAACAAATTATCTCAGAAAATAACAAACATAGAAAGCTCAAATTTACAGTAAATCATAATTATTTGTCACGAAAGTTCTTAAAAAAACGACAGTAAGCATTTGGTGAAAGGGCCGACTCTCTATTAGGGCTTCCAATACCGGTATTTTTGTATGGGGAAAACTGGGATCCCGATATAGCCCATTAAAAAAATACCGGTATTGCAAATCTACTCTATATGAGTACACGGCTACGATCTTTGAGAACTTCCGTGTTCGCGGTAGCAGGTCTGGCGTAGTCGATCGTACTTGAGCGTAGTACGCAAAGCTAGTCGTATCCTGATTCTCTATTTCTGTGAATAGCAGCTCGTCGCCAGTGGAAACGACTTGTGTAACAGTAGTGCACAACAACGCCATGTTATAGGTCACGCCCAATCGTACAGTCACCGTCAATAGTATCTTATACAACGAAGGCCGCAAAAATATCTGACACAACCTCAGTTAGACCGACATAAGAGCGTGTCACATATTATTGCGGCCTTCATGGTAAGATACTATTGACGGTGACTGTACAGCCTTGTTCGAAAACAGATATTTTCTGACAAACATCATTCATAATAATAATACACCTATGTCTCAGCTACATGGCTGTTGGCAATGAAACTTGAATTAATCTCTTAGCGAAACAATTGCGTTTCAATTCTGATTTAAGGGTTCTCATATTAGAAATTACAACGAGCCAAGGCGGATACAATGTGTTCGATACAAGCTAATTTTCTATAGAAAGTATTACCTACCACGGTGGAACTATGCTAGCGCCAATCGCTAGCGCTTAAACGTCAATCGTAAGCGAAAGGCAGCTAACTGTCTTTGTCGCACTAATATGCAAGAGCGACAGAGAGGGAAAACTACGATACTCTACCAAGCGCTAGCGATTGGTAACTTGGCTAAGCATCCTGATCTGGTCCATTCTTATATCCTCCCTTGAAAGGTGAAAGAGGTATACAAAATAAAAAAGCCTGGTAGTAGAAACACCATGGCCAAAATTCTTATGCAAAGTTGTCAAAAAATAAATACATTCCTGCTTTTAATCTAGTGAGGAGGTTTTAGGAAACAGAATAAGTACCTTAGGGGTTACTTAGAAATAAGTTCAAAGATCAGAAAAAATAAAAGTTTGAATAATACTACGTACGAAGTACTTAGCACCTCCCTTCTGAAACTTACAAAACCTCCTAGGGGATCTATTATGACTCCCAAAACATGACAGGATTCACAGGCAAGAGGAAGGTACAAATTTTTGACAAATTTTTATATTTGGGACATACTCGTAAATGACGATATTCTGAGGATTCTATTCGGTGACAGCTTGATTTCGTTTGCTCGTTGGGTTTTTTTCGTTGAAACCTTAAAAATGTTTGCGGGAAAAAATCTGATAGGGTTTTTTTATTCACTAATTTCGAGCGCTCGAAACTCAATAATCAATCACACATTTCACTTACCCAATCTAATCTCAGAACTAGGAAACTGGCTTGAAACTTGCAAATCGCAGTAACTTCAAAGTTTATAATCGCATATTACATTTTATATGTACGACATTATCCGCCTTGATCCCTGACTCGCGGTCCCTCGACAGCCGTTAAAATGGGTAATTGTATGTAATTGATAGTATAATAAGCTCTATTTGTGATAATAATAATAATCGAGAAATATTATGATGTAGAAGATAGGCCAGGTGGTTGGAGTCAAGCGGTGACAAGAATTACGTCTTAAGTGTTGCTGATTAAGAAATAAGTAGGTACAAATCGCAGAATTATATAGGTAAATAGTATTGAAATAAAATGGTATATTTGCAAATCAAATACTTCAATGGAGTATAAATGATAGGTATGAGTTAAACACAACAGAGTCACTACCTTTTTTTGTAGTCTAGACTGTATTTCATTTAAGGCCGAGCCACACCGCAGGCGTGTGAAGCTCGTGTAAGTGGTGCGCGTTGTAGCGTATATAGATGGCTCACTAGTCGGGGAGCTAAACTTTAACTTGTTCGAGAAAATTACATTAAATCCTACAGTATATTTATTTCAGGAATATGATAAAACATCGTTTTGTGAATATATAAAGGTTTTTTCATAAAATCAATATTAAGATTTACTTGTTTAATAAAAAGAAACAATAAATCCTACAGTAGGGATTTATTATCCGAGGGGCCTAACTGAATATTTAAGACAATATTTTAAAAAGTCACCACTGAATAATCGTAGATATAGTCAGAAAAAATAAAATTATTTTTAAAATTCATAACAATCAAACAGAAATTAAACAAATGGTGATTTTTTACTATAATGACCCGACAATTATTATACTCAGTGTACAAAAAAATTACGTCAGTGACTCAATGCTAACTATTGTTTTTACAGTTTTAACTGATTTACGTGCAGGCGCATTAATTCTACATTTTATTTTTTTAATGTACCTCTTGTCAATAATTAGTTGTGGCATGATACCAAAAAATTGCGCAAGATTTTGTAAGTTATATTTTTTATCAAATAAGGAAAAAAAAATTAAGGTATAGTTTTTTTTGTATAAGCTTTACGAAAAAACTGGGGATTTTTTTTCCTTAATTATAAATCATCTGAAACAATAGAATGAATGCATAATCTCGAGGGTAGAAATTATTGAAGGTGCTGTTCCAATTATTGACCTTCAAGTCCTCGACTGGATGAGAAGCTCTCGCGCGGCACTGGGGATTATTGCATGGTGTGAATCTGTATACCCTAAATATTCATTAGAAAAAGCTTCCGAAACTGTAGGATTTACTGTGACCAAAAACTTTTCTTCCCCCGACTACACCGCTTGCGTGGTTGTCCAGCAAGCGGTGCGCCATCTACTATGACATTTACATACGCTACAACTCGCATGCCACGCACTCGTGCACATGCACACGCTTTCGGTGTGGCTCGGCTTTAAATGTCTTCATAAGCTTTAAAAACGTGAGTGATTCGATATATTTTGTTTATAAACTAGTTTGTAACTGATAACTTTTATGGATTTAAAGATTTCCTTCAATTTATAAGCCTTAAAAACATGAGTTATTCGATATATTTGGTTTATAAACTAGTTTGTAACTGATAACTTTTATGGATTTAGAGATTTCCTTCAATTTATAAGCTTTAAAAACGTGAGTGATTCTATATATTTTGTTTATAAACTAGTTTGTAACTGATAAATTTTACGGATTTAGAGATTTACTTCAATTTGGTACTCAATATTATTACAAAAATTTGTTACATGTAAATGTATTTTTTAATTGGTAACTATGTAACAATCAAATCTTCTAAATTATGTGTATCAGGTATCAGGGTATAATCATAAATTTTTCAAGCTGACTGTTTTCTCTGTCTATTGTAACTAATAATGTCATTTATAACTATTCGATACGATGGATGGTTGTTCCGCACTCATTTTGAATTGGCTAAGCTCAGTACGTCGACACATTAGCATAATGCGAATTCCCACGTCTCAAAACATTTAAATAAAAGCATTTGGCGACTCTGCAATTAGTATGACCATTGTAACTTCCGTTTTTGGAATGCAATCTTAATGTGTAAAGTAATATTGACTCCAATTCATTTATACTTTGGCCTAAGGAATACACCAAAATCAAAGCTGCATGATCACTTCGTTATTATTAATTCAAGGATCGGACAAACGCCCAGTGGCGTAGCGTGCCTTGTCGGGGCCCCGTATAAAAATTTTTTGGAGGACCTTATATGGAGGTAATATAAATTAGAAAGTTTTTATTATTTTTCCTTACACACTTTGGGGGCCCCCGTGGCCCGGGGGCCCCGTATAATTGATACGGCAAATACGGCAGTAGCTACGCCCCTGCAAACGCCCGTCTTTTTGAAAACATAACCCTGTTCCTTACAGTAGAGACTTCCTTATCTTATGAGTTTAACTTATTTTATTTTATAACATATTTTTTTAATAACACTATTACTAAGTATTTATTTAGGAGTTCGCAAATCTTATTTACTTGTACTTACAACAAAATTGTGAATTTGTGACCCATAAACCATTTAGAATTTTTGATATTAAATTTCGATATATGGTATAATATCTTCGTGGTATCCGACCACGATAATTATTCATGAACGAAAACTATTTAAGCGGATTATGTATACCGCGTATATTAATTTATTTTACTTAAATCGTTTTTTGGTCACAATCATGATATGTACAACTTGTACAAGTAAGAAAGAGTTGGGATCTCCTAAATCGATACTTTGTACATATTGTGAAAACACAAATCAAATTATTTATTAACTAAATATTTTGAATTGTACTTTTAATTTTTCTCCAGTAGTCACACTACTTAATACTATATAAATTATAAATATTAGATGTCATATACCAAAGAAAAACGACCAAGATCACCTATGTCCGAGATGGGGATCGAACCCACGTACTCAGCTTTTGCGGCTGATGCCTGTACCCCTCGGCCACTCGGTCCCAGCAACCACCGGTCAAATTTCTCGGGTATATGCAATCCCTTACAAGGCTAGGCGCCTTTGACCATTCTCTAAGGGCAAGCACTAACTACATGCCTGCACCTCCTATTTAGAATACTTTACAGTTTTCTAGAATAGCTAGAGAGAGATGGTGCTGCCATCTATTGAACATATTGTGAAAACACAAATCAAATTATTTATTAACTAAATATTTTGATTTGTACTTTTAATTTTTCTCCAGTAGTCACACTACTTAATACTATATAAATGATGCCTATCAGCCGCGAAAGCTGAGTACGTGGGTTCGATCCCCACCTCGGACATAGGTGATCTTGGTCGTTTTTCTTTGGTATATGACATCTAATATTTATAATCGATACTTTGTGTTAGTGTTATTAAAAAAATCTCATATTAAATAAAATAAGATAAGGAAGGCTCTCCTTTAAGGAACAGAGTTATGTTTTCAAAACGACGGGCGTTTGTCCGATCCTTGATTATTATTAGTCTGTAACAGTCCACAGGTTGGTCATAATCATAGGACTCAGAAGCCTCACTTGCTATATACCACTGATCTCGCTAATCACCTTCTCCTATATCGAGGGTTGTGTGGTCAAACCCGATAGGTCGAGCAAACCTGTTTTTAAAATACGAACTATATGACATTGACGTGAAGTTGTTATTTCAATGAAAAAATACCTCGACTTATCGGGTTTGACCACTCAACCCTCGATATACCAAATCATCAAATAGACCTTTCTAATTTACGTATATGAAGAATCAGTCATCAGTCTACTGCTGGCCAAAAGCGTCTCTTATTAACTATGTGTATTAGGAAGTAAATGCCCCTAATCGTTACGCTAGGCAAGCGGATTGGCGATCGCAGTAGTAAGTTTACGATGACGCTGCTGCCCGTCATACATTTTCGATACATAAATTTGGGCCGTGGTGCTCAGACTCCCGAAAACTCGTAGCGTAGCTGGCTAAAAAATTGTTTGAGGTCACCGGGGATCCCAAAGCTAACTCGTTCCTCGCACAACGGATAGGTATAGCCATCCAAAGGGGGAACGCAGCCAGCATTATGGGAACC
This sequence comes from Thaumatotibia leucotreta, assembly GCA_025490895.1. Taxonomy (NCBI): domain Eukaryota; kingdom Metazoa; phylum Arthropoda; class Insecta; order Lepidoptera; family Tortricidae; genus Thaumatotibia; species Thaumatotibia leucotreta. The sequence goes on from JALPQI010000810.1 coordinate 176,491, forward strand.
CTCCCACAAGGTTCGGATCTCTGTGACCTCAACTAAGTAACTAGTTATTTTTAGTATTTTCATGTATTTATTGTCTATGTTTTTTATGAAATAAAATATAAATAAATAGTCAATGACACTTCAATCTCTTAGTCGACTCTTGTGACAGTTATGACACCCACGGGAAGAGTTGGGGTGATAAATGTATTTTTACTATCAGTATATGGCCATCCCTGTCTATACCTGCATTAAAAATGCCTGGTGCTTGAAGGCATACATAATGATCTGGCAGTAAATCCACCTGATGTGATGCAGTGGACGCTGTGCTGTCGCCCATAGTGCTGCCATGCTAACTAAAAAGGACGCATCTCCCATATAACTACTATGAGAGATGCGTCTTTATGACTTAACACGGCAGAGTGTTGCATGATCAGCGGGGTAAGAAATGCGTTTCTGTAGACTTATGATGGTACCGTGTTTAATCGTTTATCGTTGTTGCCGTCAGGTTCTAACAAGTATTCAAGTGCGAAAGTGACGATTAGCACGATAAACGGTAAAATCGTGACCATCATAAGCCATTTCAGAAGACAGAAGACATTATACTTTCAGAAGACAGAAGAAGGATCGATTTAAAACACTCCCTATCGGTCGTGTTTTAAACCATCGCCACTCGTTTCGAATTTCATGTTTTTCGCACTTGTGTCGTAATGTACTATTTTAATAGGGTAAGACAAAAAGTCGTCCTTCTGGCACAGCGACTGCTGGTAGCTTTTTGTCTTACCCCATTAAAAAAATAGTTTCATCTTACCCCACCTTACCTTATACCTACAAGCATTTTTTTTCAATTTAAAGATAATATGGTAATGTGGGGTAAGATAAAACGGTTTTTTTAATGGGGTAAGACAAAAAGTCGTCCTTCAGGCACAGCGTCTGCTGGTATACTCCATTTCAAATACCATGGCCCGATGCCACTGCAAAGTTTTATGTGGCATCGGGCCATGGTATTTGAAATGGAGTATAGCTGTTTGTCTTACCCCATTAAAAAATCGTTTCATCTTACCCCACCTTACCTTATGTTACAAGCATTTGAGATTATAAAATGGCACCACAGTCAGCTCAGACCCGACATGGTAAAGGTTGCTCTTTATCTACTCTTCCGATATCTGTCGGTGTTAAATTTGCATAGTGGATTTTGGGCATAAACAGTAACTTGATCGGATGTTCACCTCAGAATTAACGTTGAAAGTCTGTATTCTTTAATTTATTTATAAGAATGAGTCATTTGGATTGTTAACGGAATAGATTATCCAACATACCGGAGCAGAAACTAGAAATAGGTGCGGTGCTCGAGACGTTTTTGGAAGTCGTCATTTTGAGAATTTTTATTACATATAAGTGCATAGTTATGTAGGAATTACTTACCTAGTTTTTGTTTATTGTGGATAATTGTTAGAAATGAAAACATTGGTTCGTGTAGGTATCATTTGTTACTTATATTATACAGTATGTATCACCTCGTAGAGCCAAGAAAGAACCCATTAATATTTAGATCATACTAAACAACTTTTACTATGGGACATAACTCGAATTCGCGAAAAAAAAAATTACTCTCCTATACAACGTGTTCATGATCACGCAATCTAAATGTATGAAACTGTCAAAATTTTTTTCGTGAATTCGGGTTTGGCCCCACAGTAAAAGTTGTTTAGTATGATCTAAACATTAATGGGTTTCTTTCTTGGCTCTACGAGGTGATACATATTACATACTGTATCTACACAGAAGAATAGTGGCAGTGCACTAACTTAAAACTTAAAATCCTAACGTAACACCTTTGCATGTATAGCGAGTGTCTTTCGGCTAAGAATTATTTAATTACCTATAAATATTAGACGTCATATACCAAAGAAAAACCAGGTATTGATTTACTAACGTCAAAGGGTGGATCGAACCCACGTGCTTACCTTTCGCGGTCGATGCCTAAAGCACTCGGCCACCTGGACTCAGCGGACAACGGTCGAATTTCTCGGCTATATCTAATTGTCGAGAACGTTCTTTAAAAAGCTTTGTGAATCTGAAAACCTTGTCTTAACCTTCGGTCAATGTAATCCATACCGTACCCTTAACTCATAAAAGTGTAGTACACAATTCTTACAGGTATTATTAATTTCGCACCAACTTATTACATTACTTATCCCGCTTTATTAATATTGCTGCCATAACTCTCGCGTACTGAGACCTGCACCTTTGCTTTGGTCAGAACTAAGCGTCGTAACTCTGTTTAGATGTCATATGCGCTTGCGCTCTTTTGGTTTTGAGGTGTGAGCTAGGGGTCAGTGCACAATTGCACATGCGTGTTGGTGATAATAAATAAATAAATAACGTTGTGGACGGCCCACTCTAGGAATCCTTGTCTTGGGAACAACGCTTCAGAGCGCTGCTCGTAAAATAGTTCTAAGCTTTTGTGATAGCCGTCTTTGGATTTGTGTCAATGCTTAGAGTTAGTGTGACCATAATGGAAACAAATTATATGACGGCAAGAGATTCTATTCTTGTGTTCTGCGTAGTTTTTCTTACTTTTTATAGGTAAGTTGAAGATAAGGACTACTTTTTAATATACGGGGTGTCCCAAGACTACGGGATATGAATTTAAAAAAATGTTGTTTGACTATTTTTGTAAAAGGAGACTTTATTTTAGTACATGCATAGATTTTGTATGACTGTTTTAACTACATACTATGAGCAAATCTATAGAACCCTTTTTTTTACCAGACAGCAATATAAAAGGAGGAGTGCTGCAGATCTCTCTCAGTTCATCTTATGATTTCGTCAATAAATAACAACTATTTTTAGTACAAGATGCCCCAAGATATATTTATTTACTTTGGAGGGCCATCTGCACTAAAAAACGTCGTACGAGACACGTGCAAAAACGAAATTCGTAACTCATGTCGATTTAACCCATTCAGCGCTAATCATGGGTGACACTCCCTATCGGTCGTGTTTGAGAACATCGCCACACGTTTCGAATCAAAGTTACAGCCCTAAATTTGTTGCGACAAGGGGAAGGCTTGGAATGATCGCTGCCAAGATGGCTTCCGCAGATTCGGTGGCATCGGTGATACTCGTATTTGATCTCATGTATTTCGCTTAGAAATAAAGTTTTATATAAAAAAGCAGGGTGATTTTATTGGTATTAGCAAGATATACCAAAAAACGTTATGGCATTATTAGCATGGCATTTTTGGACTGATTCCAAAAGAAATGTACATAGTTAAGGCCTTAAAACATAAATCACGATAGGGTCGATTGTGTTACGAAAGTTAGTCATACAAACTATGTGGTATACTCTGTCCAACAACCTTCGGCAGTAGTAAGAGGGGGCAAATTCAAAAATTTATAGGTTCGTATTGTTGATCGCTCATAGAAAATTTGAGTTTGTCGCCCTTTTTGCGTGCCATTAGTTGTTGCACAAAACATAACTTAGTAACATAATTATTTTTTCAGGCTACATTTGTGTCCCACTGCTGGGCAAAGGCCTCTCCCTTCGAACTCCACGACTCCCGAGTGTGTGCTTCCTCCGGCCAGTTGTTAAGATAGGCATCCAGTTCGTCCCGCCATTTTGCGCCAATTTTGCGGCATCTACTTGGTGGCTACGATAGCCCACCTATTCGGATGCATGCGGCAGACGTGGCCAGCCCAGTCCCACTTGAGCCTAGCAGTTTTCTTACCTACGTCAGCAAAACACAAAATTACGACGAAAAATTTTGTTTTCATTAAAGGCCTTTAATTATGTTTTTTTTGCAATCGATCCTTTTAGAGATTACAATTACAATTGTGACTAACTTCACCTATTCGACTGTTCTGATTGGTCTATCTGATGATTTGTGTACAGGGTGAAAAAATACAAGATCTCGAGTGCATCAATATTTTATTTTGTACGCTCCGCTACATCTCATTATTAAAACACGCTACCTACAATTATATTTACAAACAAACCTATTGTCTCACAACAGTATTATATATGAGTATGTGTCTTGTGACTAATTTCACTACATTTGAGTACATTATCGAAGCTTCGCACGTAATATTGAGCAAATACAAGAATGTATTGTTCTTAAACAATACAAACTTATTTTTGCCGGTGACGAATATATTAACTAATATTACTAAAACTAATTTCAAGTCTACAATTCGATTACATCGGTTTGTCACCGGCGAACATAAATTTGTATTGTTTTAACCCTATTCACGCCTAATCATTTTGACCCACCCTCGTTATAAAGGCGGGTTGACAATTATTACAAATCGATGGCGTCTCTAACCGAGGCCAAGGGGTAAATAGTATAGATTTTGTAGCACAGCATTTGGAATGTATAGTTATACAAATAATATTTAAAAATCATAAAAAAAACTTAAAAGTACGGATAGGATAGCTCACAATGCACCCGAAGACTTCAAACTCAAAAACAACACTCCAAATTCTACTACAATTGAATAAATTATAATCGAATTATCCAAAACATACGTAAGATTTTATTATTACAAAAAATGGAAAGGTCTCCATTTACAATATTAAAACCAACTAGTATTCTAAGCTTAGTTTACAAAATAATTTATTATTTACATTCGATTTGTACATACCATTCGAGTACCAATAACATTTTAATTACTTGCTACTTAAATTACGTATTTGGATAGACTCTTTCAAGCGATAACAAATTTCACAAAACAACTGCCGTAAGTCTCGTCCTACTTATCTTTAAAATCACAATCCGATTTACTGGCCTTTAATTATTCACTGACGCTATTAAAGGGGTTTTGACGGCACAAAAGGGAGAACCCTTCGAATCAGACTTTGGTGGTAAGGTCCAGGGGGTGGAGTTTAATCCTGTTAATTTCGGGGAATGTGACGTCTTCATCCTCGCTGGCCGAGGCTGCGCCGCTCCCAGAGTGGTTGTCGTCGTGATCATGAGCTATAACTTCGCTATCATCCGATCTTCGTCTCGCTGAGCTTGACCGTCCATCAGATTTCACCGATAAGTCCATAGGGTTCTCCTGCAATGGAGATTCACTCGTCCTCCGCTCGGCAGGAGGCGTAGGCACAAACTCCGCTTCAGGAATGACTTCCTCTTGAGGAGGCGGCTGTACTGATCGCTGTTGTTTCAAAATCTCATCCAAGAAGAAACGTTTCGACGAATCAGCGTTGTGATCATCAATTCTGACGTCATTATTATTTTCCGCAGCTTGTCTTAAAGCTGCGTGGTCAAGCAGATGCCTTGAGTATAATGGATGGAATCCAGGAGGGAACAGTAGCGGATGATTGGCCGCAAATGGGCTGAAAGGCGGCGGGGTAAGGAACGGCGAGTGGGGAAAATGTGGCAAGGACATGTTGGCTAAAGGCATGGGGATGAAAGTATCCCGGGGAGGCGTGAGTGGCCTTTCTTGTCTCTGCGTGATTCTATGTTTCTCGTCTAATTTGGGTGATGAGCCGCTGCGATGGGAGTCAGGGCTGCCTGAGCAGGGTGGCTTGTATTCATCGAGGCCTAGTAAGGCAAGTTCTTCTTTTGTTCTGGGTCTAGCTAATCCGGGGAACAGATGGGGAGGGAATGGTGGAGCTAGATGGTGGGGAGACTGTGGCACTCTTGGAGGCGATCTGGATTGCGCCGCTTGTTGCTGCTCCTGTAGTAGGCAATGGATCTTGAACCAGTTGGATCTCCTGCCGTATCTGGAGCCGGACTTGGACATGCCGACGAGAAGGCACTTGCGGAGCCGGCACGCCTTGCAGGCCGTCCTGTTCTTCTTGTTGATGACACACTCGCCGTTGTTCTTGCATTCCGTGATGGAGCCGAGGTTGTTGTACGATCGGCCGAAGAAACTCTGTAAATAAGAAATAAAACTGTATCAATAAAAAGTTTTTCGTTATGGAATTTCGGCGGACATGAAATAAAAATGACGTGATATTTGAATTTCCTTTAGATACATACATATTCAATGAAAAACGAACACAAATTGAATGGATTCTCATTAAATGAAGGCTCACTATTTATTTACGTAGTCGACTAAATATTGAATGAAAAACTTGTAATTGTGAAAATAATCGCCGCTTTAAAATGATTACATCGTAAAAATGATTCTATTAACTATTATTAAAATCTAAATGTAAAGATTATGTTTAAGTGCATGTAGTTTACAGCCGTGCACTTGCGCTTAAGATTGTAAAATATTAACTGGATTGCTTCGTTTATTGATTTCGGAAAGGTTATCTTAGCAAAACAGCTGCCAGGGTCAGTATTTATAGTAATCTTAGTTTGATCGATTTCTAGTGTTTTGACGAATAGTGAATCACCCAGTGATTACAAAATTAGTTGATCACATATTAATAGACGACATAATGATACTCAATGATTGCTCGATATGTTTAAGCCCATCAAGAGGATCCTCGTAAAGAGTATCGTTTGGCCAAGGGCATCCCTGGCGATGATCCTCTGAATAAGTCGAAATATATCCTCAGAGTCTCACGTTAGTTAGTAGTTAGTTATTAAGAGATGACATTTGATCTGGATTTTTTTTATTAGAACTTCCAAGACACTGACAGAAGTACAGTTAAGCCTGTGAAAAGGAGCTTCAATCAAAAAACTGAAGAAAAATATAAACGGCACGGTAAGTAATAAAGAAATCAAAAGTCCATCTAAAGTAAACCGGCGACCTAAAGACACGTTTACACGGACGGCTGCCCGAGTAGCCCCGATAGTGAAAATCCTAAGGCGTCATTTCCCGTGGAAATGGGCCATGCTTCGGCGGCCGCTTTGTTTCTGCGACCTTGGTATTATGTAAGGCATGGCTGGTTCGGAAACGGTGAGTTTGGATTTAACAAGATTGGGTCGCTTTGGTGTAAGTACCTTCATACAAAAGTTAACTGACCATTATTGCACTCTATGCTTGTAGTAATAAGGGTCTTGGATGGCCAGTTAAATGTGTAGGTATGTAAGTACACTGTCAACAGTTATTACAATTTATAACACCAAAGGTCGCGATAATACGCCCTTACGTCGCTCAAAAAAGCTTGGGTTGCATATGTTTGTAAACTTCATTTTGTGAGGTATTATTCCCGTTACTTAATGTACAGTCGCCTTCTAAAATATGTAATCTAGAATCTAGAGTACTTTTTGAAACCGTTAAGACTACTCGAATTCATAATTATAATTATAACGTTTTAATCGAATGATCTGTAGGGCTACCGTGAACTTCATGCATCTTTCTTGCTCGGTTCGGTATATGCAATATGTTCAGTAGAACCTCTGCTCTACAGCTTATTCATCCGTAGTCTTATTCAGCAAATAACTTTCGAACTTCCACATACACTTTTTTGCTCTAAAACTGTTATCTAAGTATACTAAATTGCCTTAGCCCATATTTTAGTCAAAGCTATTTTGTGTTATTTTGCACGGGATTTTTTTATTTTAATTAAGGAAAAAGCAGTTTACTACATAAAGCGTATTTTTTTAGGTTAGTAAGTTGTTTACCAGATAAGACATCTAAAGCGAAATGGCCTGCAGCTAGTTTCCAAATCAGAAGTTTCAAATACTATTTTATAATGATATTAGTTACCTAGATCACTGTTTTGTGGTAGGTAATAAAGCAAATCTAAATTTACGAACTTCGTAGTTCTTGGTAGGGAATCTGTAGGTTTACTGGTTAGTATATGAAAATTATCATAAATTAAAAGCATATTACCTATTACGTTTACTTAAGAAACTTTCCCATCGCTTGACCTCTGGATGGCCAGTTCAGAGGTCAGTTTAGGTACCGATAAAGATATGTAATTAATAATCTGAATTCAAAATAGTCTAGTTTACTATGCGGAAAAGTTATATAATCCAACAGTATAAATAACTTTATTGCACATAAACATAAACAAGTTAGCACACAATAAAAGTTTGCCCCATTTTTTTTCTGAATTATTATTTGTATCTCCTTTTGAATTACGGGCTCGCAAATCCCGGTGTTTTGATAGATCGGGGATATAGATCACCGCGCAAGCCTATTGCCAATTATTATTATTTTATTTTAGACAGGCAGCTAAAGCTGGTACGTCTAAATCATAGTTCACATAGTAGGTACGATTTCACTGTTTGGATAGTTTATCAAATCTATTTTTAAACTGATTAACACTGGTAGTGTTCACAACTTCAGAGGGTAATTTGTTTCAAGCTTGTACTATTCTGTTTGCAATGTTTACTCCGAGTATTTTGCCGTAAAAAGATAGCTGAAGGCTTTTATATTTTAATATCTAGTAGTCATAATAAAAGGTCTCCGCAAACCCAAGTCTATTTTTATTGTGGAACTGTAAGAGTTTTAAAATCCTGAAAACCGTTAAGCCAGGAATCTATCATTGTTTTACAAAGTACTTATATTTAAAACAATATTATGAGGAAGACTTTAGAATGAGTTTTTAAAGGAGTTAAGCCATTTTAGTGTTGAGTTGTAGAAGGCATTGCCAAAACGGCGTGCGCGCAGGTGAATAGCAAGTGGGATGCACCGGGCGTCATAGATTAAGCGTTTGAACCGAAACAATGCGGTCTTCTGCGCGTGAGTTGAATTTTATTGCGCTTATTGAAGTTTAGGTTTTGGAGTACGATAATACTAAGGATACGATTAATATTAGAAATGGCGTTCATAGCTCTGTATACCTAATATTTTCTTCGGTTACCACGATAGTTGTTCTTGAAATAAAAATAGTATAACGGATCATATCGCGTATGTTAATAAATTTAAATACATCCTGACTGACGTTTCGAACACGTTACAGGTTTCGTGGTCTAAGGGTGACCATCGGGTGGACGTGGTCTACGGGTCGTTTTATTTTATAATTCCCATGCATTTTTTTTAAAGAACGTATTTTTTTGGAGGTAAGTACATACATAAATAACGATATTAGACTAGACAAGTTGTACAATACTAAATATACTATACGGTCAGATCTGGAAAACAGATCATATATTATGGAAGAAGTGACCTTATTTTCCAGATAGCATGCTAAGAGCTCTTTTCACCATCCCCTAAAAATATAACTGTCAGACAAACGTTAGTTAACATGTCCTTTTATTTTATCTGTCTGAGGAAAAGGGTAGTGATAAATTTTAATTTTATCAGACGGATATATTTATCCGGGGATTGTAAAAAAGGCCATAAATATAATAATAACATTTTGGCTATATATATCTGAAGGATTAGACGATTATGTCGATTATACATAGGTACATAATGGCCCAAGATTTGCTCTTCAGCGACTTATAGAAAACAAGGTTTTTGTTCAAGAAAGAGTCTCTTTTTACAATGTCAATCTTAATAAGGTAGATCAGGTTCTATAATTATCGTGTCCGATATGCCAAAAAATTGTGCCCATTAACTTTTAACGTGTAATAAGGACACTATTACATAAATCATGATTATCTATTATGAAAGATCAGTAGATTAAAGTAAATGCAGCTATTAATGGCGTTGGATGGCCTGCAATTAATGCAGATAAGGGCAGCGCATGCGTTATACTAATTGCATCATATGTCCAGGCCTTGTTAAGGAAATGCCGTCGTATGTACTTACGAAGGGCATATCTGTATGTGACACGCGCCAAAGTAACTTTCATAGTTTTAGCGCTAATTAAATTTCCTGTACAGTGGTTCAATTGTATAATAGTATGTAGTAGTGAAACTCTTTATTGTAAAATAACAAGCTAACATTAAAATTTACTAAAAAAAGTGGCGTGTATAAAGCAAGGATCCATTTAGTTTAAGAGATCTCTTCCAGGTAACCTTTGAGTACCTAGTTAAAAAGAGAAAAAAAAAACAAGAGTTGTGTTTTCTTAAAGTAACTCACCAAACGAATGCTTCCAAGACTGTGATTAAAATAATGTGATTGTTTCATTAAAAATTGTTTGAGTTGTACATATTTGTGAAGTAGTAACACTACCATGTAGGTATATATAAATTTAAATATTAGATATCCTATAGGTAGGTACCAAAGAAAAAATATCAAAATTTACCAACGTCGGAGCTTTGCGTGTAACTCACACACAGTTACAATTTTTAGTGGTTGCCTACTGTCAATTGTATAAGCTTTTTTCAAAGCAGTGACGACATACATTAATGTAATATACATTAGCATCTATCCCGTAGACATCCCGAGTCTCCGCATAAACATAGTTGGGCAAGAGCGAGACATTGCCGAAGTAACCCGACCTCTGGCCGCTGGCCCTTGCCTCCTTTCATTATTATTCATTTATTGCGTTCCTTACTTTCCGTTAATTTACGAGGCTCACGTGTGGTGACATCTATCGATTAGGCGGTGAATTAGTGGAGTCTTTTAGTGAGATTTTAATTGATCGACGTTTTGCTAACAGATGGCTCTGGCTAGTTGTCAGGTACTTGTGATGTGACATCATGATGAATTTCGAATTATAGAAGGTAGTCAATTGTAGTGAATTTCTTACTATACCTAAATGTTTTCTTTGAAAATAAATAACAATTAAGTAGATTTTTTACTTTGATCATCTTTGCTGTGAATTATTGGCATAAAGTAGAATTGTTGGTAGGTAGGTACTAATAACTTAATTTTTCTCGATTTATCGTTAGCAGTTAAACAATAATGCGGCTATAACAGCAGCACGCAGCCTTATAGCGAGGCTGTCTTTTTTTAAATTAATAAAATGATCAAAAAGAGACGGGTAGCTGCGAGAAGGCCGCGTGTTGCTATCAAACACACAAGATGTGCTAAGACCGCAGATGATGCATTGCTTATATTCCTTTTAAATTAGCAGATAGTCTGTTCAAGAATTCATAAAATATATTACACGTCCAAAACAGGTGTAAAAATCGTATACTTTATCTTCAATTGCATGTACAATACGTCAAAATAATACAAATCGGCCTCGAACTACCTCGCAAAAAATACACGATCGTTTTAATAAGACTTGTCACTTTATCGACTAGCGAGGTAATCCATAACCGAACTTATTTGCGAAGCGTTACGATAGTTTTTCGATTGTGATGTAGCGAGGATGCGCGGGCGCATAGTTGAAGGTAAGGGCGATAAATTTCGCGTCGCCTAGGCAGCGACATGCGGCCAGACACGAATATGTACTGACAGGAGAGCTGTGGCAATATTTGCTACATTATTTAACGATGCTTTATGATGCTTATTAACTTGATGTGGAAATTAATTTGCATATATTTTTGTGCATGCTAGCTGAGTGTTGTTGTAATTAAGTGTGTTTTAGATTATTAGATCTTTATTTACATAACCATTGTCACACAATTTAATTTCAAAAAGTATACATTTAATGGTGGCCTTAATGTCTAAAGCGACCGACTACAATTTTTTGTCTCTCTGACTTAAGCTTGCAAATATCGAGTTTGGTTGCATCCTGCATTGTCAAACAATAAGATGATCGCTTTCTGCATAACTATAGTCATATAGACTTTTCACCTACACTACACTACATTTAATGAGGAATGATTGAAAAGAGAGATGAAATTGAAGTCACCATGAGTTTAAATGAGAAAATGAGTGGAAAATTTACCCGTAAAAGCAGTTCGTACACGAAATAAAATCGTAATAAAAAAATATTTTTGGAATAGCTAAAGAAAAAACTTTCTTTTATTTTTGCTATCAATTAACTTTTATCAAATACTAGTTTTAACTTGGTAGGTTCTGAAAACGACATCACAAAGTTCTTAAAAAAAATACCTTGAAGATTTATGAAGAACTCTTATTTTCCAATAAAAATACAAATAAAAACAACAGTTCCAGATGTTATTCCCTTTACACCTTACAAATTGGAATTCCATGTCTACACATTAACATCATATCAAGTAATTTAATTATGAATAAAACCATGACAGCGGTAGGTCCTTTTAATTGCTCCTTGTTCATCATTTTGACAGTATACGGTTCTCAAACATTAGTTTATAGTTGTCATTATTTATCGGTAATAAAACATTTAGATTTTATGTTCTGAGCTACATTTTATATGTAAGGGTGTGTATGAAACAAGCTGTATCATCCTAGCTGTGTGTCAAACGAGTAAGATCTATGATGCATTTGGGGTGAAATAAAAAATCGAGGAAATTTAACAAATACTCGTAACGCATGACTTTATAGTAAAACTGCCCCAATATTACAAGGTTCTATGTTCTAGTTTTATAAGCTTGAAATTTGAACATTGCCACATTGACACTAAGCCGAGATTTAATCACCCCGAAAATGTAATAGAACTCTGTAATATTGGGGCAGCGCTGTGACTTTAACATAAGTTGGCAGCGTGAGTTAACTGTATCGGCGTATCTTACTTTCTATCCCTCTTGCATAGCAAGATGAACATAAAGTTGATAATGTAAAGCTTTTATTAATGATGATGATGATGATAAATAATGGAAAGCGCTTCGATTATGAATTATGAATAATTAAAGTAGTAAAAAATAAAATACTGTAAGGAATAATGATAATTAGGCTTATGATTACTTATTATATTGACCTGTGGTGTTCCATTGGTGGACAATAGCCTACCCATCATTCCTTCTAATTCTTTCTATTTCGATCAGTCCCTGCCCATTCTTTTAAGGAGTGAGGCAATGCAGCCTCTTTCGTTTCATCTGCCTGGTCCCAGTTTTGAGCTGAAATCTTCATCATCGTCATCATCATCAGCCTATGATAGTCCACTGCTGGACGAAGGCCTCTCCTATTAACTATAACGCATAAATCTTACTATAACGCATTTCTTAGTTAAACACTATCTGAGACCTGTCGCCATTTAAACTTCGAGTTCCACAGCTCACAGGTCAAAACACTAAACCTCTTATCAACTTTCCCATAAAAACCTAAATAAACCGAGATTTACGCAAACACCATAAAATGGCTTATTCGTCACTTACGTTATCGTCCAACTATAACGAGCATTTAGTACCGAGACGGCTACAAAGTAGGGTCTATAAAGGAGAGCCCGCAACACCATTAGGACCCCATAAATGAGGGATAAAAGCGTGTAGCAGATTTTCTGCTCATTTTGCGAAGTTTACCTACCGCAGCGGTCAGGGGGCTAGGTGGAAAATGGGAGAACTCTCCTGACATTGCTTATGACTAAAATGGCTCTATGTTCCAGGTAAATATTTATTATTACTATTAGGCATAAAGATACATCATTCAGAAAGGAGCGAGTCAAGAATCTAACGCTACGCGTATATATCTTAGTCATAGATACAATTTACTATGTTACGAAGACAACACTAGCTACGATTTTACTGGGGAAATTAATTTCGATCTCTGCCTTTACTGTTTTCTCGCACAATATTGTTTTTTTCTTCTTCTTACTCCATGCGAACAGGAGAAATTTTAGCCAACGTTAAAATTGATATTAATCAATAAACCCAGCATACATCACACACAATGTGATTAGACTGTATAATTATTACATATAATGTACAGTCGCTGATATACCGGAGCGAGCGGCCAGGGTGCTCACAATCTGTCACGGCATTAAAGTACACAATATTCATGATGGTGCCTGTACCTTGGTCTATCAAATACAACCATTCCAAATGCTATCTTCGATATTCGTAGACCCAGGACAAGACTTTAAAATCCTTTGACATTTGGCATAAAAAAATCCTTTTCCCCCCGGACTTCACTTTGTACACAATAATGACGATTAAAACTTAAATTCAATAAAGTGTTTCCCCATATGAAAGTGTGTCACAAAGTTTTCCTCGGACACTTTTTGAAATCCCGCCCGGACGGCTCCGGGCAGCCCCCGGACTAGGACAAATCCCGGGAAACCCGGAAGAATGGCAGCTCTACCTGTACCTTCATGTCTGGGAAAGTTAAAGCTTAAACTCACTTTCACATTATAATTAGATAAGTCCACAGTTAATTTCAAATAGACATCCTTCGAAATTCAAATTTAGGTATCACAACCAATTTTGCAGGTTCATTTGCCTGACAAATAGTCGGTATAGACAAACCGGACTCGTCCAATCAGCTAACCCACACAAACAGGCGTGAGAACACCATAGATAACAGCGATAACTTTTATTTTGACCTCCACGACGGTAGTACCAACCGTCATAACTTTACCATTTACGAGTACTATCCGTTTCAATTCAAATTTAGAATTGATAGCTTTAAGGCTGTGAATGGACTGGCAGTTTTTTCAAAAATGGAACAGAGATGGCCCATAGAGAACGCGAGCGCATGTCATCCTTAGTTTACGTTCAGAAGCAGTGACCTGTACGGTTCTCGAGATGTTTTGATTGCGGCTGACATTCGAATACAATCGATTATTCGTGTTACCGATCATTCGGCTAACGTGATTCGATTGCGCTCGGTTTTCATCAATCAACGCGGAAGCGAATTTTGGCAGTCTCGTGCGATGATTGGAATCGTATATCATTGGATCGTTGCCGTTGAATGGGCATGGACTGTTGAGGAATCTGGAATTGAATTGTGAAATACTTATGTTTGTGAGATGTTTTAAAGAATTCTACGAATAAATAAAATATGGAAGATCCACGCCATATAAAATTGCCTTTCAAACACAGCCCTAAAATTTTGTTGGCAGCTGTCATCCCCTCTTCAATACGCTTGTGAATTTCTATTAAGCTATTTCAACTTAATCCGAAATAGTCATACTGGTCCATCAGTTGGTTTTGATTGGCTATATTATATTTATAGCTATGTTCTGCCCATCGCGGAACAATCGCACAATTGTTTTGGGGGCATCTTTGAGCTTGTGTTAGAGTTCCTTGTTTTGTATATGGTCCCAGAATAAAGCCTTATTTATCTCTAAGAAATAACCAATAAGGTAATAATAAATCTTTTTCGGCATTTTTCGTAAGGAACGAAGGACGTTGCTCAATTTGTAGCGATTCATAAATGTCATTGCATGTGACCATGACTTCGTTCTAATTTATGATAAATTATGACCCAATCCAACCTCATGCTACCAAACGGTAGGATGTAACAGTACATACAAATAGCATACTATAAAATTAGACCCCGCACTTAGATCATAGCCTACTTTATATCACGCGCGCTTAAATGCTACCACTGACAACAAAAGAGTATGTAAGACTATAAATTGCGTACTTACTTACGTCTTTATGCTTCTAGGAGTTAGAATAATCGAATATATTATGCAATACTAATCAGACAGTGCACGGACGATGGGAACGCGCATGGAATCCTAATGATTCATACATGGATCCACCATAGTTTTATGGCGAAGTTATTTGTTACTAGATCAATTGTAGAAATTATTTCATTCGAATTAACGTCTCATCAGGCAGTGGTAACACATTATTAACATTTTTTAATCAGCTTGACACGTTTCTATTTCTAAATGTTTTAAGTGAAATACTCAATAATATATCTAGATTAAATATCTCATTCAAATTACATATGTACAAAGGTATTTAAGGGTAAATTATCTACCTAAATGTTGAATCTGAATCTTGAATCTTATTGTTCGATGTATGGGCTCAATAGAAATTATATAGAATTATTTGTAATATGTAGGAGAAGACTAAGCCCTTGACGGCCCCCGACCCCGCGGCAGACCAAAGAAGCGATGGCTAGATGTCGTGAAGGCTGACATGAGTGTGAATGGGCTTACAGTAGAAGATGCCCAGGATCGCGCAAATTGGAGGTAATATAGCAGGAAAGCGGACCCTGGCAAAGGCCGGGATAACGCTACGTAACTAGAAGGAGAGATAGGAGAAGACTAACCCCCATATTCATAAACGTAGCAAGTAGCTAAGTATCGTATGTCCCTTTTGGCCTTATATAGACATATTGATGAGACTGAAAGGGACAAAGAATTTTTATCGGCATTTTAAGTTAGGATACGATTATGAATAAGGGGGTAAATAGTAGGTAGTAACGAAACCGTATGAGGCATAAATATATTGTCGTCTTTACAGTTTATTATTTAGAATAACCTCTATCAGAGAATGTACAGGGGTCTGGGGGGTTACCATGACGTACTAAAGCGATTCAGTTTAGGGAAAGGCACTGTGATATACGACTCGTATAGCCTCGTCCCTTTCTCTCGACCTAAACAGAACCGCATTAGTACGTCAGGGTACCCTGTACATTTTTAAAAACACGTATAAATCGATATAATCTATTATGTAAGTACTTTTTGCCTGGCTTCGGTCCAATAAATGCGCGCGTAACCATTCGCGACAGTTTCAAAACAATGATCATTAAACATACGATTTGCATCACTATATTCTATAGAAGAAGCGCTCGATAATCGGGTCAAGGCAAAACAGTTTAATTAATCTCGATTAATCGTTAAACCAACCGATCAATCGAAAAGGCAAATACAATAAATCGGCTCTATAATCGATTGAATTAACTTATCAATAACTGTAATAGTAATAAGCTAATTGTAACTAAAATACGCAGTAGATTGCGATGACGACTATCGACTGAGACGAATCGATTCGAGTCGATTGCCAACATGGTATTGTTTCAACGTTGCACCAAATCAACCGGGTTTTGATCTAGTTTTTTAATTAGGTTTTTTACCAAGGTTGTTGCAAGGGCGACTTGGAAAAACTGCAATTTAAGTAAGTACTAATTTGTTCTACTTTTAATTATTAATAATTATAAATTGAATTACACTTTGCTGTGCGATCAAAAATCAAAAATGTTTTATTATCATTAACAAATGTCTAACTTAAGTGGGACCGTTAAGCTTAAGTGGGACTGGCCCGGGCATGTTTGCCGTATGCACCCAGCAAGGTGGGCCAAAATGGTTTCAGACTGGGACACACGGGAAACCTTCGATGGTGCTGGCCGGGGCATTGGCAGACCGAGAAGGAGATGGCGGGACGACCTGGATGCATTCTATCCAAATTGGCGGGAGAAATGTGACGACAGGGACGAATGGGGGAAAAGACCCTTTGCCGAGCAGTGGGACACTACATCAGACTGATAAAAAAAAAACAAATGTCTGGGGCCTTCCTTTTAGGCTACGGAGTACGGAGTCTGTGTTGGAGTTGGAACGCCTTATATCGAACTCAACATACGACAAATTTTGTGCGTAAATCACATTTTCACACGAGAAGAAAGTGTGCAAAAGGCTAATAAAATAATTAAGTAAATTCAAACCCACTACCCCAATTGAAGCGATACCATAAACAACCACACAAAGGCGTTCGATTTGTCGACAATTAACCGCCTGCGCAAGTTTGTAAAGTTTGTATGCAGATGGCCTATTCAGACTTATAAGGCATTTACGGATTCCGCTTTACGCTTTAATTTCTTTGCTTTAAAACTAATTAATGGGAAAGGGAGATTCTTGAAGAAAGAAGTTGGATTTTTAATACAATGTTGTAAAGGCAAACTGAATGAGATTGATTAAACAATTTAATAAATAATGACGGTATATTCTTAAAAAAAAAACCTAGATTTTACTGTGAAAGCTCGATCGACCATTGTTTAAGTTTTTAAGTTGGTAATAAAACCAAGATTGTGTTCTAAAAGTGCGTTATTATGGAATAATGCACGTTTTTAGGTTGTTTTTTGAGTTCTACTGTCGATTGGTAAGAATTTAGTAGTTAATAGCCAAACGGTAGTAATCCATAATTCCATAGTTCCCTGAATCCACTTTCGTAATGTATTACTGATAGTAATTATTTCCGGTCTTAAAAAAGGACTTGGATTTTTGGATTCATTAGCGAATAATTTACAAATGTTATTTGTATTGAGCAATTAGCGCAACGTATTTGTTTATGAACGGTCGTGATGACCTGTGATGAAGTTAAATGTGAGTGGATAAGTAAAAAAGCCCCACTTTAGCGCTTGGAAAGGCGCTTAGAAATTTAATTCGTTATGGTGAGCGACACAGTTGTACGATTTTTACTAAAACATTCACAAATAATAATTTACCTACGAGGGACTTAACTTTGTACACTAAATTATATTTCTAGAAGAACGTAAAGGTGGATTTAGACCAAACGAGCATTCGCTCATTCTACCCCTCGCTCTATGAAACTCGTTCGTTACACAAAACGTGATTCGTCGAAATTCGTTGCTTTCGTAGAGTGGGGGATAGAATGAGCGAATGCTCGTTTGGTCTAACTGCACCTTTAGTGTACTTAGGCACTACTAAGCTATGAACTATGGGCTATAAACACGAACAAATATACGCACTCCCGTGTAAATAAAAGAGCCTACTCGCTCAGCTATCAGCTATCACCGCCGGGCGAGTATCGCCGTGTCTCTTTTTTTACACGGGAGTGCGTATCTTTTGTTCGTGTTTATAGCCGATAGTTAATAGCTTAGTAGCTCGCGGTGAGACCAGTGCCTTAGTTGGAATTAATATTGTCTTATTTTATGTCACATTATATGCCGTCATACCAGTTCAAGGATTAAAACGTAACTAAATATACATTAAACGGCACTAAATTCATAAAAGCCATATTCCGTACTGGTGCAGGTTAAAACAAAAGCCGCCAGCGGTAGTTACGAATAATGGCCCCATGATTGATGGCGGCCGCAGCGGCAAAAACGTGTGAACAGCCCTAGTTACGTCACGATCGAGTTCCGAGTGAGTTCAGAGACGGTAGTAGCTCATATTACCGATCTTTTTTTAAGTAACTTTTTTTTAAATAGGTATTAAGTTAGGTGCATCCGTAAGATATATATTTTCAATAATATATTATAATTTATAATTATAGGAATAGGTATCTAACATATATGTGACGTCACATATATGTTAGATAACTATAATTATAATATATTATGGCAAATAGTACCTATCTTACGGCTGCACCTAACTTAATCCCTATTTAAAAAAAAACGTTACTTCAAAAATGAAGACGTTGAAGAGTCAAGAATTGAACTATCAAGGAATATGAGATATTCCCCATAGCACATACGTACTTTTACATGATGACAATAATAAGAGAATGCGATTTTCATATTTATTGTCAAGATACTCAAAAATGTCCGAAATGATGCACGAAATAATTACTTTAGGAGGTATATTATATACAGCATTATGTCCAACACTGGACTACCGTGGGCTGATGGTAATGACGATGATATAGCATTATTGATACAACTTTTTGCGAGTAAACGTTTACTCCTAAAAATGTTTTACCCTTTAAATGTTTTTTATTATTATTACGTTCCGATATAATATTGATTTACAGCAAGAGTTATAGGCCGGTGAAAATGAAAATATTAGGTACTTTACAAAGTGGTAGTTGTGAATAGAAATGAGTGTATTTCGTGGAAAACGGCACAATTAGCAACCTATTGAAATAAACAGCGTATTTATGGAAAGTCTCGTTAAGTAGATGTGAAATAACGGGTAAAAGCTTGAAAATCAAGTCTAAGATCTTGCCAGTGTTTATATTTTGTACATATTTCGTATCTGAACTTGAATTAGTGAGCACATTAATAGGAAATCACAGTTGTACTGGTATGTTATTAATCTAAATCCTCAAATATAATAGGAAAAGATATTCATCAGATGATACTGAATCATAAAATATTACTATGGCTTGTGACAAATTATGTGTTTAGTTTAGCTATTTAGGTATTTCTCATTTAGATTTTTCCATTAAGTCCGCCATTATTTGTACAATCTTCTATGTTAAAGTTTAAATGTAATAAATAAATTTGTCAATTGTCACAGCCATGTGCAGGAAGTTAACGTTACCTGAACTTAATTATCTACATTTTTATATATGAACAGAAAGCTCGACAAAGGGGCTGTTTCAGAAATAAATATTAAAATACTGGACTTCCTGGAAACCCATAACATTCGAACATCTCGTGACACACCTGTCAAACTAAATAAAGAAATACCCATTTATACAGAAGATCAGGCTCAAAACCAAAGTAAAAATAAATAATTCGGCTATCAGATGTCTCAACTCACAAACCGATCCAGTCCGATAAGCAAACGGTCGCACGGACGAATTATATTCCAATTTAGCTCATTCGGTTTACATTCAAATTGCAGTAACGCACGCGAGGAGAGGAAACAGATATTCGGGTTAAGCCGCTCTTTCGTAACTCGTCCATAAATCATTGCTTCTAATTTGTTTTTAAAGGTTTCTGGAAAGATGTAATCGGGTATTGTACCGTCCTCTTTCAAAGTCAGAGGTAACAGTAGTTAAAAGGCCCCGCTGCTATTTGTCACCAGCACAAAGAAAGGAAACAAAGCTCACTAACGACCCTCTAATGTGGCTTAATTAATTGACATTGTTCGTAATTGGCCAGCTCGGTAAGCGGTTAAGCGAGAGGTTTTGACTCTATTTTGCCGATTCGAACAATGTCATTTGTTTCCTGCCATCACGACTTAAAGAAAACATTGTAGTTTTAAAAAGCTTTAAAACTTCTAGGTAAGTTTTCTTACCATACAGATCTTAAAGAGGCATCTTTTAAAGTGTCTGATATACATTGGCACAAAATAGACCAATTCAAAGGATGCAGCTTAAGTAGTAGGTTGATCACTTATATCTTTATCATATCGTATAGTATCTGCATTTCTTGGCATCGTCCTGATACAGGGCGATCGTTGTAGGTTTGCGAAATATGTTATTTTAACATTTGTCTTGATTTTCATTACATAGGTACTCGCACGATAATCACAAATCGCGAATTATTAAGTTGATTGCTCTCTCGCATTATTACATCCAGATTAAACTAACATTGGGCTAATATCTATCAAAGTCATGTCATAAGACGATAACTATT